>CM031241.1:57145402-57745402 GCA_018340775.1 Taxus wallichiana var. yunnanensis
GCTATCATCACCGAACGATCTATCGCACCAGTTCAGGTTACGAGGGCCTTCTTTGCCTTAGATTCGTAGATCTCGCTATTGTGTGTTAAAGACATAAGATTACCTAACTAGCTTATATGCATCCCGCATGTATTCTATCCCCACCGGCTATCTCGACACGACCTCGAGAGGTCAGGTGTGAGGAAGAGTTACTTGTAGATTCTCATGCTCGCATGTCACTTTTCCATCGTACAGCCCCCTTTATCTCATTGAACAAATCATCAATACGTGGAAGGAAATAACAATTCATGATCATTACTTTATTCAGTTGACTAAAATTGATACACAATCGTAAGGATCTATCCTTCTTCTTTACAAAAATCACTGGTGTGCCCCAAGGGGATACACTATAATGGATAAGGCCTTTTCTCCAGAAGGCCCTCTAGTAGAAATTTGAGTTTGCGAGCTCAGGGGTAGTCATCCTGTAAGGTGCCCGTGATATAGGATCTGGTCCTAGAACCAAATGAATGTGAAAATATATCACATGGGGAAGGGAACCCTATCGGCTCCCCAGGAAGACATATGCAAACTCCATCAAGATATGATGATCATCAAGTGATGGCCCACTAGACTTATCCTTTGATATGTCGCTAACCGTGATAGAAAACAATGGAGACCTCATCATGCACACTTTGCTTGAGCTGCATAATGAATATGGTATGAATAGAGGTAGGTATCCTAACTCCCACTATCATTATCTCCACTCCCAAATAATATATTCATGATACTACCTTCTTGTAACAATCAAATCTATACCTATATGCGGATAACCAATCTATGCCCAAAATAATCCCATAGGAACCCAAAGGAAGGATACAAAGATCCAGAGTCATGGAAAATGTTCCTAGGTCAACTATGCACTCCTTGACTAAGGAGTCCACTGTGAGTTTGGCTTCAGAAGCTATCTCCACATCCCAACTATGGCTCTACCTAACTACCACCAGCCTGAATCACTCTACTACAAATGGAGAAATAAAAGAATCTAAGGATCCTGAATCAAATAAAACAGAAATAGGAATGCCATCTATACTACATGTAGTCTCAATCACCATGCTTTGGTGCTCTACTTGGTAGTTCTCGACCGTTGCATAAATCCTTTGGCTCCTAGCCATATCACATATTGTAGGCTCTGAAATTGGTGCCTTACCCTTGTTATTAGGGTTCTAAGGTCAACTGCTAATGATTCCCAAGTACACGACAACCATAAAAACTACTTGGTCCCCTCCAATGAGAAGCGGATCTTACATGTACTCTAGTGGTCTATGTCATGGATCCCGATGATCATACTACAGATCGCTGAGGTCACTATTGAAGATCCCCTACTTGACCGAGATCTAGGTGGTGCATAAGTCCCGACTGTCCCCTAGGAGGAAGCCGCATACTATGTCCTATTTAAGCATTGAATCTCTATGGAGGCCTAAATGGAGGATGAGTCTGTTGCGGTTGAGGTGGTTGTTGTGGTGTTATTAATGAAGACTGTGTAGAACCATGTATACCACGAGGAGGAGCAGTTGACCCCCTCGATCTTCTATCTTGCATCTGCTTTGGATGGATCCGCACTCTATCTCGGCTCTTTGTGTCTTCCCCCGGTCTCTTCCATAATAGAGGAATTCTCAATGGCAATGACTTCTGCTAAGGTATATGGATAATGAATGCAAACTTCCCCTCATAAGTCTAGGTTCAAGCCTCTGATGAACCTATGGATCCTCACCTACTTGTCCTACATATAGTCTACATATTGAATTAGGTCCATGAAGTGACTCTCATACTCTGCCACTATTATGAATGCCTGATGTACATCATAGAACTCATCTATCATATTCGAATGAACCTCCTTGACAAGTATCTACTCTTGAAACGCTCCTCAAAGAGCTTCCATGTAACTATATTGGATTCCACATAGAGCTTCTTCTCTCTGCAGTCCTCCACCAAACCCCGACCCCATCTCTCAGAAGGTGGATGACAACACAAGCCTTCGTATTGCTAGTACATAGACATAGCTTGAAGCATCCACTCAAGATGACCAACAAAGCCTCTTTTTGAAATCCCCCAGTGTCCCAAGTAAAATGAGATGGTTAGAGTTTCAGAATCTCTTTGATGTGATCTGCCATTATAGGTTGTCCCCTCTGGGTCTCTCACCACAATCATCATGCTTTGTTAGGGCCCCTAGATTTGTCCATATGTCTTATAGCCCTATCTCCAGGGACTTCTCAGTGGTTAATTTTGTCTAGCTGACTCCACATGGGAGTTCTCTCGCCTTAAATCGTCACTATGTTGGGAAGGTGTATGAGCCTCTACTGATGGCTCTCTTTTGTGTCTGCTAGGTCTCCCTCCTAAATATCCTTTGCGTATAGTGGCATTAACATCATGTAGTGTCTCAGTATATGAGGCAATATGGTTGCTACTACCTGATCTTGGGGGTGGTAAGTCTAGGTCTACGTGTAAGAACCCCTCGTGGTATCTGTGCCTCCTGCATAGACTAAAAAGAGAGTTAGTCTATAATTCTAGGTTTTGTTTCAGTTTTCTATGTCTTCTACACTTTAAAATATCATGCAAGTTAATGTGATCTAGGTTTAGAGTTGCACTAAGTTTTCTTGTTATGTATTATGTTTCCAAGTGTGTTTGGGGTCCAAGCGTTGAACCCACGGCTTTGATACCAAATGTAATGCCCACAAATTTATGACATTCTAAAACCACATTAAACCTTAAATAATTATCTAGAAAGATGCGGCAATTTTTTTGTTTAAATGATTGCGTAGGGTGTCAAACCCCGTAATACATTTGATTAATTTCCTACTCACAACTACTACATTACATTAAATGCAATAGTTATAGATTAATAATTAAATATTCTTAACCCATTTCTAAAGTCAATTTCAACCTGCAATTCTAAAGAAAGGAGTCCATTAATTCTTATAGTCAATTAATTAGTTTTCACTTCCACAAAAATCATTTACCCCATATTTATTAAACCCTTACCCTTAGTTACGTTAGTCCCCTTAAATTATTATCTTTAATGCATATTTAATCATTTACTAAAACAACCTAGGAGAGTCACATATTTAGCTTAATACACTAAGGAACTAAATGGCCCCATTCACCCATTTTCACATATATCTAATTTATTTTAAATCCCATCATATAAATATTCTCACCTAAAAATTGTAGGGTTGATTCCTAACCCTTAAATTAAATCAATTGTGGCCATTAGATTTCAAGGTTCCATACTAACCCTAACTATCCTTATGAAATTTTATTAAATCTTTTTCTTTACCCTAGCCTCCTCATTTGGTCTCTTTTATATTATTTGATTTGTAGGTTGGAGGAGTGGAAGCCATGAAAGCTAGGAGGAAATCCATGGAGGGATTCAGTATGATCTAGCTTAATTTAGCATAGTCTATGGATTTATTAAAGCAATGTCTTCCATTTGTAGATTGTAGAGATTCCATTCCAAATCTAGATTATTTATTTAGTTATTTCCATTTTTGAGTTCTCGATTTGGGTAAAACCCTCTTTCTAATTAATCTATGACGTTTGATACATTTAAAAGCTCATTCAAATATTTCCATGCTTAAAAAAATGAAATTATTTCCTTATGATTTGCTGGTGGTTTCCTTTTTACATTTTATATGCTCATATTTTGGTTAAATCAAGTTTAAATTCACACATTCGTGAATTTTACCATTCCACCGAAAATGATGAAACCACCACCCAAAGTAGACTAGGTGGTCCTACGACCACTTCCTTACCATGTGACAATTCCTAAACGCCACCTTGCACGGGTGGTTGTTTAGAGATCACCGCTCCGATAAGGCCAAAGGGTCTAGAGACTACTACTCTGCACAATGTGAAGGTCCTATTCTTTGAAAACACAACCATGAATTCCGTAATTTTTCCAAACACAACTTTTACTAGGGTGATTTAGAGTTTATCCTTAGCTTGAATTTATGTGCCTAAAGTCTCTATTTTAAAGGTTAAACCATTTATTACTCCCATGCATTAAATCTGCTGAATTCAAAAAAATTTCGTATTCAATAGAAACAAGAAAACAACTACAAGAATATTTTCCCAAACAAAATGTTTTCAAACTAAAATGAAGAAATGAAACTTAATCTATTTCCAAGTATCATTGTTTTCCTTTACTCAACAAGAATGTAATTTCTAAACAAGGTAATTTATTTTAATTTAGTGTATTCTTTCACTTCAACTACAAACATTCATTCAAGGGTAGCACAAGCATCTATCATACATTTAATATTTACTAAGAATACACTCTCAATTATTTACAATTTCCAAGGTTCCCTTTTTATTCTTTACAATAATATAACTGCTATAAATAATAATGAACTTCCTTTTTCTTTGAGCATATCTCATTTCTTACAATGAAAAGAGATCTCTTTATAACAATACATTACAATCTTAATAGAAGAAAAATGTTCAATACAACTTTTCTTTTACATGCAAGTCTACTAGCCTTCCACTTAAGTGGGAATTACAAGAAAGGTTTCTACAATGAAGGATTTCTTGATTTCTACAAATACTCCAAGTTCCAAGTTTTCAAGAAGAACTCCACCATATCTTCACTTCAATCACAACAACAAAAATGGGGGAGAGGGAACACTCTCCACCTAGCCAATAATACAATGAGAAGAAGAAGTTATCCTCCTCATTGGCCCCCGAGCCCCAACCAAAATGTAATAAGGAATGGATACAACTCATGGAAAGTAACACAATGCTTCCACATCACAATACGAAATTTCACAACTATTTAACACACATTCAAACACAAGGTACAATCACAAGAATACAAATCTCAAAATACACAAGGCTTGAAATGCAAAGCTAATGGGGCGAGGATCTATGGGGAGATCATTTATGCCTCCCAATGGGATTAGGTACCCACCTTAAAACCCTCAAAGACACAACTCAAAACCCCTAAAAAAATCTTATTCCTCCCTCAATATCCTATTATACCTCCCACATTCTCTTATGCCTCCCTACAATCTCTTATGTCTCCCTCAATAAAACCAAGTAAGAAAAGCAAGAATTTTCTTGTCCAAGGTGGGGCACCCAACCCAACTCCCTCCCAAAACATGAAACAAACTCTTATACCTCCCTACATAGAAAATACACATAGCCTTCTCGTACACCATAGTTAGGAATTCTATCCAAGATCCCAACAAGCATACAAACCATTCACTTGCATGTAAATACACATATAAAAAAATACAAGTAAAACAAAGGTGTAGTTACTACCTTTCCATGATAAGAACTTGGTCAAAGAATCCCACTCCAAGCTCCTTCAAGCTCATTCCAACTCCAACAAGCTCAAGACTGCAATTAGCACTCCAACAATCTCTAAATCCAACAATACAAGTGCACAAAAAATGAAGTAACCCCAAACAAACAAATAAGCTTGCATAAATAGAAAAAGAGAGGAGGGGGTGAGGTGTTTCCATGTAGGATGCCACATCAGTTATCCGCAACTCCACGTCACAAGTAAATCCTCAACCCCAAGGCACAATAAATTGGTGGTTGAGAGAAATGACAACCCTTTTACACACACAACTCCAACCCACAACCCCTAAGGAAAAATTTAAAACCCATGTAAGAAAGTGTGATTAAATGTCACCTTTTTCCTTCCAAAATGTACATAATGGGGTTTCTTTTTTACTCTCCAATCCATAGGTAGGGTTGGTATAAGAAATTAAGAGGTGTGGGACAAGATTAACTTGTCCCAAAAGCCTCCAAAAATGGCCCTTAAGCCCAAATCCGAATTTCCCAAGTAAGGTAGGGTGTACAACACTCAAAGTCAAATACACTCAACTTAAAACACAAGAACCAAAGAACCAACTACCGTAATAAACGACCCCTTTTTGTCCCATCCCCAAATAGCTTAATAAATATGATTCATTTACTTAATTAAGGCACATTAATCAACAATGATTAAATGAATTACATCACAAAATAAATCACATACTCAAAAATAAATAAATGAAAAGGGAAGAGTTACCCACATAGCCCATGGTCACAATTGGAGATCATTCCCCCCCATGAGGATGCCCTAGCAAATTCAAACAAAACATAACACATTACACAATTTTCTATGGTAACCATTGTTGTATCCATCCATTATTCCATTGTGGTTGGTCTCCTAACACCCTTTTGATTGTTGTGATATAATTAACTACAAAATCACACAATACCTCCTTCAGCCTCGTGGTCGCATCAAATACATCAAAGATAAAATATACGCGCATCCATCAATAAATATCCTCATATAGCTACATCATCATCTATACTAAACAATAATGTCATTTGTCTATAATTTCAATCAATATCTCAATTATACCATTTCATCAATATCAATAAGATCACAAGATTAGTTCAAATGCTAAATCATAGTTAATATGAATAGAATTCTGAATGTCATTAATATATATGCTAACAACATATCATCATCATCAATATAAAATGTCTCTCTATGTTTCTAAGAATCCACACAAATCATACTAGTGAACCACAATCCATCAAAAGTCGAATCGCCAGATCATCTAAAATCATGCTAAACCAAAATGATATGATAATATCTATGTCTATAATCAACAGAATCAAAATCAAAATGTAATAACTGTCGAAGAGAAGTGGGTACTACATTAGCTAACCTTTGAAGCGTGTTTCTATTTCTTGTGAAGTGTAGGGACATGGGGGCAAAAGGGAAAATAAGTTATATTTGAAGTATAGCTCAATATTATTTTGTATAATGAAGAATATATCTAATAAGGCAAAAGAGATGAGACTACATACTACCTTACATTATTTGGATTATGTGAATTAATAATTCAAATGATAATAAAAATGCATAATATTAGGATATTTAATATACCTAAATAAATATCAACATTCAATAAATAGTTAAGGAAATTTAGCCGAGAAATTATAGGAATGCATATAGTAGTATCCAAGCACAATATGAAGTCTACATTACATGGTGCCACATATTTAAAAAGACCCCAAAGAGTATGGGACACATTCAACCCATGTCTCAAATAACCTCTTAAAATTAACAAGCAAATTTTTTTAGAATACTATTTTTTTAAGAGCATATACGAAAATGTTTAGGTGAGAAATGTTAGTAATGAAGAGCTCATTAGCCTACCACAATGAAAAGTTGACATTACAAGGTACCACATGATTGAAAAAGAACCTTAAAGAATAGGGGAAACTTCCAAAGACCCCTCCCAAATAATCACTAAAAATTACCCGCAAAATTGTTAGGGCTCATATTTTGTTGACTATAAACGACACTCACAAAATGAGTCAACTTCTTGCCTACAATCTAGAAATTTTGACTATTTTTTTAAGTCTTTCCCTCCTATGATTCGAACCCCTAACCTTGACTAAATTTGTTAAGGCATTCCTCCCCAGATTCAACCCTCTAACCTCCTACTTTTGAATGTGTCACCCTCACCACTATATATTGCATGCCAAATATACAAAAGATAACCTACACCAATTTTATTTAAAATATAACAATTTGAGTCATCTTCTCGAAACTTGTTATGGCTTCTTTTTGAGAAAGTCCAGATAGCATTTATCCATGCTAGTTAAGGCACACACTCCTAGTTTAGAAGAGAAGATGTATTTTCTTCTAATAACAAGATATATACTTCAAAGGATTTGTGACTACATATCTTTTAGAATTTATCCATGCTAGTTAAGGCACACACTCCTAGTTTAGAAGAGAAGATACATTTTCTTCTAATAACAAGATATATACTTGAGAGGATTTCTGACTACATATCTTTTACAAGAAAAACTCCCCAATAAAACCATGCCCTAAATTTAGTCATTTATTACAAATATAGTGCATAGAAGACAGAAAAGAGCAACACATGGATAATAAACTTAATTTTTAGTGAAAACATTTCACCCAAACTCTACTTATATGTATTAATATAAACCTACCAACCTAATTAACTATGCGGAAGGCACAAATTGAATTCTAGATAAGTGATTAGTACTTATTGAATCGATTCAGTTAATAACAATAGCGAGACTAGATAATATAGTGTTATTAAGACATTTTTTTATAAGAATACTACTAAATTGCATATAAAATTTATAGATAGCCCTTGATTTTAGTTTTATTTCTTTCAAGGTAAATTCTTCTTGTGATTTATGGAACGGAAGGTGGGCCGGATGATGTATTTGTTGTTTCTCCTGCTCCCGTGTCGCC
Source organism: Taxus wallichiana var. yunnanensis (assembly GCA_018340775.1). Taxonomy (NCBI): domain Eukaryota; kingdom Viridiplantae; phylum Streptophyta; class Pinopsida; order Cupressales; family Taxaceae; genus Taxus; species Taxus wallichiana. The sequence goes on from CM031241.1 coordinate 57,153,681, forward strand.
ATCAAGATCAGCACTACTTGAAGTTGAATTTAGAAGTTCATATATATTCCCCTGCAAATCGGAAGCACGGCATTTTCAGTGCGTCGTCTCAAAATTCAAACTGATTATGGCAAATCGAGCATTCACAGACTTCATCGACGTCACGAGCTGTAATTATCAATGCGAGGCGCGCCTGAAACAGAAATGTCTGTCTCCTCTGATGTTCATTCCCTTCGCCAAGGAATTCCCAGACGACGGCAATCATACTCCTGTGTAAATTTTGGAGTGAGGATTGCATGAGACTGGGCATTAGATACTCGTAACGATGTAAAAATTGAAACTCAGAACACATGGAATCAAGGCGGATGCGTAGCTGTTGCAGAGAGTCGTGGGTTTCATCCTCAATAGGAAGACGCAGCAATGTATCTTGTAGATAGGCTATCCGCTCATGAAGAGGGCGGTTCTGGTTCTGGTTATCTGCCATTTTCTTGCGATTTGAACGATTTTATGTATCAGAAGGAAAGATGAGCAGGCGAAATGTTTTTCAGCAATCAAAATGCAGGTTTCACATCAGAGTTATACTTTATATATACATTTCAAATGGCATGAAACAAGTTATTATTCAACCTTGGGAGATGTAAATATCCATCCATAACAGTTATTATTCAAAGTTTTAGTATAGTAAAAACCAAATCAATGTTAACCCGGCGGAGTATTAACTATATTAAATTTCTAGTCATAATCTCGATAAAGATAATCCTCCTTTTTCTAAAGCGTCAAATTTCTTTGACATAATAAGAAACAAAAACAGTTCAAAGTAATCTTACTACTGAAATTCTGTAACTCGTTCACGATGAAACGATCTAAAAATTATGTGTTATCTTAGTTTTGATTTACATTTGTGAAATTCTTTATATCTAGTCCTTGTTATACTTCTACAAAGTTTTTTTTTTTTTTTTTAAAATGAAGTAACTCCTATATTAGCAATTATAAAAAGTCTAATTATTCACCAAAAAAAAGGTGGTATGGAAGCATTGTTCAAGTCCAAACCCACACAAAGGCATGTGAAACAAAAAAGTACTACCCCACAGTGCAAGAAACCAACTATAAGATCACATTAAAAAATAATGAGTGCCTCATATGTAAAGAGAGACATAGGGAGAGGATCTCTAACTTCGAGCTTACCCCACCCGCCACCTGGAAAATCCTCCAATCGTGAATGTGCTCCTAGCCAATGGTCGTGACTTCAATGTCCTCCTATTGTTCTTCATTTTAATTTTCTGTACCAGGGTGGCGAAATAGCCGATGTCAGCCGAGGGAACTTCTTTATATCCGAAGATAGAAGTGAGTTGTGGTGGCAGTAAACCCCAAACTTGTTCCCCAAAAATATGATGGAGAGGAATAACGGCAACAAGTTGAGCCCCACCCAAACAATTGCATAACTAATGGCGAGACCGAATGTGCTGAGAACCTCTTCCCCTCATAGAGGGATCTCGAATGGCGGGGGAGGAAAATCCTGAACAATAGTGTAAGGGATGTTTCCCTAGTGATCTAGAAGGGTAGGAAGTTTGGCCACTTCTAACATCATGTTTTATGCTTGTACTTGAATTTGTAAAAAATCTATTAGGAAAAATCATCACTTTGTTAAAAAACGAAGATTTGCAATCAAAGAAAATGAGCAAAAAGAGACAAATTTATCTATTTTAAAATGAAGAAAAGTATTTCCACTATGAAAGCATGTGAGACTTAGTTGAAGGCCATGGGTACGGCTAGCCAATCCAATAGCAAACTTTTCTTTTAGAGAAACACTTTATGACAAAAAGGTTGAAAGAATCATAAATCAAAGCCCATATGATTTGAGCTTTGTGAAAAAATATAAAAAGGTGTATAAGGGTTTCTATTTACCCACAAAACAGTTAATCGGGATCTCGAATACCTAATTGAATGATCTTGTGACCAATGGGTAACCTCTGGTAAAGAATACACCATGCAAAATGATTGATTTTGGGATGAAGAACAACATACTAGATTATACAGAATATGCTATGCCAATAGCAAGTAGAAGAGCTCAATGACCAACATGAGTTGATTTTATTCATCGGGGAGGCTTGGGAGACATCAATTTATTACCTATGTTGGGCAAGCAATTTTGAAAAGGTGTATATGGAAACTATTTCGAATCCTTCAACTAAGGTCTATGAGACAAAAACTGAATTTTTGAGACATATCATTGGGAATAGATTGGAGAATGGATTGATATGAGTCTTAGTTTCTATTGACTAATGATACTTTAACCTTAGCTTTTTGCTAGAGGATAATCCATCTAAAGTGGCGGTTATAGACATCCTACATCTTACAAATCCCTCCTCTCATAAACTTGAGGGCATGCACCCAAGGAACCTCAATAAGAGGCACATTGTGGAAGGTAACAAATGGTGACTACCACACTAAATGAGACTTGATAGAGAGCCCAATTTTGAACTAATCTATGTTCCATAGCACTAAGGGTTTTATTTCTCCCAACATATGAAATTCCTTTTATAAGAAATGAGCCAAGCACTTTCAATGGATTTTGTATAAAATACAAGTTTGGGATATCTAAACCCTTCAAGTTCTTGATTCCTTGAGTGGAACCCTTTCAAAAATAGTCATGCAAAATAATTATCCATTTCTCATTTTGTTTTGGACTGTGTTTTTATATGAAATGTGCATGTTGAAAGATTGACTTGTGATGTGGAAGCCTGTTGTTGCCATGAGTTGAGTTGCATTTCTTATTGCATTGTGGTTGGGGCTCGGGGGCCAATGAACAAGGATGGATTCTCCTTTAATTGGATGTCTTGTTTGGGTGGAAAGCATTTCCTTTCCCCTACCTTTGTTGTGATCAAAATTGAAAATGGAGGGTCTTCATATTGTTGTTCTGGAGAAAAAGAAAAAGACAGTTTGACAGTCCCTTATTGAGATAAATCTTATTGTAACCTTTCCCACTTGAAGTGGATGAACTTGTATATTTTGTAATGGAAAAATGTTTTGTATTGATTATGAAAGTTGGAAATTGAAATGTGAAATAGATATACTCTGTTTCTAGTTTTTGAAGGAAAGACATGTATTCTGTTTGTTGTATTTTGAAAGTATATGGAAAAGGAGCTATAAAATATTTCAGTAAATTAATGGAAGTTGTCTTACCTTGTTCAATATGGCTTTGTTATATTTAAACTATGCATTTGATATCCCTGTTTGGAAAATTGGAAGAAAGGAATACGTTTGAAGAAAATACATTGCTCTGTTTTGATGAATTGTATGATTTGAAAAATACAAGCTGCACCTATGTTTCTACGTTTTGATTTAAGGAAAGATAACTATTTAAAACTAGTATGGAATTAGTTCAATGTATTTATAGTGTGGTAGAAGAAATAGAGTAATATCTATTTTTTTTTTTGAAATGTATAAAATTCATTTTTATTTTACTATAAAATTTGCACATTTTTATTAAAAATGTACAGATCGACCCTACAAATTTGGAAATAGAAATAAAATGATTAAATTAAGGATACATGTTCAAAACGACCCCAAACAAGCTAAAATACTTAGAAATTTGTTAATGAACCATTCAGATCAAGCAAAGGCAAAGTCACAGACTTCTTACTATGTAAAATTGGAATTTTGATTTACAAATCCATCAAAAAAATTAACCATTGGAATCCATCCCAAATCCATCTAAGAAAAATAATCCATGTATAATTGAAAAGTTGAGAGAGGAAGGAGATCAATTGATTAAAATTTCACAAGTTGAAATTTAACAGTTTTCCTTTTAATATCCTGCAGACCTGTTTTCTCAAAATTGACCCTTAAAAACTAAATTCTTAAGGATTTTGACAAAGAGCATGTCGAGATATTTATGAAAAGTCCTTGTTTTCCAAAATATGAGCTCCCTAGCAAAAGTTATGGCCTTCAGAAGTTCGCGAAAAGACAAAACTTCATGCGCGAGCATCTTGCGTGCCCGATGCTTCTTACAAGCATGCCATTGTGCGTCCAACACCTCTTGTGCATGCCCTTCCATGCCAAGAGCCTCTAGTGTGTGCCCATGATAAAATGAGCCCCTTGCGCGCCTGGCTTGCATGCCCAGTGTCCTGTCCCGCGTGCCCGGGAGAGAATGAGTCTCTTCTGCGCCCGTCTTGTGTGCCCGAGAGAAAAAAAGAGTTCCTCTCGCACCCCCTTTTCCATGCCCAGGGAAATTTCTTCCGCGTGCTCTACAAGAATATAATCTATCTATCTTGAGGATGAGTTTCTGTCTCTTAGCGTTTTGTAGGTTTATTCGATATCTGTTGTTATGGACTCGGAATTTTGTAGGGAATACTTTAAAATATATATATATATATATATATATATATTCTTCCTTATATTTTCCTAACTAAACCTAGGTTGTTCTTGGTCTCGAGTGGGGAGAATTTAGGTGGCGTTACACTTGGTATCAGAGCCGTGGGTTCAAAATCTTGGACCCTTGGGCACACTAGAAGACTTGAGACACAAACTTTAAACCTAGTACAATATTAAACCTAGCACACTTTCAAATCTAGAGAACAACTTTGTTTGAAATTACATATTTTAGTAAACATGGAAAACTGAATAAAACCTAGAAATAGTGAACTAACTCTCACCTTGGTCTATGTAGGAGGTGCAAACAAGACGAGGGGTCATTTCACATAGACCTAGACTTACCACCACCAGATCATGTTGTAGCAACTATCCTACCACAAATTTTACAGACACTTCAGGATGTTAATGCCACTCTACGCGGCGGGACGTTAGGAGCATGTTTAGGTGGACACGATAGGGTGACATCCATTGAGGCTTGTGCCTCTCATCGGCATAGCGAGGAGCATAGAGGAGAGAAATCCCACGTGGAGTCAGTTAGAGCAGAGTCACTGCAGAGGGGACAAGGAGACCGAGTTTTAGGACGTAAAGATCGGTCTCGGAGCCCTAGGCTTAGAGATGAGTATGCGGGGAGGCCTAGGGGTCATCATACTATAGCGTCAGACCACATCAGGGAGATCTTGAAGCTACGACCATCACATTATTCAGGTGACGTAGGTGGATTTCAGGAAGAGGCCTGGTTGGTGAGCTTGAGCAGATGCTTCAAGCTCTGCCCTTGTTCTAGCAACACGAAAGCTCGTGTTGCGATCCACCTACTGAGATACACAGCAGGTGTCTGGTGGAAGACTGAGGAGCATAAGCTCCATGTGGATTCTCGAGAGCAGCACTACACAGGGAGCTCTTTAAGGAGCATTTAAGGAGTAGATATTTGTCACGAAGGTTCATACAACAGAGGATAGATGAGTTTCATGACCTCCGACAGGCATCCCTTTCAGTAGTAGAGTATGAGAGTAGATTTCTGGATCTACTCCAATATGTTGATTACATGCAGGATGAGTAGGTACGGATCCACAGATTCATCCGGGGCCTGAATCTTGACATTGGAGGTGCATTTTGGATCCATTGTCCATAGAATTTAGCCGAGGCTGTTGAGAAGGCCTACATAGCAGAGGAGACTCAGGTGAAGACCAAGCAAGCTAGAGACCGATTCTGGAGCCATATATAACGAGATGCAAGACAATAGATTGAGAGATTCACTACCTCCTCCTTGTGGTGGACAGGGTTCGAAAATCCATCTTATAAACCACAACATCAACATCAGCAGCAGTAGCAGTCCTGCCCACCTTATAGACCTCCATAGAGATTTGATGCACATAGAGGTTGGAGTATGGGGTCTCCTCCTAAGGATCTCATTAGGACACAGGAAGCACCTAGAGCTTAGTCAGCAAGAGCTCTCTAGTAGAGAAATTAGCAGTCCATAGCCGGATCATTAGGATCCACACCACATACCTCCATAGTAACGACTAGACCTGCTACACATGGGAGAGGATCAGGCAGTTGTTTTGCTTGCTGTGTTTTTGGCCTTGAATTAAAATGTTGTAAGAAATGTGTAAGTAATGTGTAAGAGATATGTAAGTAGATTTTGGAGTAAGAAACACTCCACCTTCTTTGAAAATTCTAATTTTTCCTTGGAGGCTGATTTTGGAGACTTGTGGGACAAGTTAAACTTGTCCCATGCATCTTAAATTTACATACCAACCTTACCTATGGTTGGAGAGTTTGAGACATTAATAGAGACAAAATTTGACTAAATTGTCTCAAATAGAGACAATAAAAAGTTGTATATCGTCTCTATTATTGTCTCAAAGCGGGTGTCTCTAATATTGTCTCTAATTATTGTCTCTCAAGAGACAATAATGATTGATACATATTTTGTCTCTTGAGAGACAATATAATTTTCGTCTCTCTAGAGACAATATCATTATTGTCTCCTTAGAGACAATACCGAATACTAACATTTTGTCTCTCTGGAGACAATACTAATTTCAATTTTTATTGTCTCTCTAGAGACGATACAAATTTAAAGAATGAAAAATATGAATTTTAAAACTACATAATAACCAAATATCATATAGTGCAATCAACGAAGTTACATATCATCTATGATGTCAGAGTGGTCTGGTAATTAATATTATAAATTAACAACAATTTGATTTAAATATTGTGCCCAATAAATGGGTCCACAAATATTTTATTAATATCAAATAAGATAAAATACAAAAGGGTGTCTGAATTCCGTTAACCCTTGAAATACAATGATAAAATACAAAAGGGTGTCTGAATTCCGTTAACCCTTGATATACAATATTAACACCTTCTCTCCACCACCAACTTCAAGTGATGCATATGATTCCCTAGTGCTACTTTGAGGTTATATTTCTTCACTTTAATTTTGAGCAACTTCCTTTTTGAGCAATTGCCTCTCCATCGGCAGCAGTCATCTTCATGTTCTTCGCTTTGATTGTCTCAACTTTGATGCAATTGTCTACTATCATTAGCAATGAAGGTGCATTGGATTCTAAGAAATTATGATCACATATTTTACTCTAATTCTGCCAAAAGTATTCACAAATTACATTTAAATTAGGACAATAATTAGTTTTTACTAAATCGACTTGATCTTTACATTTTGTTCTAAAAAATTAGTTATCACTAACTCATTACTGTCAATCCATTTTCATAACTTATATCAAGGACTAACCTCAGACATTATAATCCTTGGAATTCCACACATGCCTAGTGAAAATGTTTCGATATAAGCCTGTACAGAAAAAAACAAAAAAGAAGCCATTATTCATCTATTTTTTCTTTAGTGGATATTCTACACTACATGCATGAAAATTGAGTAAAAACATACAAGCATTATATACAAACAATGCCCAGTGAAATCATTGAGGCACAACACTCACCAATAGACCAATTAAAGCTACCCTGCTTCAAAGCAATTTCAAAGCAAATTGATGAAAATGCCCCTGTATAACAAAAAATGAGTCAAGATAATCCACAATAAACATGAATAATTGTGATCTTTGCTCTAATTTACGTTTTGCAATTTATACTTTTATGTACTTGGTAATTTTTTAAGTGATTGATTCTCTTCTTGTGGACGTATGGAACATCAAAGCTCCATTGTCAATAAAATTATATTATATTCAACTACATTTTTTGTTTTGTCTTTAGATCAGTTTCTTTGCATGTTAGTTTTTTGTTGGATTTTCCTAAAGTCAGCAACATGGAGTTAAAACTGATAACAAGCAACATTCTTAACTATACAGAAGGAAGGGGTTTCATAGGGATTGCATGTCACAGGAGTGCAGGCATTTACTGAATGTTCAAGAATCTCTTCGGTATGGATTGTGGTGGTACATGCAACTTAAGTGAGTGAGAATAATAGAAATACAAAGACCAAATATTCTCTCAAATGATTGATTAGGTAGGGTGTTGGGATAATCAATCATCTTCAGGTGATGGTTTGCATATTAGTAAATATGGGTAATTGGAAACTACGAGGTGAAAAAGGCATTAAGAGTTGTCAGGTATGAAAATTTGTTAAGTAACGAAAGTTGTTAAGAGATATGTTAGTAGAATATGGAACGTAAAAGGTTGTGATTAGATAGGCCACATTTATAATACAAACTTTTACATCAAGCAAATGCAATTGTTCCAGTATAACATGTAATAAAAGATGTTTGAAACAAGCAAAAGGAAACTAACTGCCCTGACATGTGAAGACATGCAATTGGCCATACCTGAAAGCCTTGGAGACGCATTTTCTCTGGTAAAATTTTATTTGCAGACTTCTCATCATAGCTACAACATATGGTAAGAAGTCTCCATATTAGAATCTGATATTTTGTGCTAAGAATTTGAAATTTGAAATCAAGTAGCATAAAAAATTTGAAGAATGATTATTTCCAAGCTATTATATGAAAATGGTGTCAAAGACTTTGAAGACTTACTTCACATCCAATGCTTCAGGGGCGAGAATACCAAAATGGTCAATAAATTCTTCAAATGTTCACCTTGTGAGGTATCCAGCACAACTAATCCTGATTGCTTCCATGACACCTTGCAATGCAGATGAGCCACACATTCTAATCGAGATTCTATGTTTCTGTATGCTAAGCTTTTGGCTGAACCAGGAAATTTCATACAAGTCATCAGAAAACTTGAATTCAAAATGTAATAATCTTAGGCCAAAGGCTGCTTACCCCGCAACGTAGTTATAAAACATTGTAATTCTCAAAAATGTTACTGGCTTTAGAACACTGTTCGGTTTCACACATCTTATGTAGTGAGGCTTTCTTGAGCTCAATGTTTCCAGGAGAGATTGCAGTTGTTGCTACACAGAATTTTAAAGGAGTTAATAATACCACAAACCTTTTGAATAGTATTCATGACAGCAAAATATTACAAGCATGTATCACTACCTATCAAAATTTCCAGAAAGTGAATATTCAAACATTAACAATACGATAGTAGTTAGAAGAAAACAATTGCAGAGATTAAAAGAAGCAATGGTTTAGAAGACATAATTTGCTGACTTAGAAGATTCCTCAGAAAAGTAGGGAAGAGACTTGCAACAAAGGAACATTTTGAAGAACTTAATAGACCTTGATGCTCTGCAACAACATAATCCTTGTTCTTGTCAAGCAACAATCAGTTTGATATATAACCTGCATGATGCATAAGACAATTCTCTGGCAGCTTGGTAATCTTTCTCGCCTGCAATTCTTAGATGTTTCTGTAGAGAGGGTCACGTATTATGGAAGTCTTAGTCAAGGATATGGAAGGTATAGTTCCAGTTTAGTCTAGTAGTGGGAGCTGTGAAGGCATTTCTGAGCATTATATACAGTCGACTGAGATTGAGGAAGGTTATAGAAAGCTTTAAGGTCTATCCATTCCATCCACTTCCCAAATATCTACAAGTCATGTAATATTTTAGTTCCCTTCTCAAACCAAAGGAGGGCAGAGCAGCCTCTTGTCAAGGCAAGGATCTTGTCAAGGAAAGGATCCTTGCCTTAACAATAGGCTACTCTACCCTGATTTGGTTTGAGAAAGGAATTAAAATATTTCATGACTTGTAGAGATTTGGGAAGTGGATGTAATGGACAGACCTTAAAGATTTCTATATGCTTCCTCAATCTCAGTTCAGAATGTATACAATACACAAAAATGCTTTCACATCTCCCTCTACTTGAATAATTATGGAGGATGATAATGCCTATTGAGATACTATGAGGTGGCTGTAAGGGCACCCTTTCCATGACATTTTTTCAGATTTAAGACATTTATTTAAAAGGGCGGAAAGGTATTTTTGAGATTCAAGACATTTATTTAGAAGATACTTTTCATATTTACACTCACCTCAACTTTAGCAAATCACCTCAACTTCATCCAAATGTAGCCATCACCTGATATACACCCACAAAAATTAATAAACCATCTTTCCATACATATACCACATTTTTGACAAGTTTGCAACAACGCCTGCATTGTTTCCGGACTACAAGAAAAGCATCAGATTCAAAGTGGTACTAGAAAGCGCCAGATCAGATCCCTGCATTCGAGGAGGATGCATCAAGTATTTAAAAGCACTAATCAAACAACTCAAGGCAGGTAAAGATAAAGATTTTTCAAAGATGAAAATTGAATTTCAAGTCGACAATGCAGAGAATTACCTGATTTTAGTTGCAGCAGAGGAAGAGACACATGTGAAAATGGGAATGTGGGTTCACAAGCTTGTATGCCTCATTCCCATTCAAATAGCTCATGTAGAAAACAATGCCATGGTAGCTCTCAAGGATGGACTTCAGATACCACATTACATTAGCTACGTGGATAGCGTATCACTTGCTAATTCTATATGCTTTGGCTTCTATGATGTTGTTCTCAGAAACTGGAAGGGTAAAATTAAGGTTATATCTTCAATGGAAAAGCAAAGCAGCGGAAAGTCATATTTGTTGAACCATCTATCAGGGTCTCTTCTGGATGTTGCAGGGGGCAGGTGCACCGATGGTGTGTGGATGACAATCACAACAGGTGAAGATGGAGATGGCCAGGGTGACAACAGATACTTGTATGTGCTCTTAGACTTTGAGGGACTCGACAGTTTTGAGCGAAGTGAACAAGAAGATATGCTTCTCTCTGTGCTCAATGTTGTTGTTAGCAACCTCACAATATTCAACAAAAAGGTATGTTAATGTCTAACAACAACATTCTTTATTCTTTTTGTTTCAAGTGCTCCTTGCTTTGATGCGGTCCAATGAGTCGAGGAAACAGGGAATGTTGTCAAGGAAAAGAAATAATGATTTTCATTTTCTTTTTTCTTGATATAACAGGACTTTCATTTGGATAAGGACACAGAGTCTACTTTCAGCCGGTTCCAGAGTGGTATCAATCTACTGAAGCAGGACAAAAATTTATTTAAAGGTCTATTTTACATTGCTATCAAGGATGTGGATACATCCGATGTAGGTGACCTATAACAAGAATTTCTTGAGAAAATTTCTCAGATATGCAGCAAATCTCAAGACAATTTTATTTTAAAAATGTATGATGGAAGGGTCAAGATTGCTGCTATGGCTCCTTATAATCGATCTGAGTACTACAAAGAGAGCTTAAGGGAGCTAACAGAAACAACAGAGGATAAAATTTATTCTTGGTATGACAATGGATCCACTTTCTTGAGGGATCTCAAGCTTATTATAGCTCAAATTGCTGCTAAAGACTGGACTTCCATTGATAGTAAGCGTGTTGCTATGATAGTTGATATTCTGAGGAGAAATCTTATGTCTGGTGTCCATACGGGATGTCTTTCTGCAAATGCAAATGAAGAATTGCAGGTGTTCGTTATTTTTGACACTGCAAGAGGAAATTCCAGATTCTCCTATTGTTGTTGGGGATTTGTCATGTGACATTAAAGATTCAGGTCTGTATCTCACACCTAGCAATGATTCATTACTCTCTGTTACCATAAGAGAGGTTTTATCTCAACTCAGATCAAGCTTGGAGTTGGTTTTACCAAGGAAAGGTAGAAACGGTGAGGAGTGGCATTCAATGTTTGAGAACTTCCTTGAGTCACTCGCAGAAAGAAGGCAAGACAGAGTTCAAAAGTGGATAAGTGCAAACGCTATAGAATTTTCTGATAATGATGTGGTACAAAGGTTGCAATTAGAGGCCAGTGTAGCTCTGGGTAAAGTAAAACAAGGACTATCTGTGTGTGGATGCAAATGTTCAGTGTGCTTTTGGAGATGTGTACTTGAGAAAGGCCACATTGATGACCATTCTTGCATGAGTAGTCATTCATGTGCAGAAAGTTGAAGCTATTGTGCTCGAGAAGGAGGCAGCTTTAATGTATGCAACGATTTGGCTGGGCATGAAGGCTCTCATGACTGCAAAGAAAAAAATCACACATGTCGAGAGACCTGTCACTTATTTCATATGTCTTCAAATTGCAATGAGTTGTGTTCTCTGAGGCCCGAACACTTTGGTCAGCACAAGTGCAATTCCCCACAACATTTGTGCAACAAAAATGCTCTCTTCCAAGCTGCAAGCAATCCATGTGCTATGGCAATCGAGTGTAAACATAAGCAACATGAGTGCCATGAGAGATATTGCCAGAGCAATTGCAGTATAATTGGTTGCAGCAGGACATGTGGAGTCAAAGACCATTTCCATGATCTGGAATCCATATGCAGAGCATTTGTGTGGAAATGAACATGCCTGCCCTGAAGAATGCGAAATGCCGGGAATATGTGAGATCTTTACAGAGCTAGTCAGACAAACTTGGGTTTTCCAGGGTCAAAGGGGATCTTTCGAGTATGATCTTGTGTCAGAACAAAATGGCCTGCGCAAAGGCTATTGCATTCCCATTCCTCCCTTTGAAATAGATCACCAAGGCCCGCATGTTCACACAAAAAATGAAGATTTTGTGCACTATTGCGACAACAGATGTCAATCTTGTGGTTACTTCTGTCAGCTTCCTATAGATCACTCTGGCTTGCACGATACGGTGCATGGAAATATGAGAAATGTAAGATTCATTTCAGACAGTGAAGATATTGAGATTCATGATCGAAAGTATAAATGGGGAGAAAGAGGTGAGGCGGAGATGTGTAATATGTATTGCAGAAACTGGGTCGAGGCCACATCCATTTGGTTCCTTGCCCAGACTCTGCGTGTACCAGCAATCTCTACGATGGTTCCAGGCACGCAACTATGAAATATGGACCTGACGTGGATATTGCCAAAGACGAGCTGACTCATGAGACTTATTGGCAATGTGTCAGGTTCGTTGATCCTTGCACTGAAGAAGAGCGGGAAGAATTTGGCCGCTGTAATCACCACTGCAAATCTGAGGAGCATGAGACAGAGGTAGGTGGCTCTGATAAATCTTACTGCACCGAGAAACTGTGGCACCCACCTATTAAGAGCACTGGACAAAATATAAGTTCTGCAGGGTACATAACCGATGATGGACATCATTTTGGCTGTGATCATTCTAAGAATGTCCCTCACCATGTCATTTTTCATCATTGATAGATCAGGTTCAATGCAATCCTCAGATATTAGCCCCACTATGGCCAAGTTTAATAATCATAATTCTAGACTTGGCTGTGTATATGAGGCCATTCTCAGATTTATACAAGCCCGCCTTCGAACAGTTTCTGATGATTCGGTTTTGTGGTTCTATTTGATACTAGTGCAATTGTGGGTGTAATTAAGAGACACATACTTGAGAAGTAAAGTGATGATCACTGGACCAAAAAAGATGAATATCTGGAATATCAAAAAGAACCATTACAAGTCTTTCAAGCCCAAGTCCAAAAGCCCATGCAGTAGTTCCAGCTGGTCTATCATTGCAATTTAGTATTGCTTGCTCAGTCACACCATGACCTAACACCTCCATCCACTTCCCCTGAGGAAATGATCTAAAGTAGCAAGAGTTAATTTCGAAAAATTGTCTTACACTTGTAAGTTGTCCAAACAATGAAAGTTGCAGAGATGAAACTGAAAAAAATGAGCGATGGGAAAACAATTGCATCTAAGGCTAAACAATGTTTAAATTAAAATTTGTTCAAAGTTGGTAATTTTGGATCACTGCTGCAAATTTTTACCTGAAAATAAATTTCCAGCTCAAAGGATAGATTGGTAAATGGGAAGTACGTATCCACCCAGTGTATTTCAACGTTGCCTGATAAGAGTCAAAATAAGATCTCTATTAAATGGACAACCTTGAAGACCATAAATTATTCGTGATCTAGTCCTCTAAAGTTGAATGACGGGACCAAATAGGTATTAAGAAAATCAACAGGCATGCATAGAAAATAAATGGTGTACCAATCCTTCAATATTCCTCTTTAGTTCCATAGTTACATAAGAAGTACAATATACACCAAATGATTCCCACTCAGCTTGGGAAAACACACGAAAGCCAATGACAACATCTAACAACACAGACAACTTGTAATAAATGGTTGAAAAATTGAACCAATATTATTAATTTATTTCCCACTCTATATGAAATCATACCTTGTGGAAGACTGGGTAATGAGTAGAATTAATAGAATCTTTGCAATAAACATCTCCACTAATGAGAAAATGAGAGTACCCTTCACCCAACAATTCTATTTGGTGAGCACTTGTACGCAATCGTAGAACAGTTAAGTATCATTGTAGCTTCTGCTTACATGGTCCATGGCACCAATACATCATCAAAGTTCTGCAATATATGAACATGAACCGAAAAAAACAAAATGAAAGGAAAATTGAAAAAATGTTACATAGAAATTAATATACAGCTGAAGAAGCAAAAGGATTCTCAGCCAACTTTAAATATTTATAGAAGAGTTAGGAGGATATATAGTCTTCTTGATGAAATCATGTGTTGACTGCAATGGTCTTCATACCAATCAAGAGAAGCTATTTTCCACGCAATAATGTCCAAACCAACTTTGTAGTTTTGTGTGTCTAAAAATCTTATGGGGCTGCCTGTTTTTAAATGTATATAACAAACCTACTTTGCACTTGCTTCTTCGGGGTTATTTAGAAATATTTCTTGATGAACATGAAATTTAATCTAATCATTATTTTCTCTTTCTAATGGAAAGTGTCCCTTACTGTTTAACACTTTTTTTCATTTTGAATTAAAGAATATAATGATTACTATAAAACCAAATATAGTGGTCGCATTCCATATTATCGTAGTAGTCCATATAAGGTATATGAGTATCAGGAACTAAAACCAAATTCACTATATAAGTATTAAATTTAGTCTGACCACTATTTTATTATCAAATGTGAGCTGCATACTAGCTATTTTGTTGAACATGTATACTTCCTTGAAGGTTGTAGATTTATACCCTTGAGAATGGTGCAAAATACTTTTATGAATACTTTAGTAGAGTATTGACAAAAATATGAATCATATGATTATGGCAAAGAGACAATACATAGATTATAATTTTTTTAAAGATAAAATATTGGTATGGCATATAACTATCATGGAAGTGATCCAAAAAGTATGAAGAGATACACATATGAATACCAAATATAAAACAAATAATTATTTAATATGGTGTTCCCCCATGGTACAGTTGAACATTGAAATATGCTTTAAGATACATAACCCAATAAAATATAAGTCTTGGTAAGTACAAAAAATACATGCAAACTTAAACAATAAATTCAATAAATGACAAAAAAAAAAAAATTGTTCATAGTTTTTTCTATTCTTAAACTAAATTAATTAGACTAATACATGCATTGTTTCATTGTATGTAATGAAAAAGTCTCCAAACCAATCAATTTACATTTTCTTGTGTTTTCCCAGCGTGTGACAAAATGGGAGCTTTAGAAGTATGGACATCCATAAAAGCATAAAGGATTGAGGAATGTCAGATTTTGTAGTTGCAATTACCCTGGTAGACATGTATACAAGATGTGGAAGCAAATGCAACCAACGGGTGTAAAGGAAAACTCCACAACATTTTCCAGCATCCTCTCAGCCTGCATCGAAATCTAAGCTTTAAAGTAGGACACAAACATCAAACTAAGCATAATGGAAATTGGGTTTTTGTTAGATGTTTGAAGTTCATTAGTAGACATGCATGCAAAATGCGGAAGGACATGCAAGGCATGTCAACTATTTGACAAAATTCCTCAAAGAGATATGGTCTCATGGAATGCCATGCATATCCAAAATGAGTTTCACAAGGATGTTATCAAACTCTTTCAAGTAATGAAGCACTCTAAAACACACCCCACACATTTACGCTTCAATTTTCTTTTAGAAGCATGTGGTTAAGCGGGTTATATATCCCTTCTAAGCCTTTTTATTTTACCCAATCCTTTAACCAAAAATATAAATGAAAATAAGGTCAAAAAGAAAACCCATTTGCCACAAATAAGGATCAGAGGGGTTATATATGTTTCTTCCTTGTAAACTAAAAGTTTATGATGAAGCTATAATTTCAAATACAATCATAGTCTTGTGAAGACAACATATTTCCAACATATGTTGTTCTAAAATTTCTACGTAATATAGTATACACATGAAAATATTAGGCTTCAAATCCTTTCCAAGATAGAATATCAAATTACAAAGTAAATAAATACCGAATGAGAAGAAAAATTGGCCTAAATATGATATGAAATAGTGGGAAATAAATCTTTATGCGGTAGCTGCATTTGTTTTGTATATGTCATCTTGTTCGCATGGAATAGAGAGAATGGGAAATTTTAATAACTTTTACTACATACATTTTGTCAAATAATTATCTAGCAACCTCTGAAATGCCATTAAGTGAATAGAGAAGGGTTGAATATTCTTAGCAGAATGCCACACACAAACCTGACATAGTAGCTTGATTCAATACATTGTAAGTGGTAGCAAACAACGACCGCAATGAAATAAAATAAGAACATACAAAATATAAAATATTTACTTTCACCAGTTTAAAATGCATAGGATTGGGTGTTATATTCTTTAGGATTCAAGTATTAATGGCCTCTCCTTCACCTTGCTGCAACAGTGACATTTAATAATTATTTTATATTAAAATATGCCTATGAGGTGTTATAATAATTACTATTTTACTGGTAAACATAACATTACCCAGAAATAAACAATACGGATTTTGGCAATAGAAAACTATAACTTTTAATAGCATCTCACCAAAATTTACTCATGTAATGGAGGAGTAAAAAAATACCTGGTAAAACCTTATTTCCTTTGTTTCTTCTCCACCCATATTAAAGAATCTCGGCCACCTACGATTTAAAGAGGAACAATATACATCACAAATTTTGTTGTAAATACATTTAATGCGGCCTTTGTGAAATAGATTATGACAAGTTTGTAGAAGCTGATCTATCCACAGGAAGACTTTCCCCCAGATTTAAATCTCTACTCGGTAATATTTAGCAATTTGAATCTGCAATGTTCTCAAATATTGTAAATGTAAAAACATTAAAACTAATATCCATCGCCACATGAACTTGTATACAACTATTAAATATCTGTCATTAATTAAAACACAAAACAGAGGATACCCAAAACCTAGAAATTTAGGGAGGCACACCATCTGTCTGAGTATCCTGTTGGAGTGCTCCATGTGTAGGAAATGGTCATGGATTAACTTCTGCATTGTCCTGGAAGCCTTTGTAGCCATTACGGCCTCCCTATTATGGTTGATGGACTTCAATGCTATTAGAAGAATCTATAAATATGGTGCCCTGCCCTCTTCTGCCATTTTCATATTATGTATTGCCACAACTTTCGCAGAAGGGAAATTTGTACGCCTTTTCCTGCAGAAGGTCGATCAAGCATGAAAAATATTTATAGAGTGAGGTTAGGGGTATCATATTCTACAAAGATATGATAAAATAAAGGCACTGGATGATATTAAACAAAATAACTTGAGTATAAAAACCAGCTGAATCTGCACTATTAATATTCCATTTCCAATCACAGGACACACCCAATCTAAAACCAATTTATAAAACGTGAAGTAGTACTTTAAATGATACAAAAGTCCAATGATAATATTTCTTCAAATGTGAATAAAACATAATCTTACCTTGCATACAGACATGAAAGGATAATCAGAGACACGATATCCAAGGCCAGTATTTGGCTTTTTTTTCTCCAAAATACTCCCTCACAGATTTCTATTTCTTCATTCTAACCAAAACACCTGGTTTTTCCACCTACCCATTACAACACCCTCCACAAACCTGCAGTTCCATCCCCATTACATAATCCACATTCGAATACTCTTTGAGAAAGGGTTCCACCATAATCCTAGGATTCATAGTCACCACATACCTCTTCCCACATGACACAAAAAACTTATACGCCTGCGGATGCATGTCCCCAATATAAAACTTGGGTAGAACGGCCTTGCCATTGCTCGTAACTTGTGCGACCTTAATTCCTGTCATGGCCACAATCATCACTTGTATTTCAGTCATCTCAGAGACAAAAGAATACAAAACCCACGCAAGAGGCGATGCCAAGAGAAACAACAATGCTCTCAACGGACCACCTGCTTCGAACGCCATCAACATAAAATAGGGAAACGACGAACTCAACCGCAACACGGTTCCATCGAGATCAGACACCACGCTTTGATTTTTAGTCCATGGATGGCTCCTGAAGTAGTGAACTAGGTAGAGCAGGGGCCACCTTTTGATATTTGGTCTCTGGCTTGCACTGTTGTGGTGATGGTCACCGACAAGCCACCTTGGAGCAACATTTCAAACCCCCTGACAACCATGTTCTGCATCATTTGCATAAACGAACAACCATATTTTCCCTCTTCTGCATAGATCCCAAGAAGAGGTGGACCCCTGAATAGCTGTTGGACCATACTTCCAAATGACATCACAGCGAAAACTTCAGACAAACAAAAACTTATAAATTATTTCACTGCTTGCTAACTCTTAGTTTAAAGCTTTGAATTGTCAATAAGGAAATCTCCCTGAAGTCATTCAATGGATGCCACATTGGCTGTTGGAAAGCTTTGAATTATCCTACTGGAGTTGGAAACAGAGGAGATATCCAACTGTGTTGACAGAAGATGAGTCAAAATAATGACTCCAGCTGTGTTGATAGAGACAATGCCTGTGCATTGGCTGAAGAAAAACATATACGCCATGCATTGGGTATGATCAAAAGCTATGAATAAAAAGTTACAAGGAAATTACCTACCAATTCAAATTTTCAAAGGTATGAATAGGAAGGAATCCATGGAAATAGCCATGTCCAGTCCAAAAGGAATTAGTGGTATCAATCTCTATAAGAAATGGTGATATCAGGGTAATATGGTACCGGTTCATTCTCCGAGAAGCTAACCAGAGGGATAGAAACATGACAACGGTAGTGAAAAAGCTTGCACACCAGAAGTTTCTAAGTAAACCAGAAAGCTAGAAAGCTCACAATATGTATGAAAAGTAGTGAGTAGAGAGCGAACAAGGTGTAAATCTCAAAGCATTCAAAAGCATCCGAGCACACCCAAATGGAGCCGCAGAAAGATTAAAATGAAAGGAAATAAGTCTACAGAGTCGAGCTGAACCAAATGTAAGATGAACTAGTTTGTAAAAAAAGAGCCAGTGGATTCAAAGCGCCAGTGGAATCAAAGCATTAACACCATCAAATAATGAAGCATTAAAAGTATGGAAAATGACAGAGTTCAAACCCAAAACAAGCAACTGCACAGGTGCAAGTCTGTGTTGCACATCCGAGATAGAACATTGACAACTCGAGATAGAAGCCTAAGTGGAGATTTTTTTCACAGAGACTTACTGATAAGAATAAAAATCTTCAGGCACAAACAAATTATACCCTGTTGTAAAATAGAACTTACCACCAAGAAAATTCCGATACTGCCCCTGTGCCTCCATCTAGTTCTGCTACAAGGCATGAGGCCACATCTTCTAAATTTCAGATCTGGCATTTCTTCAATCTGCCTGCTACAACATCTACCCTGTGGCAACATTTCAAAAGACAACCATATCAGGGCCATTAGCAAAAAAAACATTAAACCAACGTTATTCCAAAACAGAGGCATTCCCAAAAACACATTAAATGAACATAATTATATAAAATTTAGCAGACACCTGATAAGATGTTCAGAGATGAAACCCGCTCCAATTCTTCAAAAAAATCCCCAAATGCTGATGAGGGATTCAAACACATATACGTCCAATTTGGCCCATGTTTTTAATCACCGCCATTCCTGTGCCGACACAGCAGCAAGAAGTCAAATTTCTGCATCTCCTTGAATATCGTATGGTCGTAATTTGTTTGAACAGGGGCTCTCTAACTTCCTTTTCAATATCTTGATCTTGCATTTGATTCGCGAAGGGTTTAGTACCAAGGATTCGATCTCGCGTCGGCGCAAGCGGAACAATATTCTTGTATGGAAAGCTTGGTCGGAACAATGAACAACGCGCTCCGAGAAGGACCCCGTGTTCTCCAGTTATGTCGAATACTAGCAAATAAAGAGCCAACACATTTCCGATGGCATTTAGAACAGAGAAATGGCGGGCTTCCTTTGCTTCTTCCTTTTCATTCACCTTCTGATATTTGGTCTCTGGCTTGCATTGTTGTGGTGATGGTCACCAACAGGCCACCTTGGAGCAACATTTGAAACCCCCTGACAACCATGTTCTGCATCATTTGCATAAATGAACAACCATATTTTCCCTCTTCTGCATAGATCCCAAGAAGAGGTGGACCACTGAATAGCTGTTGGACCATCCTTTCCTCAATGAGACCGACTCCTGCTCTGTCACGGAGGTGAAAAGGGCTCCTGGATCTCCTACTAGCACTTCGGATTTTGGGATGCCTGATTGCGATTCCTCCTGTTCTACTATGTCTATGATTGTTCCAATTTTGTCGCTGGACATTACTAGCCCTTTTAGGAAAGCTGAAGTAGAGAAGAAAAAGGAGTAAGTTAAGAGTTTTGTACCGACGACTTTGGATGCGGCCATGGTGCAAAGGATTGAAATCTTACACCTGCATGAGATTTGTAAGGGTTTGAATGGATCTGTGGCTCCCTGTACTCCCAAACGAAGCCATTCGAAACCCTAAACCGAATGAAGTTACCTTTTCCTGTAGGCTCTAATTGTCCCAAAAAAATTGATAGGGTAAAAGTAACTTATTATTAAATTAAATGAAAAAAATTAGAGACAAATCTAAAAAGTTAGAGACAAAACTATAGTTTTGTCTCTAATTATCGTCTCAAAATCCCATAGTTTCTTACTCCTTTGGCTTGCATGATGAAGCCTAGTTTTGTTTGATGTCTTTCATGTGTTTGTAAAACTAATTTTTTATTTTGCACTGTGTTTTTATAAGAAATGTGCATGTTGAAAGATTGAGTTGTGATGTGGAAGCCTATTGTTGCTATGAGTTGAGTTGTATTTCTTATTGAATTGTGATTGGGGCTCGTGGCCAATGAAGAAGGATGGATTCTCCTTTCATTGGATGTCTTGGTTGGGTGGAGAGCTCTACCTTTCCCCTTCCTTTGTTGTGATCAAAATTAAAAATGGAGGATCTTCATATTGCTATTCGGAGCAAATGAAAAAGATAGTTTGATAGTTCCTTGTTGAGATAAATCTTATTGTAACCTTTTCCACTTGAAGTGGATGAACTTGTATATTTTGTAATGGAAAAATGGTTGTATTGATTATGAAAGTTGTAAATTGAAATGTGAAAGAGATATACTCTGTTTCTAGTTTTTGAAGGAAAGACATATTTTGTATGTTGTATTTTGAAAGTATATAGAAAAGGAGTTATAAAAGATTCAATAAATTAATGGAAGTTGTCTTACCTTGTTCAACATGGCTTTGTTATTTTTAAACTCTGAATTTGATATCCCTGTTTGGAAAATTGAAAGAAAGGAATACGCTTGAAGAAAATACATTGCTCTATTTTGTTGAATTGTATGATTTAAAAAATAGAAGCTACACCTATGTTTCTACATTTTGATTGAAGGAAAGATAAATATTTAAAACTAGTATGGAATTAGTTCAATGTATTTATAGTGTGACAAAAGAAATAGAGTAATCTCTATTTTTTTCTGAAATGTATAAACTTCATTTTTATTTTACTGTAAACTCTGCACATTTTTATTAAAAATGTACAAAATTACCATGCAACTTTGGAAATTGAAATAAAATGATTAAATTGAGGATACATTCTGAAAATGACCCCAACCAAGCTAAAATACTTAGAAAACTTTTAAAGATCCGTTCAGATCAAGCAAAGGCAAAGTCGCAGACTTCTTAATGTGTAAAATAAGAATTTTTGATTTGCAAATCCATCAAAAAAATTAACCATTGGAATCCATCCTAAATCCATCCTAAATCCATCTAAGAACAATAATCCATGTATAATTGACAAGTTGAGAGAGGAAGGAGATCAATTGATTAAAATTTCACAAGTTAAAATTTAACAGCTTTTCCTTTTAAAATCCTAGAAACATTTCTCAAAATTGACCTTTAAAACTTTATCCAAACTAAATTCTTAATATTTTTGTGCAAAGAGGACGTTGAGAGCTTTCTAAAAGTCCTTGTTTTCCAAAATCCAAGCTCCCTAGAAAAATTTATGGCCTTCTGAAGTTCGCAGAAAAGACAAAACTTCATGTGCATGCATCTTGTGCATCTGAATCTTCTTGCACGCATGCCCAACCCCTCTTGTGCACACCCTTGCATGCCTGTCTTGCATGCCCATGATAAAATGAGCCCCTTACATGCCAGGATTGCACACCCAGGTCCGTCTTGTGTGCTCGGGAGAGAATGAGTCTCTTCCGCGCCGTGTTGCGTGCTCGAGAGAAAAAAAAGAGTTCCTCCCTCGCCCCCTTTTTCGTGCCTGGGGAAATTTCTTCTGCGCGCTCTGCAAGAAGATAATCTATTTATGCTAAGGATGAGTTTCTCTCTCTTAACATTTTGTAGGTTTATTCGATATCTAATTATGGACTCTGAATTTTGTTGGGAATACTTTAAAATATATATATATATATATATATATATATATATATATATATAGACTCTAGAATTTTGTTGGGAATACTTTAAAATATATATATATATATATATATATATATATATTCCTTATCTTCTTTTCCTAATTAAACCTAGGTTGTTCTTGGTCTCAAGTGGGGAGAATTTAGGTGGCGTTACATAATGAGGAGGAAAAAATTTCTTCTTCATTAGAATTCTTGGTTGGGTGAAGAGTGTTGCCTCTCCCCCTTTTTGTTGTGACCAAATTGAAACATGGTGGATCTCTCTTGTTGTTGTTCTGGGAGCTGTGTGTGAAGACAAATTTTGCAGTCCTCTTGGGTTTCCTTATTGTAAATTTTTCCCACTTTAAGTGGATGACATTGTAATAATATTTGTAGTGAAAAGCTATTGTATTTTTGGATATGAAAGTGGTATTTGAATGAAAGAAAAGAGAAATATCTATTTTATGAGTTGTATTTTTTTAACAGAAAAGAAGTTGTAAAAAGGAATTATTTCAGTTTAATAGAAGTTTTATTTTCTACAAATGGTGTTACTCTTGTTTAAATTTTTTTGTTGGAAATATATTGTAAAATCTTTGTTTGAAGGCTGGAAATGTCTGTGTTAGAAATATTACATTCTCTGTATTTCTGAAAGTCACGTTTATGAAAAGAAATAGAACTACATTATGGTTTTGCATGCTTCAATTTAAGGAAAGACGAATACATTGAAGTTGGAATGGAATAAACTTAACAATTTAAATCACCCTCTACTTAGTAAATGAAATAGATTAATCTTTAGTCTGAAATATGTAGATCTTTGTTAGATTACTGTAGAACCGCAAATAAATATAAGAAAAATATATAGAGTACCCTACAACTATGAAATACAAAATGAAACCTTAAAATGAACTAAGGATGATCAAAATGCATCCCAAAATAGTTTGTATTGCTAAAAGAAATTTACTTAGAACTTTATTAATCGGGTAAGAGGCAAAAAAATGCCTTTGTAGAAAAAGGAGAATTAAATTCAAATTGAAATCTCAACCTTTATCAATTAATCCTTGAAATCCATTTGAAATCTTTCAAGTGCGTTTCTCCATTCCTGTTTGGTGTGTTGAAGAAGAAAGAATGGCAGATTAGAACAATTCTCGTAGTTGAAAATGTTTAGTTCACATTTTTATGGAAGGAAATACATTTTATTAAATTTCACCCATCTAAATTTGTGTAAAATAAAATTTTGTGCTTCCTATACAAAGAGGAGTTTGAGCCCTTTCCAAAAGTACTCTTTTTCTCAAATCTGAGTTTCCAAACGAAAGTTATGGCCATCTGAAGTTTTGCTTTCAAAAATTTACTTTTTCCCAAATTCCTCCATAGCCCCAGAGCCATGCCACTTTGCTTTTGACAAAACACTTCTGTGGGTTGGTGGGCCCGTCCATACCTTTAAACTTTACCTTTTGAAAAATGGCAAAAATTTCTAAGTCTCTCCGATAGCCCGCCAACCCGGAGCCAATGATGGTTTGCCACGTGGCTTCTTTAGACGTCGGCGAGGCGTAAATTGTTTTAGACCTTAACACTTTTGGAAAAAGATTGGAAAAAACTCTTACGTTTCCCACCAACCTACCTTCCCATAGGTCACTGTTGGACTGACACATGGCTTTGCTAGGCGTTAGCGGAGGCACGGGTTGTTTTTAACCTTTGTGCTTTTTAACACAAAATTCTAAATTCTTAAGTTTCCTTGTCGGTCCGTTTCCCCACTTGTGATTTTGGGCATGACACGTGGCCTCTCTAGGCATCGGTGGAGGCACGGATGTTTTTAAACCTTTTTATTTTTCAATAAAAAAGTTCAAAAATCCTAGTTGCCTCCAATGACCCGTCTTCCCGCATTGGCTTAAAAATGTGCCACGTGTCCCTTGCGGTTTGGGGCAATTTTTCTTCCCTTGGCGTGAAGCTCCACCGAGCTTGCTTCGGGTGGTGAAATAAAAATTGCACGTTTTAGCTAAAAGCACAAAGTGCCAAATGTCTCCCAGGACTGTCGGTCCAAAACCTTCCTTGGGTGAAATTTCTTCCCTAGCCCGTAGGCCCGCTTTTGGGAAAAAAATCCTCCCAAGGCCCACCAGCCCGTAACTTGAGAAATATGAGGAGTTAGGAGGACTTCTTTATATCATTGGAAAGGGGAAGAAATTTCCTATCTAATGGAAATGTTTTCAAAAAGTGTTAAGTGTGTGAAATATAAATTAATTAACTTTTTAAATTTAAATGCTTTGTTTCAAAAGCATGGGGTGACTTTAAGGGGTCACCTTATGGGGAAGGGAATGTTTTTCTAACCCCATGTAAATAAGAACCTTGGTTAGTGTTTAGACCTTGTGAAATTAAATACCTTGGGCATTTAATTGTTTTGGCCCCTTTGACCCTCTAAAATTAATTAAGGAATATTTAACTATAGTGTTAATTTAATTATTTATTAAATTAACACCTAAGAGAAATTTAACTATATTTGGATTAATTACACTCATTAATTTTGTGATGTGGATTTAATATTTTTATAACGGAAAATTTTATTTATTAATTATAATTAAATTTGAATCTTTTTATGACAACTGTAGTTTTCAAAGTCTGTTGAGGACTCACCTTTCAAAGAAAATAAATTGTTCCATAATTTTTCTAACTAAACCTAGGTTGTTCTTGGGTCTCGAGTGGATGTTTTAGCGGGCGTTACACTTGGTATCGAGCCATGGGTTCAAAAGCTTGGACCCTTGGGCACACTAGAAAAATTGAGACATGAACATTAAAACTAGTGCAATATTAAACCTAGCACACCTTTAAATATAGAAAACAACCTTGTTTGAAAATTGCATATTTTAGTAAACATGGAAAATTGAATAAAACCTAGAATAATGAACTAACTCTCACCTTGGTCTGTGTAGCAGCCATCCTACCATATATTTTACAGATGCTTTAGGTTGTTAATGCTACTTTACATGGAGGTTCATTGGAGGACGGTCAATAAGACATGATAGGGAGCCATCCGTTGAGGCTCATGCATCTCCTCAACTCAGCGAGAAGCATAGAGGAAAGAACTCCCACGTGGAGTCAGGCAGAGTAGAGTCACCAAAGAGGGGATAGGGAGACCAGATTTTTGGACATAGGGATAGGTCTCAGAGCCCTAATCTTATAGATGAGCATGCAGAGGGGTCTAGGGGTTGCCAGACTCCAGTTATAGACCATATCAGGGAAATCCTGAAGCTACGACCATCTCATTATTCTAGTGACACATGTGTATTTCAGGTAGAGGCTTGGTTGGTGTGCTTGACCGGGTGCTTCAAGCTCTTCCCTTGTTCTAGCAACACAAGATCTCATGTTGTGATCTATCTTCTAAGGGATGGAGTAGGTATCTGGTGGAGGATCAAGGAGAAGAAGCTCCATGTTGATTCAAAGATGGTTACTTGGGAGCTCTTTGATGAGTGGTTTAGGAGTAGGTAATTATCACAGAGGTTTATTCAACAGAGGATATATGAGTTTCATGACCTCCGACAAACATCTTTGAGAGTAGCTAAGTATGAGAGTTGATTTCAAGATCTACTCCAATATGTCGACTACATGTAGGATGAGCAAGTACGGATTCACAGGTTCATTAGGGGCCTAAATCTAGACATTAAAGGTGCGGTGCATATCCATTGTCCATAGAAATTAGCTGAGGCCATTGAGAAGGCCTACATAGCTGAGGAGACTTGGGGAAGGACACAAATGGCTAGAGATAAAGTATGGAGCTGCATCTAACAGATGCAAGACAACAGATCGAGGGGTCAGCTCCTCCTCCTCATGGTGGATAAGGTTCATCACAGTCATCTTTTAGGCCACAACAGCAGACCTGCCCACTGTACAGGCCTCCAAAAAGATTTGATACACAGAGGGGGCATAGTATTGGGCCTCCTCCTAGGGGTCCCATTAGAACACAGGGTGCACCAAGAGCTCAGTCAGTAGGATCTCTCCAGTAGAGACCTCAACATTCCATAGCCGGATGATCAAAATCCATAGCATAGACCTCTAGAGTACCGGCTGGAGCTGCTACTCATGGGAGAGGACCAAGGAGTTGTTATAGTTGTGGTGTTGCTAGAACATTTTTGGAGAGGGTTCCCATAGAACCCTAGTAATAAGGGTAAGATGCAGATCTTAGAGCCTACTGTTGGTGACATGGGGCACAGTCATCGGATCTATATAGTGGTTGAGAACCCCTAGGTTGAGCACCAGAGTACCGTGATTAAGACAAAGGTAGCATTTGTGGTGTTCCTACCTCCATTATGTTTGATTGTGGTTCTTTTATTTCTTTTATCGGCCCATCTTTAGTAAAGTGATGCAGGATGTTGGTAGTTAGGTAGGGTCTTAGTGAGGACATCGAGATGGTTTTTAGAGTCAAAATCTCTGTAGACTCCTTAGTTAAGGATTGTGTAGTGGATTTGGGACCCATCACCACTACCTCAGATCTTTGTATCCTTCCATTGGGTTCGTATGGAGTCATCTTAGGCATGGACTAGTTATCACACATAGAGTCAGGGTGGATTGTTACCATAAGATTATATCATGTACAAATGATCTAGGAGTTGAGTCAGTGATAGTAGGGGTTAGGAGACCCATTTCCATTCGTACCATCTTCGCCAAATCCTCAGGGTGAGTTATTTGTATGCACAAATGCTTCTTTGGAAGGACTTAGAGGTGTGTTGATGTAGGAGGGCAGAGTAGTTGATTTTGAGTCTCACAAACTAAAAGATTATGAGCTCAATTCTTTGACTCATGATCTTGAGCTTTAGGCAGTTTTTCACACCTTGGTTTGATGGAGACACTTTCTTCTTGGCTAGAGATTCACACTCAAGACTGATCACTTGAGTCTTCGCCACCTCTTCACATAACCCAATCTCAACGCTCGTCGGGAATGTTGGATGGAGTCACTTTGTGAGTACAACATGGAGATAGAGCATGTGAAGGGGAAGGAGAATGTGGTTGTAGATGCCTTAAGAAGACAAAGACATGTGTTTATGGCCACTTTAGTGGGCACAAATTTGCAGAGAGAGGATATTACAAAGAGCTACCTTACGACAGCTTCTACCTTGTAGCTAGGGCAGAGATTGAGTCTTAGAGACCCCTTGAGGTGAATTTTTATAGTTTTTCAATAGAGGAAGATGGCCTTCTATGACATAGAATTTGGATATATGTTCCTAGAGATGGAGGCTTGAGACATCACATTTTGACAGAGCTCATCGTGGACCTTATTCAACCCATCCCGGGGTGAAGAAGATGCACACAAGCTTGAGATAGTTGTACCATTAGAGAGGACTTTATAGAGACTTGATTCAGATTGTGTCATGCTATTTAGAGTGTCGATGGTGAAGGTCGAGCATCAGCATCCAACTGGCCTTCTCTTTCCTAATGCTATACCAGAGTGGAAATGGGACACCATTTCCATGGATTTTATAGTTGGGTTACTGACGTCGATATACCACCATGACACCATCATGGTCATGGTGGATAAATTGACGAAAATGGCTCATTTTTCTTCGGTGAAGACCACCTACACAACTATATATCTTGATGATATTGTTATATTACATGGGATTCTTGGAAGATCATTTGTGATCATGATCCTTTGTACACTTCCCACTTCTGGACCACCATGCAGCATGCTCTTGGGATGAAGATCAATTTTAGCACAACATATCACCCTGATACAGATGGACAGGACTAACAGGTGAATCAAATCCTGGAGGAAATGCTTAGGATGTATGTTATGGATCACCAGTCGAGATGGGAGGAGTATTTGTACTTGGTGGAGTTTTCTTACAATAATAGTTTTTAGAGTTCGATAAGCATGGCTCCTTTTCAGGTTTAATATGGTAGGGAGTGTAGGACACCTCTTAGTTGAGATAGGTTAGAGGACAAGATTTCTCTTTGGCCAGCCTTATTGTAGGACATGGAGTAGTAGGTTGTTTTAATCAAGCAAAGATTACAGGAGGCATAGGACATGCATAAAAAGTATGTGGATCAACATAGGATAGATCATAGTTATGAGGTGGGCACGAAGGTGTTCCTTTGTGTCAAACCGCATAAGATCCCTATTCATTACGAAAAAGGTTATAAGATTTATCCTAGGTTTGTGGGTCCCTTTGAGATCTTAGAGTGCATCGGTCTCTTGGCCTATCATCTAGCATTACCACCTAGCTTGTTTCATGTCCATGTGTTTCTATGCTTAGGAGATATATTTTTGATCCTTCTCACATATTATATTGGACCGCATTATAGGTGCAGGATCAGGGGAAGATGATGGTGGAACACATCCATATTATAGAGTGTAGGACCTTAGGCCTTTGAGGCAGAGAGATTGACCAGGTTCGGTCCACTCAGAAAGGTACGACGAGACTGCTGCTACATGGGAGGATGCTACATTACTATGAGTTAAGTTTCCACACCTGTTCCAGTGACTTCTAGGAGGAATTCAAGTCTAAGGGGAGGAGGATGTAGTGCCCACTTTCCTTCGACACATGTTTGTTTTTTATTTTGATACTGTCGACTATACTTATGGATATTACTATATCTTTTTGATTTAGCATGATGTTAGATGTTAGAGATATTGACTGCTTTTTTAATTTAGATTCATATATGATGCATTTAAATCATTAGAGACATTTTGTATAGATGTTGATTTGTTGTTGACATGGTAATATATATATATATATATATATATATATATTTCGTCACACTGAGTAGACTTTAATAATTGAACTAATTTTGTGATCCTATTGATATTGATGAAATGTAGAATCGAGATGTTGTTAGAAATTGTAAATGATATCGTAATTGCCTAGATGATGATTTGATGCATATATAGATGATTGTGGATTTATATTACATATTTTATCTTGTATGTTTTAATGTGGATGAAGGAGGTATTATGTGTTTTCTAGGTAAATATATTCACAACAAACAATGGGGGATTGGAGACCAACCACATTGGAATTCTAGGTGAATTCAACAAGAGTCACCATGGCAACATGTGTTTGTGTGTGTGTTTGAATTATTTTTAGGGGGAAATTTTGACCAAGGGGTTATGTGTTGTCTTTTATTTAGTTTCCTTTATTTAATGTAGTATGTGATTTTTAGTGATGTAATTTCCTTGTTTTAATTATTTAGAAAATGATGTATTCTTCCCCTTTATCTTAATGGGTTTAGGTGTCTTATTTAAAGTTAATTAATCATGTTGTAAAAAAATTATGGATGTGACCAAAAGTATTCATTTATTAGACTAGATTTTTCTTGGATTATGTGTTGTAAGTTGAGTGCTTGTGATCTTGAGTGTTGTACACACTACCCTTTAATGAAATTTCGATTTTTCCTTAAGGGCCAATTTTGGAGGCTTGTGGAAAAATTCAAACTTGTCCCACACCTCTTAAATTTCTTTACTAACCCTACCTATGGGTTGGGGGGTCAAAAATAGATCCCATTATGTATTTTGGGAAGATAAAAATATAAAATCTTTATTACACATTTTTTCTTGTAATTAATTTTGTCCTTAGGGGGTGTGGGCTTGGTTTGTGTGTGTAAGTAACTTGTCATTCCTCTCACCCACTAATTTATGATGCATTAGGGTTGATGTTTGACTTGGGAGGTGGATTTGAGGATGTGTGATGTGGCATCCTACATGGAGCCACCTCACCCTCCTCCCTCCCTTTTTCTATTTATTGAAGTTATTTTTCTTGTTTGGGGGTTACTTGATTATTTTGTGCTCTTGCATATTTGGGAGTTAGAGAATTTTGGAGTGCTTGTGGTCTTGGTTGGATCTTGTTGGTGATTTCTTGGGTTTGAAGATGCTTGAAATTGACTCTTAGAACAAGCTCTACTATGGAAAGGTAGGAGCTTTACTCTTGTTTATGTTATTCATTTATTTTGTGTTTGTGTGTTTTTTTTTTTTAGTGTTTGGATTTCTTGTTGGGTGCTTGGGTAGATTGCCTAAGTGTGGTGCAGGAGGGTACTATGGGGAGAATTCATGTAGGGAGGCATAAGAGTTATTTCATTTTTGGAGGGATTTTGGGTTGGGTGCCCCACCTTGGACAAGGAATGCTTGCATTTCTTACTTGTTCTTTTATGAGGGAGGCATAAGAGAATGAGGGAGGCATAAGAGTATGTGGGAGGCATAATAATTACTTGAGGGAGGAATAAGAGTATGTAGGGGATTTGACATATGTATTGGAGGTTTTTAAGGTTGGCATCCATTTCCCATTGGGAGGCATAAGTGGCCTCCCCATAGGTTCTAGTTCCTTTGGCTTTCATTATTAAGCCTTGTTTATTTGTTGTTTTTATTTCTTGTGTTTGTAGTTGAGTTGAATGTGTCTTGGAATGGTTGTGAAATACTTGGGTTGTGATGTGGAATTTTTTTGTTTCCATGTGTTAGATTCACCTCTCATTGTATTGTGGTTAGGGCTCAAGGGCCAATGAGGAGGATGGATTCTCCTCCTCATTGGATATTTTGGTTGGGTGGAGAGTGTTGCCTCTCCCCCATTTTGTTGTGGACGAAAAAATCATGAAGGAGATCTCTTGTTAGTGTTGTGAATCTTGGATCTCTTGCTCTAGTCGTTATGAAATCCTTCTTGTGATAAAACTTCCTTAGTGTTATTCCCACTTAGAGTGGAGGAAATTTTAATATTGTATTCCATTTTTAGCTTATATTCTTGTATGATTTCCCACTTTAAGTGGAGGAAATTGTATTGATATTGTGAAGGAAAGTTGCATTCAATTTTTGGTTATGAAAGTTGTATTGTATAAAAAAAGAGAAAGAAATATTTGTGTTGTAAAGTTAGTTTTGTGAAATAGAAAAGAAAATAATTCTCTTTATTTGAAGTTTTGGTTGTATTGTGAGAAAGGAAGTTCTTTTTTTTAAAAAAATGAGCTATGCTCAATGGGAAAATAAATTTTACTTTCATTGTGAAATTGTATTATGGTAAAAGAGAAAGAAGAAATATAGAAGTTGTAAGATGTTAAAAATGTATGCATAGTAAACTTGAATGTATAACAAGTTGTTGTAGTTATTTTTGATATATGAGTTGTAGTGAAAATGAAAGAGACAACAAATTTGAGATAGGGAATTGTTGCATTTTGTATTAAGAAAATAAAAATATTAGAAGTAGATTTAGATCCTTTTTACTCTTGGAATTGAAAGAAATTTAGTTGAACAAAATGGAATAGATCTTGTAGTTGTTATTGCTACTATTGGATTTGAAAATAATTTAAATGAGTAATTTTAACTAAGAAATGAACAAATGGAACTAAATCTTACAACTGGAAACCTTAGGTGTATAAAATTAAGCTTAGAATGCATTTTAGTACTTTTTAGCAACTTTTGTTTTTTGAGAAAACTCAGAATTTTAGGTTCTATTTCTAAGAAACAAGATAGCTGCCCTATGCAGAGCGGCGGTCTCGGAATTGCTGCTCCATAAGGAGGTGGTTCGTGGTTTTCCACCCAGGTAGGGTGGCAGTCCCAGGACCATTGGCTTGATCTGGGCGGCGGTTTTGTCACTTACGGTAGAACTTCTTGGATCTGCACCTATGTAATTTTTAACTTGTTTATACTAACTTTTAAGTTTGTAAATTTACCTAAGAAACTACCAAAACTCAAATAATGTTCACATCTTTTTGTATAGAGTAATTAAACCTAAAAATGGTAATTAAACACATCCTTTCTCATTTATATTAATGGGGGTAGGGTTTGCCCCAAATAGAGAACCCCAAATACAAATAGCTTTGAAATAAAACAAGATTGGTAAAGGAAACTGTACGTACCCAAAATTGTATGTACTGTACTACTGGAAAGAGGTTACACAAACCCAAACTATGATTCATATCTCTTTGTAAGGTGTTTGGAATCCATAAATCACATTGAGTATACATTTGCATCTCAAAATGCCTTATCCAGCCTCCACATGCATTGTTCTTGCCTTGTTCCTCCCTTTTCTTTCATTTTGGTCTTTAGTTGCAGGACCACCACCTTGACTGGGCGGTGGTCCCATGATTTCTACCCAGGATAGTGCGGAGGTCCCATAACCACCGCCCTGCGCACGGTGGCGGTCATGTGTGTGTTTTCCATCTTTCGACTCTTTCTTCAACATAAAAATCAAGTGGCACTCACATTTCTCAACCACTCTTGCTTACATTTAAGTTTTAGCCACCTGATAAATAGTAATTTCTCTTTGTTTATAATAGAAGAGTTCAATTCAAAATTACCCTCTGGTAAATCAAAGTGCTATAAATACCAAGCTTGTTTATAAGAAAATGGCCCCTCTCCCTCTATGAATTATTATTCAGTGTGTTTTGAAATTTCTTCAATAAGTCTCAACAAGTTTAGATTTTGTAAAGCTTTCAGCCTCTCAGTTCAAGGCTCCACAGTTTTGGTTCTAGATCATGTCCATTTGAATCTTGATTCTACTTAGAATTATAGGTTGTTGTTTTGTCATAGGAAGCATAAGTCTTATAGATTTTGGTATGCTTGTATTGTATCCTTGTAACAATCCTGCTAGGAATTGAATAGTCAAGTTCTGTTCTCTTGCACTATCCCTCTCCTACTTACATTTCTGTTAGGCTTACGTAAAGTTTCCTCTGTTTGAATATCCTCTCCTAGCTACCGTTATCACATTCTAATTTTATGGAATCATGAGAACATGAAGGAACAAAGAGATCACACTGAGGGGACAAGTCATGATACAACTGGATTTTCCACTTTTCTGTAAATTTCAGGTTTGAATTGTCGAAGTTATAGTTACAATATATCAAATAGAATAGCAAATCATTTTATTTCAGTTAAGCTCACTTTTAGTATTAGCAGGGATGCTGTGGGGAATGATAGCTTTTGAGAAGCTGTGATTTATTCCTCACTTCTGAGGTAAGATTGAAGGTCTTCCAATTAAATTAGTTAGTTATCTAATATTTAGGATAAATCCAAAAGTGCACAAGAAAATAGCTACATCTGGCTACCTTGCTTATTTTAATTCTTTTATTAGATTAATTGTTCGTTATCTAAATATATTAGAATATCTGCTCTTTAAATTTCGTTCAAATTCACATCATTGAAAATACAAAAAAAGGAATATAAGCATAGTGTAGATATATCTTTCATAATTAGTTTACTTCTTTCAATTAAAGTTTAGTTATCTCTTGCATGACAATTATGGGACCCAGAGAGCCCAGTGATTATGTATTCAAACCGGTAATACCTCAGCCAAATCTCTTCACAACATTAATAGATGTAGATCAAGGTCTTAGAATTCACGTCTTTCAAATGACAACAAACCCAGAAGCGCTAGTGGGAAATTCAGATAATTGAATATTGAAGACGAAAAAGCATACACATTTTGGTCAAATCAACACAACTATAGATTACCTTGATAGGATATCCGCATGACCATACAAAAACCAGAAAGAGAGAATATTTGGTTGTGATTCATTAGTTCCACAGCCAAACGGAGGAGACATTGTCATTGACATAGATATAGGATTACGTATACAAGTTTCCAGAACACCTATAAGGTATTCTAAGAATATCACACAACTCCTGGTATTAAACATAGAAGCTAAAAAAGCTTATGACTATTAGATAGTCGGAAGAAGAGATTGATTCTTCACATGACTATAATAGGTCCACAACAAACACTAACTCATGGTTGTGATCCCTAGGTACTAGAACCCAATGGGCCTGCTAATCAGGTAAATATTGACACCATTTTACATACACTGATATTCAGATCCACATGACTTCCACCGGATATTGTAACAAAATTTTCCGTATTAAATATAGAAGCCAATCAAGCTAATATTTCATGGGCTAAACTAGAAAACTACCCATAGTTTCCTATAAATCCACTACACTTCTCACTACCATTTTCATGAGCTTGTCCAGGAATATACACGAAGCACCTACATGTCACTTTCTATGCATCCAACAACCAATAGATAGGATCTCGGTAGAGCTCAACATTGATTGGAGCCTCCGAATAGCTATTATATCTGAACAATACATTACACCAATTCAAGTTAGGAGAGATTTCTTTTCTTTAGACTCACAGATCCCATTATTACGTGTTGAGGATATAAGATTTCCCAACTAGTTTGTCTACACCCACATATATTCCATTTCCACTGGCTGTCTTGGCACAACCTCAAGAGGTTAGGTATGAAGAATGGCTACTTTTTGATTCTCATGCTCACCTGTCACTTTTCTATCGTATAAAATTGGTTAACTCGACGTGAAACATAACAATTGATCCCTCTTCATTTCCATTTCTTCCATCCATCTTCACTCCTTCCCATTATTTTTCGTAGATATTTATATACCCCCAATATGTCAGGATACTACACATATGGTAGACCTCTCTCAAGTCTCGAAGCATATTATGGTGAAACAAATAGACAACCATCACCCTCACTTTCCGCATGGGTTGACAA
Organism: Taxus wallichiana var. yunnanensis; assembly: GCA_018340775.1. Classification (NCBI taxonomy): domain Eukaryota; kingdom Viridiplantae; phylum Streptophyta; class Pinopsida; order Cupressales; family Taxaceae; genus Taxus; species Taxus wallichiana. Next base: position 57,188,576 of record CM031241.1, read on the forward strand.
GTATTCAAGAAACTACTTGTCATCACAAACTCCTCCTCAAAGAACTATCTCTTGTTATTCGTTCCGAATTGAGGAGCTGGATCAGCTCACACAAACACACCAACCAAAGCCCTCAGGCTCTAACAATATGATGTTTACTGGAGAATCCATTTCATCTCGTCGAGTTTTGTTCAGACCACAAATCAGTAGACAGTCATATCAAATCCCATTTTTGGATGAGGAGTACTTAGCACACTACACTAGAAGCAAACAACGCTTCCAAAACATGTACCCACCTATAGGAAGTTTGTAAACACAACCCGACACCCTGCTCCAAGAAAACACCCCCATTCCTCCACCTATGAAAAATACTCTTGGTGAAGCTTGGTAGAGTAATGATCAATTCATAGCAGGGTATCATACCCCTCTACAACCTCAAGGTATACAACAACTACCATTAAGGTAATACACTACATCATCACCAATTGAGGTCATCTTGGCCTTAGTTGAGAAGGTTAGAGGACTAGAACTTGCTCAAGAAAATCAAAATTCACATTTTGGGCAAGCAGGAACTTCCAACCCTCCACATCATCCCATCCAAGTTGACCTCTTCACAGGAACAGGTATGTTAGGCATGCCTCCTCAACATTCGTATAACTACCCACATCAAACAACAACTAGAACTACGTTTTACAATGCTGCTCCAGTTGAAAGTATGATACCTCTTGGTTTAGGACCAAACAACCCATATCAGAACAATACTCCTCCCTACTTAAACATTTATTCAAAATCACCAGAGGGAGACATGTTCTCCTCTCCCGAGATGTTCGCTCAACCACAGTGGTTTCCTTCTGTCCCCACAAATACATATGTTATGCTGCATCAATAACCCGTTCCACTTCCACCTCCTCAGCAGGCACCATCGATGGTTGAAACCTATGCGGTAGGGACTCACTCAGAATATATAAAAGAACCTCTAGATTTCACCTTACAAAGCATCATGCTTCGAAGACCTCTTCCTAATTTTCCTAAATACAAAGGGGAGGGAGATCCAAATTCACATATAAGGGCCTATGCCACGGCCATTCGAGAATTACTCCCTTGGGATGCAGTTGTTGCTAAGATATTCCCTAAAACCTTAGAGGGTATTTCCTTTGATTGGTATTATAGAATACATGAAGCCCCGATATACTCATTCAAACAACTTGTTTCAGAATTTATCAAATATTTTGACATGAACAAACTGTTAAGAATAGGGATAAGGGAATTCTTACACATTAAATAAGAGCGCAATGAATCCATTGCTCATTTTATTCAAAGATGGCATATAGTCCTCTACCCATCAGCAAGTGCTCCAAACATGGATTAGATGGAACTATGTGATTTATTCCTTCATTCTCTCAATAGAGAGATAAAGGAAGAAGTCTAGAAGTTCCCACTAAGGACTTATGATGAAGTACTTGAGAGTGCCCTCCGAATCGATCAAGCGAAATAAATAGTGGTTGTAAGACATATGGAACAAACAAGAAATTAACCACTCCTAATCAAAACACTATGACCTATCCTATTTCCGGGAATACCAATCAAGGACCCAATATTCTTAGCAAAAACCGTGGGGTCACAACAGATGGAGTCACAGACTAGGTTAAAAGGGAAAATGTAGTAAACACTTCACCACCCGTTAACAATCAGCAAAATAATAACTTTACTCCAACAATCAACATAGTGGATTTTTATCATCCATCATGACAACAAAAATGGAAAATCTAGACACAAGGTCCAATCCAAAACCCAACTAGATATTAGAATCAAAACCAAAGGCAACAGCCTCAAAATTTTAACTCTAACAACTAGCAACCTAATTAGAGTTTTGGACCACAAAAGGTTTTAAACCAACAACCTCAAAACTATAATCCCAACTTGTATTGTGGTTTCCAAAAGATTTAAGGCCATGATACTAGGACTTTCTGTGACTACAATAAATTCATGCAACATTTTCCATAGAAGACCAAAGACAACTCTTTATAGATATGTTCTTAGAAAATTCTGCATTACTCACGCCAAACACTTATACAGGGGTAGTTTCCCCTCAAAATGCACCCTCAAGATTTTTAACGATCCTCTCCCAAATCACTCTAACAATAAAAGGTTAGATCCAAATTGGACGAACAAGGGTGTTATGATAGGAAATAACGATCATGAAGCCTCGACTTCATTAAATCCACCGGTCGTATCCCAATTAGGAACTTGACCACAAACCAAGATAGTTGGTCTGGTAGAGTTAGATATTGAGCTACATGTAGAAACCATAAAAAGAACATGAGATTATTCTTCTCAACCAGTTCAACCTACCCAATAGAACCAAAAAAATTCAACAAACACTGGCAAAACCCATAGGTGCTTACGATTTAATTAATCACCTATTAAAGACCTTCTCTCACATTTCCTTCTTGGATTTCTTGAAAAAATCTCCCGCCCACAGGGATGCTCTCTTAGAAGCATTAGGTCTTGGTAATTTAATTAACATTACTCCTCCTTTTGAAACACATGTAAACCATGTAGACTTTTACGTCTACCCTCCAGGGTAGCTAGATAGGGATATTGAGTTTATATTTGATATAAGAAAAATGCCAACAGACGCTGAAATTACATGTATAGGTGACCCAGGCTTGCATTTGTAGGTATGAGTTTACAATAATTATGTTAAGCATGTAATGATTGATGATGGGGCAGTAGTTAACATATTCCCCTTCACTTTTCTTCAAAAGCTAGGATATGGAGAAATAAATTGTTCCACAACCCGAAATACGCTAAGGGGTTATGATAGCCTCAAAGCCACTTCAATTGGGACTATAGTGTTACCAGTCACCTTAGGACCTAAGACAGTCCTCACCTAATTTAACATTATAGATCGGGAAGCCAACTATAATATGATTCTTAATCGACCATGGATACATTACATGAAGGCAATCCCTTCCACATTATTCCAGGAAATAAGATTTTTACACATGGGAAAAATCTTTGCGGCATAGGGTGACCCAAATCCATTTGACATACACCTAGCAAATTGAAATAGAGACTAGGTGTTCACTCTGATTTTGAGTTCCTAATGAATGAACTTAACAAACCAGTCAATTCAAAGCTAGAGGTAAATTTGATACCTATAATAGAACTAGAAATCACAAATCTAGTCAAAGGTATTCTGGCACTCAAAAATGAGACTAACGTCATAGAGATAGTATCATTAGGAACTACCACAAAAATTATCGAGTTACTAGAGAAATATTTACCTATTCTCCTACCATTTGATTCCATGGGTATAGGATGTACCCTAGGAATTGGTTCCCTTCTAGCAAACAAAGTTTGTATGGTAGAAGTAACTGAGGAAAAAGAAGCAGACACAAAGAATGTTCCAACATCCATTTTTCCAAGAAAATATTGGACCCTCCACTTTGATGGAGCTAGATGTTGTTTCGGCGTTGGGCAGTGTGATCTTTACTTCTCTCGAGGGAAAGCTCTTTCCTTTTGCCTTTAAGTTAAAATTTGAATGTACAAACAATGAGGCTGAGTACGAAGCCCTCCTCCTTGGCCTCATCATAGAAAAAGGATGGGTGTTGATAACATTAGAGTACTAGGAGACTCGCAATTAGTTACAAACCAAGTATCTAAGGTATACAAGACTAGAGCTAAACACTTACAACTCTATAAAACGACGGTATTAGATCTAACCAAGGAATTTAACTTCATATCAATTGAAGCAATCCCACGAGAACAGAACCTTCTCACTGATTCAATAGCAACCTCAGCTTCTTGTTTCACTTCAAAAAATGAGTTGGAAAATACAAATTTCATGGTATCACTTCATATTGAACCACTGGTGCGTAAAATACCAATAGCCCCGATCTTGACACATATAGAAGCTGAAAATGAGTTTACCATCCTAGATCATTTTGAAAATGATAAGATTACTCTTGGATATTTAAATGTCTATGCAGAATTGCATCTCACTCATCATATAGTAGATTTCACCCTAATCCCATCTTCCTCTTCCTATTTTGGAAATCCCATGATATAATCTCTCTACGCAAAATGAATCTACCTCCAGCCCCAAATCTACGAGGTAGAGAATGATTGACATAAATATTGGAAAGGAGGAAGAACCAAATATTTTGAAGTTGGGATCCTCATTAACTCGAGAGGAGATAGAAATGCACACCCAAATCCTCAAGGAACATCAAAAGGCTTTCAAATTTAATTACAAATAAATGACGGGAAGTGCACCACATATTGTGGTACACAATCTTGTCACCAAACTAGATGTAAATACAATTAAATAAAATTTTAGACCAATGAAACCAAAAGTGGCTCTCATGGTGAAAGAAGAAGTAATGAAACTTCTCTAGGTGGGATTCATCAAACCTGTCGACTATTCACAATTGGTATCTAATATCATCCCTTTTCTCAAAAAGAATGGGAAGATATGCATTTACATAGACTTCCGGGACATTAATAACACTTGCCCCAAAGATGACTTCCCATTACCATCCATCGACGTCATTTTTGATGCAACAACTGGATTTGAGCTTTTGTCTCTCATGGATGGGTTCTTGGGATATAATCAAATCAAAATATCTAAACAAGATCAAGCCAAGACTATGTTTATAACTCCTTGGGGAACTTATTGTTACGTTATCATCTCATTCGGTCTTAAGAATGTTGGCACTACATACCAATGGGCAATGACATACATATTCCATGACATTATTCATAATATTATGGAATCATATGTAGATGAATTGTTGGCCAAGGCCAAAAAGCGATGTGATCACCCAAAAGTACTCCGTATCATTCTCTCACGATTAATTGAATATGGTGTCACATTAAATATAGAGAAATGCGTATTTGGTGTGATAGGAGGCAAACTTCTGGGTTACATCATATCATCATGAGGGATTGATGTTGATCCAGCCAAAATACGGGTTGTTCTTGAAATGATTCACCATCAGATAAGTCTGGTATCAGATCATTTCTTGGGAAACTCGGTGCAATTTGAAGCTTCATCCCGAACTTAAGTTTTACCGTTCATCCAATCCAAAATTTATTAAAAAAGGATTATAGCATTGATTGGACGGAAGAATGTAATGAGGCCTTTGAAGAAGTTAAACACTTCTTGTTGTCTCCTCCACGCTAATGCCTCCTAGACCAGATCATGCTTTGATCCTGTATTCATGGGATACTTGATGTCTCACTAGCCTACATGTTGGCTCAAGAAGATAATGATAAATGAGAACGTGCAGTCTATTTCATTAGCCAGACATTGCTTGATTATGAAAATGTTACACATAGGCAGAAAGAGAATGCCTTTCCATAGTCTTCAAAACAAAACATTTAATACATTACATGTTCAATCAAGAAATAAGGGTCATTGTAAAGACAAATCATTTACGGACATTCCTCATGCAAGGGTCTTTATCTAAAAAGGTTGGACATTTTATAACCTTAATGGGTGAGTTTAAACTAACATTTGTAAACTAGAAATCTGTTAAGGGATAAATCATTACAGACTGGTTAGCTGAAAATGTGTTAGATGGAGGTGATCTAGTAGATCTAGACTTTCCAATGAATGCATATTTTTTTTTGAAACCAGGTCCCCCATCTCTATATGTCCGTAGTACACTGACATCGTCAATTTCATCATGGACCACACATACCCAGAAGGTGCCACATCATAAGAAAGAAGGTGGTTATGCATTATCACTGCTAAATATGTTATTTTAGAACAGGTGCTCTATCGCAAAGCCTTTGACGTAATGCTTTTAAGATGGGTTGACATGGAAGAATCCATAAAGATTATTTATGAATTCCACATAGGGATATGTGGAGGCCACTTTGGTGGCCACGCCACTACTCACAACATAAATCGGATGGGCTATTTATGGCCCACTCTAGAACATGATGTAGTGGAATTTGAGTGCAAGTGTCATAAATGCCAAGAGTTCTCCCATGAGATTCACATGCCAACACAGGCTTTGTAACCAATCACAACCTCATGGCCCTTTTCCACGTGGGGCCTAGATTTGATAGGGAAATTATCTCCCTCGTCAACAAATGGCCATAAATTTATAATCATGGCCACAGAATATATTACTAAATGGGTAGAGGCCATGCCTCTCACCACTGTACTAGGTTCTGTAATCGCTAAGTTCATTTTAAATCAAATCATTTGTAGGTATGGTATCCCGCAAGTCACTATCTCAGATAATGAAACATCCTTCAAGAACGATGAGGTCTGCGAGTTATGTAGTAAATTCCAGATTAACCATCATACGAACTCTCTTTATTACCCCCAAGCTAATGGACAGGCTGAAGCCACAAACAAAACATTAAAGTCTATTCTCCTCAATCTAGTTAAGGAGAACATATGGGACCGGCATTTAAAATTATACCCGACCTTATGGGCCTATCGAACGTCAATAAGAACACCAACAAGGATAACCCCTTTCTCATTGGTATTTGGGGTAGAAGCAGTTCTTCCACTTGAAGTCGAAATACCCAGTCTCCACATCTCATTACAAGGGATCTTGGGAGAAGAATCCTATAGAAAGGCACACCTCTCTCAACTAGAAAGCCTTGATGAGGCCAGGTTAAATGCTAAATAATGACATAGAGTCTATGCTGACTGGACATGCCAGTAATATAACAAAAAGGTCTACGAATGAGAAATATACAAGGGAGATCTAGTTCTGAGACTAGACAACCAGATTGATAAGAAAACCGGTGAAGGAAGGAAATTTCGTCCCAAGTGGTTGGGCCCATACCGAGTCATGAAAGACTATGGAAATGGTGTGTATCTCTTGTGTACACTAGAACGTGAGGAATTTAATGAAACTATCAATTCCTTGCTTCTTAAACAGTTCTACGCATAGGTAATCCACATCACCATTTGTATATTATATCTACCTACATTGCATTAGTCACTCATTTGTTTCATTTTGTTCACTCATTTCATAAATTTTGTGGTCAAGGAACTTATTCCTAAGCAATTTATTACAAGCTTCTGAGAATATTGTAAAAAACATTCAAATCATATCTCTTCAATTTTCATAATATCATCAAATAGTTTTGAAATCATTTCATCAATTCGATAAAAAGTATTGAAAAAAACCATACCAAGGCCTGCATACTTGGTCAAACTAATTTCTTCTACTTGGCTAAGTTGTTCTTACCTACGGTCTGTTCTAGAAGCTTCTTGGTGTCACATCTATACCTCTTACGTCTCTTTGAAATGAGGATACTCCAAAATCAGAAATTAGAAATGTCAAAACAAAATTAAATGAAAAATACTAAACAAAATAGAATATTTTATTTTACACACTTCTTTGCCCCACCAACCTTCGGTGATGAGCCCGCATCTCTTACTAGTGGTGCGAGGTTGAGAAAGGAAAGAAGTTCCCTTACTCACATGTGTCCTACCTTTGGTGATGAGTCCATGCTTCTTACCAGTAGCATGAGGCAAGGTGTAGGGGGTCCATTCACACAAATTAATGAATCTTAGTATTTTAAAAATACAAAGAAAAGCGTATTAATTGAAATTAAGTATCTAAATTCTAAAGAGATCAAATCCTCAAAACCAGATTTTGTCAACCAAATTGCCATCCATGGATCTAAGTCTAGATAAACTGAAAAGTAAGTTGCATTCTGAACTATGTAGTAGTTTTGAGTAGAATAAGTATGCAGGTCTAAATTTGATTTCCGTCAATACCTTGTCTTTCTCTCATCATTTACATTCAGTCAAACTCATACAATTTGTGCCCTTCCCAACTCTCGATGTTGAGCCCTCACATCTTACTAGTTGCATGGAGTGGGAAAATTCATCTCATTATCACTGCACATTCATCACGTTTTGCAAAAACAAGAAGAAGCAACGAACATTTCCCAAAGAATCCAAAAGTTCAGTACCACAGTATGTATGCATTATCACATACCAGCATTACAAATAATAAGAGAAAATTTTGTTCAACACTTGTTATCACTTTTCATCCATTGCATACAATCTGAAAAAGCATATAAAAAATGGATTCTAAAAACATTTAGTGTACACATGAGAGATGAATAAAAAAACTCTAGATACAAGAAGATCTAGATCAAAAAGAAATATATATATATATATATATATATATATATATATATATATATATATATAAGAATCATGTTTTACATACAATTCCATCATGCACTAGGCATGGTCAAAATGGCTCAATGCGCCCAAAAATATAAAAACACTCATATAAACATTCAAAAAAATCACTGAGACCAAATGGCCTCTCAATCCCTGTGGGATCCCTCGGAGGGTGCATGATCACGTTTAGGGCTCCTGCTATGATGATGCTATGAATGAAATGAGGGCTCATGATCATGGCCACTAGCTATGGCCTCACTATGAGAATGACTCCACCTCATCAGACGTTCAATAGTCTTGAATCTAGGCAACTCAATATGAAGGGAGGTCACTAAATTTCCCATGCCTTCTAAACAGGGTCAAACACATCAGTGTGTCGGCCAACTGCTAAAGGCTCTCCAATGTCCTTGGTAAGATGAGCCCGAGTATTCCCCGAAGGAAGCAATAGGGTGTCAACACATACTTGACAAATCAAATCTCACCATCCCTCAACAGTTGCTGCAAATAAAAAGGGAAATAAAAATTTATAAAATCACCAAAAACATGTCAAAACAAACAAAACAACAAAGAAAATAAATTTCAACCAAACATCTCTAACTAACAAGATCAAGAAAGATGTAGCAACTTACTTAGATCCCCAAGAATCCAGGTAGGGTCTTTAGGATCTACGCCACTCACTCGACGCCGCTGAGTACAGAGCCTCCCCTAAATTTGAAAAGAAATGACGTCCTGCCATAGAATCATCATCTCCCCCAATGTACTGAGAAGGAAACTTCTCTGAAATCAAGGTCACCTTCTCTGAACTCACATTCACCCTCTCAGCCCTCAAGATATCCTAAGTGTCATGCCACTTAGAATCAGTGTCATCCTCCTCAACCATCCCACCGGTCTCACCTCCCATTGTCTCCTACTCAATCTCCCCTCCTGTGAACTCCTTAGATTTTGAGTCCACATTAAAAGGATCATCCTCCCCCCACTGAAAGTAGGAACATCTCCGATTTGAAGTAAGGGTGCTCGAGGAGCACCCGCCCCTTGAGCCCGAACCACTCACCTAACTACAATGGGAACTCCAGGAGTAACCGTGGTCCAACCTTGATCTCCTCTAGACCTCCCCGGGCCTCACGAATAGTCCTGTATACTGGCCCCGCTAGAGGAAGCATATCAACGTAGGGGAGGCCAAACTACTGAGGAACTCGGTCAAATGGGTGGACCTCCACCCTCTCTATCCTATCTACTAACTGACCTGTAGTAGAGTAGGCAATCAATGTATGTGTCTCCTCTCCCCATACTCCCGCCATGGCTTGATAAGGAGTGGCCTCCATATCTACAATAGTCAATGAAGCCACTAGCTGGTGTGGTGTCTTAAGTACTATCATCCCCGTCCACCTCACTGCTCTAACAACCCCGGATCCTCTGCTAGTACTTCCCTTCCATAGGGGACGATCCGTTCATACACCCAACTCATAACTAGAGTGGGATGACTCAAGGACTAACCCTATAACCTGACCACCCTGCATAAGTCATGGTATGTAGTCCCAAGAATGTTAGCTCCCCAAGCATAAGTACGGACATGGGCCTCAATCAGATAATAATAGGAGCCTAGCAAAAGATAAGAGAGAATCTCCTCCTCCCTTATCCCCAATCAACCATGAGGCCAAGATACCCATAATGGCCTTACGGATGATAGGGATAGGAGAAGTAGAAATAGGTCATACCTTCACCCCCTTCTTCAAGCCAAAGGAGATAAAAAATCTCCCATATAGGTAGCCCACTTAACCATCTGAGACTTGGATCTTGTTGTCTTAAGAGATAGCCGCATCCATCCCAAGAATCGTAACCTCCATATACGATAGATGTCCTCTAGGGTGATATTCCACTCACCCCTAACACCTAGAAATCAGAAAGTATTTCAGTCCACATCCCGGTACGAGAATAAGTCACACAATATGTGACTGGCAGGAGAAACATGAGGAACCTATGAAATCCTCAAAATGTCAGTCCTCTACAGAGTGTCTTGCTCTGTCTGAGTCAGTAAGTCTAACACTACCGGAGCTAATCACACTCCCTCTCTCTGCTCCACCTAATATACTCCTCCTGCATCCACCCAAAACATAGAAAAATAGCAAGTTAGCAACATAGTCTAATAGTTAAGCTCATTAAAAACATGGAAAAATGTCAAAAATACAAAAACAATTAAATAAGACATCTGTTTTCACTTTCTGTCTAGAACCGCTGCCCTGTGTAGAGCAGCAGTTCCATGACCATCGCCATCTTAAGGTGGTGGTCCTGTGATTACCGCCATTACGTGGTGACGGTCCCATGACCACCGCTTTGTGTTGGGGGGCGATCTTGTGCCGATCTGTTGTGCACCCATGAATCCCTAAAAATACCTAAAAATAACAAAATACACCATTTTAACTGAAATAAAATCCTACCCTATGGGCACCCCCTCTAGAGAATCATTTAACACTAAAATTTTCGTAAATAATCCCCTAAGACAAAGATTTCAACATTTTTATATTTTATGTTTAAAAATGATGAATTGAGACAAACTAACCTAAGACTTAGCAGTCGATGTCTTGTTCTCGAAGGCATGATCATGATCTTGCAACGAACATTTTGACTCCACTCTCGCCAAAAATAGTTACTTGTGGGTCTCGAGCTCAAAAATTTCCAAATCGATATGCGTAAATGAATAGGAAAATGAGCTTGATATATATATATATATATATATATATATATATATATATATATAACATTCTAACCTTGTTTTGAATGTTCTTTTGCACAGACTCGAGCACCGATAGAGGTAAGTTCTTATCCCCACACAAATGGAAGTCCTCATGTCATTTTAATTTAATATTTATTTTTGATTTCTTTATTTATCTCGCACTTGAGTCCTCTTTTCATTTTACGAGATAGCGGGAATCTTGATGGTGACATCGCGACACACAGTATGTCGTATAGCTTCTAACTCCCCATTTCGGGACCGCCATACTTGGACCCACCGTTTTAAGCCACATAATGGCTAAAATGATTCTCCGAGGGGGCAATATGTACGTACCCAAAATTATATGTACTGTACTATGGAAAAGAGGTTACAGAAACCCCAATGATGATTCAGATCTCTTCGCAAGGTCTTCAAAATCCAAAATCACGCTGAGTATACATTTGCATCCTGAAATGCCTTATCTAGCCTCCTTATGCATTGTTCTGACCCCATTCCTCTCTTTTCTTCCATTTTGGTCTTTAGTTGCTAGATCGCCACCCGACAGAAGGGTGATAGAACTCAGTAACCACCATCGTGCATAGGCACATCCTATCCTATGTGCATTTTCTAGAACTTTCCGACGCTTTCACAACATAAAAATCGAATGGTGCTCACATTTCTCAAACACTCTTGGTTTCATTTATGTTTTAACTACCTGGTAAATAGTAATTTCTCTTTGTTTATAATAGAAGAGTTTAATTCAAACTTACCCTCTGGTAAATCAAAGTGCTATAAATACCAAGTTTGTTTACAAGCAAATGGCCCATCTTTCTCTATGAATTATTATTCAGTGTGTTTTGAAATTTCTTCAATAATTCTCAACAAGTTTAGATTTTGTAAATCTTTTAGCCTCTCAGTTCAAGGCTCCACAGTTCTAATTCTAGATCATGTCCATTTGAATCTTGATTCTTCCTAGAATTAAAGGTTGTTGTTTTCTCATAGGAAGCATAAGTCTTATAGATTTTTATATGCTTGTATTGTATCCCTATAATAATCTCGCCAGGAATTGAATAGTCAAGCTCTTTTATCTTGCACTATCCCTCTCCTACTTGCATTCTGTTTGGCTTACGTCCAAGCTACCTCTATTTGAATATCCTCTCCTGCTGCCACTGTCACATTCCCATTTTATGGAATCATGAGAATATGAAGGAACAAAGAGATCACATTGAGGGGACAAGTCATGATACAACTGGATTTTCTGCTGTTCTGTAAGCTCCAGGTTTGAATTATCGAAGTTGTAGTTACAATATATCAAATAGAATAGCAAATCATTTTATTTCAGTTAAGCTTGCTTTCAGTATTACTAGGGATGTTGTGGGGAATGATAGCTTTTGAGAAGCTATGATTTATTCCTCACTTCTGAGGTAAGATTGAAGGTCTTCCAATTAAATTAGTTAGTTATCTAATATTTAGGATAAATTCACAAGTGCACATGCAAATAGCTACATCTGACTACCTTGTTTTTTTTAATTCTTTTATTAGATTAATTGTTCGTTATCTGAATATATTAGAATAATTTCTCTTTAAATTTCATTCAAATTCACATCATTGAAAATACAAAAAAATGAATATAAGCATAGTGTAGATATATCTTTCATAATTAATTTAGTTCTTTCAATTAACATTTGGTTATCTCTTACATGATAATTACGGGACCCAGAGAGCCCAGTAATTACGTATTCAAACTAGTAATACCTCAGCCAAATATCTTCACAACATTAACAGATATAGATCAAGGTCTTAGAACTCACGTATTTCAAATGACAACAAACCTCCAAGTAGTTAGTGAGCAATTGAGAGAATTTAAGATTGAAGATGAAAAAGCATACACATTTTGGTCAAATCAATTCAACTATAGATTGCCTTGATAGGATATCCGAATGACCATACAAGAACCCAAAAGAGAGAAAATATTTGGTTGTGATTCATTAGTTCCACAAGCAAATGCAAGAGACATTCTCATTGAAATAGATACAGGCTTACGTATACAATTTTCCAGAACACCCGTAAGGTATTCTGAGAAGATCACACAAATCTTGGTATTAAACATAGCAGCTGAAAAGGATTACGAATATTGGATAGTCGGAAGAAGATATTTGTAACTCCCTAAAAACGAACGCCGCGCCTCCCGGCGACAACAATGACGACGCCAAGCAACAAACAAACAAACGTCCCGAAAATGTGACAATTTTTTTTTTAAAATGGATGCGCTGGCATACAGGTTCGAACTAAAACAGTACCGGAAATGCTTCGGGAACGATGATGAAAAATTTAACCTCACTCGACGTTTTCGCGAGAGATAAGGAGGGTCGTCTTTTGAGTTATTTTGTCTGATGTCTGGTGCTGTCGTGATAGCAATGTTTTCAATGCTAGCTTTAGGGTATGATGTGATTATTATGAAAAGAATTCACTGACCACTCAATCCTTATTTTTATTTTATTATCCAATTATATTACGTATATCGCGATTTAATACATTATAATATATATATATATATATATATATATATATACATTTATATACACATGTATTACTGAAAGGAGTCGCACATTATGATATACATAATTTGGCTCTAATCTATTTTATTGCATTGCATAATTTTACATGTTTAGGTATATATAATACCTTATTTATATCTAGAGTAATTATTATTTAAAATTTTGTTACATATCATACCACCTAGTCTATGCGTTTATAAACCAAAAGATATTATTTTAAATTAACCATATTTCACCTTGCAAATTAAACGAGGCTAAGCTTCGAATAGATCTCACATGGCTCGGTGAGCTTTATTGGAGCCCAAGTTACTCCACACAACTCGGCGAGTTAATTTACTCGACATTACAACATAGCCACCCCACGAATAGCATGGACATCATATTGCACGCACTGCCCACTTTATTCTCATCTCGACCAACTCAACAACTACATCCACGTGGCCTTCTATAAAATGAAATCACCACTACGTGGTCTTATCCAACTCGGGTCTTAATAACTCGGCCACTAAGTGAAAGGCGTAGCGTGTGGCCCAAGCTACCACGTGGAGGTTCATTAAAAGATTAAGTTGGGAACAATATGTTGGTGGGGAAGGTGGTCGACTCAACCACCAGCCGTATAAAATTTTAAAACTCCCTGCAATTTCCAAACGTGCAAGTCATGCCCAAGCGGTCGCATTCCCTCATTGAATTCTCTTGATTTTGCAAATCTATGAGATCTTCACGGTTGACCCGCTGTTTGGTCTGTCCTGTCCGTGAAAAGAAAAGGAAACGATGAGATGGTTATAGGAGAGGCCGTAGACCAGTGGAAAGGCGAGAGCTCTGATGACTCGGCCTTGGCCGCGCGAGCAAGGGAAGAGAGGAACAGGAGAAGTTACAGGCGGAGAGGGGGGTGTGCTCTGACTGAGTCGACCCTAGGCCGCGCAAACCGCAAGGGAGGTAGCGGATGGAGCTATTGCGTGTGAGGAGGCGAGTACCTCCAGTTTTATTGGGTGCAGCAAGTTGTGCGCATGGCGGGATTCAACAGGGACGCCTGCACAAAAAGGGACAGCCCGTGAGGGCGTTTACCACCAGCGACTGTCCAACCATGTTTTTATTTGTTCAGTATCAAATGCATTCTCAAAAAAAAATGGGATTCAAAGGTAATAGTCTTATCAAAGTCGATGCAGGGGAAGACAGTGAAGGTGGGTCTTGTTTAGATCAGAATATCTATGAAGCAATGCTTTGTTTTACATTCAAACAAGCACTTCCACGGCCTCTTATACCAACAGCTGTTGCTTGTTTATTACAACAGTTTAATTATTCGCTGTGACAGTCATGTGCTTTGTGTGTCAAGTTGTCTATCAGGCATATCTATTGAAACGTATCATCATTTCTTTTTATATTAGCAGTTATTCTCTTAGACACGATTTAAGGGTGATTGACTGGTCTTGATTTTGAGACTAACTACACATTTGTTTGGGCAGTTGCGAGGCCTGCCATGCAGCTTGATATTTGTGAAGCTAAAACCACTCGCAGTGTCCTAAACTGTAAAAGAAAAACCTTTAAAACTTTTGTAAGCATTGCAACAATTTAAATGTTCTCTGTGCAATCATTTTTGTCATTTCAATGGAATATAAATTTTATCAAATGCTAACCGTGCAAAAAGCCTTCATTCCTCCTTGTTGGCATAATGGACATTCAATAAAACTTAACTCTTTCTATTCATACTACAAGAAGAAGATATACACTAATGGTATCACTTATCAATACCTCTTTTTTGCAACAAAATGGAATCAAGTATGTATGTATTTTTGTAGATATCCTAACATTCAACACAAGAGTCCAACAATACTTTTATTAAATTTTGAACAAGATCTATCAACATTTCAACCATGTGAACTTTTGGGCAAATATAGATTACAATGTCCCTTCTTTTTTTTTGGAATGAAACAAGATGTTACAATTTTCTTTCACATACAAATTTTACAACAAATTGATACATATAAAAGAAAAGAAAGAAGTCTTCTCAAGCTCCGTAGTATTCTTCATCCATACTCCAAGTTCCAGGTAGCTCATATCACAGCCAAGATAGGGGGAGAGGCAACACTCTCCTCCCAACCAAATCTCAATGGAGAAGTGAAGCAATCTCCTCCATTGACCCCCGAGCCCCAAACACAACACAATGAAGGGTGGTCTCCAACTCAAGGCAACAATACTTGCTTCCACAATACAATTTTTTTTTTTTTTTTTCACAACATTCAAAGCTAAAATAGAAGAAACAAAGAGACACATACATAACACCAAACATTTCACAACAAGGCTTGCATCCAAGCCAACAAGAGAAGGAACTATGGGAATGTTTTCCTTATGCCTCCCAATTGAGATGAGATGCCCATACAAAACCCTCCACAATAAAACACAAGCCCCTATGACTCTTATGCCTCCCTCAAGTACCCCTTTTTCCTCCCATACTCTTATGCCTCCCTCCTCTTATGGCTCCCTCAAAGACAAGGTAGAATGTAAAAATTCTTACCCAAGATGGGCATCCCTCTCAAACTCCCTCCACAATATCCTAATCTACTCTTTTGCCTCCCTCATGAGTATTCCCATAGACCTCTCCTATACTACACAATAAGCATTCTATCCAATTTTCACAATACACCAAAGTAAACATGCATTTTTCACAATTTTAGCATAGAAGCAACAATAAAATGAAAGCAAAACAAAGGAGAGGGTTTCCTACCTCTCCATTGGAGAAGCCTAAACCAAGAAACTTGTCCAAGCTCCTTCCCAAATCAATCCAAGCATGCAAGTCCAAGCACTCTCTTTTTCTCTTTCTCCCAATTCTTTTCTCTCCAAAATAACAAAAGATAACTCTTCAAAAAACAAAAACAAAACTCCAACCCCCTCAACAAGAGAGGAAGTTTCAATAAATAGACAAGAGGAAGAGTGAGGGTGATGTGGCTCCATGTAGGATGCCACATCACACATCCTCAAACCACCTCCCAAAGTCAACTCAAATCCCAAAACACCATAAATGGGTGGTTGGGTTGAATGACAACTCATTTCCACATCCATCCCTTCCCATGTGCCTTAAGGCACAAATAAATGCAAAATGAGGAAAGTGCACTCCAAAGTCATATTTCCCTTCCCAAAACAATAAATAATCCCCTTTTTGGATTCCCAACCCATAGATATGGTTGGTAAGGGGTTTTGGGAAGTGTGGGACAAGTTTAACTTGTCCCACAAGTCCCCTAAAATTGCCCTCAATCTCAAATTCGAGATTCAAAGAACATGGAGTGGTCAACACTCAAAACCAAGCATTCAATACAAGAGGACACACAAGGCTCAAGGAGCCAACAATCAAAATTTATTACACCCACTTGACTTCCCTCCAAAACTTAAAATTTAAAGCAAGATGTTAATTTAATCCTAAACATACTTAACAAAAGTAATTTAACAACAAGACATCACAAAAGAAATCACCTACTAAAGCAAGTTAAAACAAACAATTAAAATTCTTACCCCCTTGGTCACATTAGAAAATTTCCCCCTCATGGAAATTTTCTTAACACATAAAAGAATAAAAGTAACACAACACAATTTACTAGTTGCCTTGACGACCAAATGTTGTAACCACCCGACATCCTGTTGTGTTTGGTTCCCAATCCCCCTCATGGTTGTGATCAGGCTGTGCTTCCTGCAAAATGCAAAATACCTCCTTCGGCCTTGCGGCCATGTCAAAATATCCAAAATAATCATATGCATGAAATTTATTAACATCTATACGTAATTCAATTATCCATTATTCTAGGTCTAAATCACAACTTAATTATGCATTCCATCATTATCCAAAATCATAGTAATGTAAATTCAACAACTACATTCTACTCATCATGGCAAAGAAATCCAATGTTAGAACACATGCAATATATCCATATAAAAATAATATCAGTATCCAATAGTCTGTCCATGAGTCAGTGTAGATCATACTGAAAACAAAATCCAACCATAATCCAAATGCATCTAGTCACAAAACATCATGCTAATCAACATAAGTATAAGCCATGTCCATATCTAAAGTCTGCATAACTCAAAATGATAATCAACTAAGTGTCGTAGGGAAGTGGGCATTACAAGATTGACTCTTCATATGACCATTACAGTTCCACAACAAACACAAACTCATGGTTGTGATCCCCCGTCCCACAACCCAATGGGCCTGCTAATTAGTTAAATATTGACACCAGTTTATGTACGATGATATTTAGATCCCCACCACTCTCGTCGGATATCGTAACACAATTTTTGGTATTAAATATAGAAGCCAATCAAGGTAATATTTTCTGGGCTAGACCAGAAAACCGCCCATAGTTTCCTATAAATCCACTACACCTCTCACTACCATTTTCATGACCTTGTCTCGAGAATATACATGAAGCACCTACAGGTTACTTTCCATGCATCCAACAACCAATAGATAGGATCTCGGCAAAAGCTCGACATTGATTGAAACCTCCGAGTAACTATTATATCTGAACGATCCATTACACCAATTTAGGTTAGGAGAGATTTCTTTGCTTTAGACTTGCAAATCCTATTATTGCGTGTTGAGGATATAAGATTGCCCAACTAGTTTGTCTACACCCACATATATTTCATTTCCACCAGCTGTCTCAGCACAACCTCGGGAGGTCAGGTATGAAGAAAGGCTACTTGTTGATTCTCATGCTCGCATGTCACTTTTCTATCATACGAAACCCTTTCCAATCCTTGAATGAAAGACATAACAATGACAAAACTACAAACTAAACTAATCTAATCTTGATCTCCTTGTAGACTCCTCCATAGTTCTTCCTGTCTTGCTCCCATGGCTCCTTTGCTCCAACCTGTAATTTTTCAAGAAAAGAAAATAGACTAAATAAGGAGAATAGGGTAAGAAGAGGTTTTAATAAGAATTCTTAAGGATATTTAGGGTTAGTTTGGAACCCTATGATCTAGTGGTCACATTTGATTTGATCTAAGGGTTAAGGATCAACCCTACTTTTTTTTGGTAGGAATATAATTTTAGAAGTTTTAAATAAATTTTAAGGTATGTGTAGATGGGTGAATGGGGCCATTTAATTTCCTTAGGGTGTAATGCAATTGTTAGTTCTTAGCAAGCTTTAGGAAGTTAATAAAAAGGACTCTAATTTAATAAGATAATGTATTTAAAATAACTAAGTAATAAGGTTAACCTTTTTGGGTTTGATTATTGTTAAAAGAGGAGAAAACACTTAACCAAGTAAATTAAATTAGGGCACCTTACTAAGTGACTTTTAATTAATCGACCTTAAAGGTAAGGTAAATTAATATTTAATCTTTTAA
The DNA here is from genome assembly GCA_018340775.1 of Taxus wallichiana var. yunnanensis. Taxonomy (NCBI): domain Eukaryota; kingdom Viridiplantae; phylum Streptophyta; class Pinopsida; order Cupressales; family Taxaceae; genus Taxus; species Taxus wallichiana. The sequence continues at coordinate 57,207,348 of CM031241.1, forward strand.
CTAGACTTGGCCTATCAATCGTAAAGTTGAGTTTAGTGGTGTAAGTTAATTTAATGTACCCTAAGGGTTAACACCCTTGTAACCTTTTCATAAGTTAATAAACAAAAATTAGTCACAATTTTTGAGTTAAGTGTTAGGTTTTAATATGTTCCTAGAATGTCATTTTTGCAGGCATTACATCCACTAGGACACAACTATTCTAAAACTTACAATTTTAGGAATCAATGCACCTATTACTAAACACATCTATAAACATATATCTATATCATACTTGATTCCTTACATACCCTAGATAGGCTCATAGGTCCAAATAATGTTTATCCATAAACCTATCCCACCTAGAATGAGCTTATACATTGCAACTTATAACCATCATCTTCTCAAATGCACAAATTATATTTATCATCATATAGGTGATACTTTTGGTTCAGTTAAATGGAAAATCATTCGATTGGTCACATCTACCCTTATCTATAAAGTGCAACTAGGGATACTCTATTTACCAATATTTACCGGTAAGATATATTTTTTCCGATAAATATATATTTACAGATTATAAGTGAAAAATTTATGTATAAGGGAGTCACCAATATTTAATGACAATATGTATTGGTAAGAGATATTTTTTCAAAGTATAAGTGAGAAATTTTGTGTCATAAATTATAAGAATGCAAAGTTTAGCAATCAACCACAACACAAAATCTACATTGTACGATGCTACATGATTTTGAAAAACCTTAACAATAAGGGAGAACTTCCGACCCGCTATGGCCAATAATATTTTAAAAGTAGTAATTTTTTTTACTATGGCTACTTTCCTTTTGAAAATAATAGTGTAAAAAATAATTAGAATATAAAATAATAAAATATTGAATCAGAAGTAAATAAAATGCAAAGGAATTAATAGAAAAAAATACCATATAATAGTTAAGACAATATTTTTCAAGTGGATATATTAGTACGCCTGAAAATCACACATGTTATTAAAAAATGGATTAAAGAAAATTTACAAGATAACACAATGTACATAGAAGTGTTTCTAACAAAGAATAAAATGAAGAAAGAGAAAATATGGAAAAAGACTAAAAGAATCCTTAAAAAACACTTTAAAAGAAGAGATTAAACATGTGAAAAATGTTTGGGAAAATACTCAACACTCTTGAAATAAAGTGAAGAGAGAATAAGGAGTTACAAAATAACTTCAATCATTACATTAGCCAACCGTCGAAGTGTGTTTCTAGTGTTACTACTTCTCATGAAGTGAAGGGACATGGGTGAAAAATGGCAAAGAAGTTATATTTGAAGTATAACTCCAATATTTTGTATAATGAAGAATATATCTAATAAGGTAAAAGAGACGAGACTACATACTACCTCACATTATGTGGATTATGTGAATTAATAATTCACATGATAATAAAAATGCATAATATTAAGATATTTAGTATACCCAAATAAATATCAAACTCCAATAAATAGTTAATTTAGGTGAGAAATTATAAGAATGCATATTGTAGTATCTAAGCACAATATGAAGTCTATATTACATGGTGCCACACAAATAAAAAGACCCTAAAGAGTAGGGGAAACGTTTAGCCCTTGTCTCAAATAACCTCTTAAAATTAGCATGCAATTTTTTTTAGAATATTATTTTTTTGAAGAGCATATATGAAAATGTTTAGGCAAGAAATGTTAGTAATGAAGAGCTCATTAGCCTACCATAATGAAAAGTTGACATTACAAGGTACCACATGATTAACAAAAACCTTAAAGAATAGGGGAAACTTCTAGCACCACTCCCAAATAACCACCAAAAATTACCGGCAAAATTTTTAGGTCTCATATTTAGCTGACTATAAACAACACCCACAAACGAGTCAACTTCTTGCTTACAATCTATAACTTTTGACTAATTTTTTAAGGCTTTCCCTCCTACGATTCGAACCCCTAAACAAAATTTATTAAGGCTTTCCTTCCCTGGATTCAACCCCCTAACCTCCTACTTTTGAATGTGTCACCCTCACCACTCTATATATTTGCATGTCCAATATACAATATGATAACCCACACCAGTTTTATTTAAAATATAACAATTCAAGACATCTTCTTGAAACTTATTATGGCATTTTCTTGAGCAAGTTTGGATAGCATTTGTCTATGCTAGTTAAGGCACACCCTCCTAGTTTATAAGAAAAGATATATTTTCTTCTAATAACAAGTTGATAAATACTTAAGAGGATTTGTGACTACATATCTTTTACAAAAAAAAATCCTCCATAAAACCATGCCCTAAATTTAGTCATTTATTATACATACAAGAATAATTTAATCATTTATTACACATGTAGTGCATAAAAGATAGAAAAGAGCAACACATATGTACAATAAACTTAATTTTTTAGTGAAAACATTTCACCCCAACTCTACTTATATGTATTAATATAAACCTACCAACCTAATTAAATATGAGAAAGACACAAATTGAATTCAATTATTAATCAAACTAATAGATAATTGAGTAGTACTTATTTAATCGATTCAGTTAATAACAATAGCGAGATTGGATAATATAATGTTATTAAGACATAGTTTTATAAGAATACTACTAAATTGCATATAAAATTTATATACAATTTAGTAGTATTTCTTTCAAGGTGAATTCTTCTTGTGTTTTATGGAAAGAAAGGTGGGGCGGATGATGTACTCGTTGTTTCTCACGCTCCCGTGTTGCCATCAAGATCAACACTACTTGAAGTTGAATTTAGAAGTTCATATATATTCCCCCTGCAAATGGGACAAGTTTCACGAGCCTCCAACCATGGGCGAACACAGGCGGTGTGGAATATGTGATATCGGTGGCATGGCATTTTCAGTGCGTCGTCTCCCAATTCAAACTGATTATGACAAATCGAGCATTCACAGACTTCATCGATGTCACGAGCTGAAATTATCAATGCGAGGCGTGCCTGAAACAGAAATGTCTGTCGCATCCGATGTTCATTCCCTTGGCCAAGAAATTCCCAGACGACGGCAATCATACTTCTGTGTAAATCTTGGAGTAAGAATTGCATGAGTCTAGGCATTAGATGCTCGTAACGATGTAAAAATCGAAACTCGGAACACATGGAATCAAGGCGGGTGCGTAGCTGTTGCAGAGAGTCGTTGGTTTCATCCTCAATAGGAAGGCGCAGCAATGTATCTTGTAGATAGGCTACCCGCTCATGAAGAGGGCAGTTCTGGTTATGGTTCTGGTTCTCGTTATCTGCCATTTTCTTGCGATTTGAACGGTTTTATGTATCAGAAGGAAAGATGGGAATGTGAAATGCTTTTCAGTAATTAAAATGCAGGTTTCACATCAGAGTTATAATTTATATATACATTTCAAACGCCATGAAACAAAATGACCTTCCGGAGATGTAAATATCCATTCATAATAATTATTATTCGAAGTTTTAGTATAGTAAAAACCAAATCAATGTTAACCCGACGGAGTATTAACTATATTAAATTTCTAGTCATAATCTCGATAAAGATAATCCTCCTTTTTCTAAAACAAATTTCTTTGACATAATAAGAAACAAAAACAGTTCAAAGTAATCTTACTACTGAAATTCTGTAACTCGTTCACAATGAAATGATCTAAAAATTATGTGTTATCTTAGTTTTGATTTACATTTGTGAAAATCTTTATATCTAGTCCTTGTTATACTTCTACAAAAACAATTTGTTTTGTTTTTTAAAATGAAGTAACTCCTATATTAGCAATAATAAAATAGTCTAATTATTCACCAAAAAAATAGGTGGTATGGATAAAGCATTGTTCAAGTCCAAACCCACATGAAGGCATGTGAAACAAAAAAAATACTAGGGAGAAAACCAACTATAAGATCACATTAAAAATAATCAATGCCACATATGTAAAGATAGACAGGGGCAAAGGATCTCTATCTTCAAGCTTACCCCATCCGCCACCTGGAACATCCTCCAATTGTGAATGTGCTCCTAGCCAATGGTTGTGACTTTAGTGTCCTCCTTTTGTTCTTCATTTTAATTTTCTGTACCTGGGTGGCGAAATAGCCAATGTCAGCCGAGGGAACTTGTTTATATCAAAATATAAAAGGGAGTTGTGGTGGCGGAAAACCCCACACATGTTCCCCAAAAATTTGATGGAGAAGAATAGACAATTTCCTAACTAATGGCGAGACCAAATGTGTTGATAACCTCTTCCCCTCATAGATGGATCTCGAATGGCAGGGAGAGGAAAATCCTAAACAACAGTGTAAGGGATGTTTCCCCAATGATCTAGAATGGTATGAAGGTTGGCCACTTCTACCATCATGTTTTATGCTTGTACTTGAATTTGCAAAAAATATATTAGGAAAAATCATCACTTTGTTAAAAAATGAAGATTTGCAATCAATAAGAAAATGAGCAAAAGAGATGAATTTATCTATTTTTAAATGAAGAAAAGTATTTCCACTATGAAAGCATGCGAGACTTAGTTGAAGTCCATGGGTATGCCTAGCCAATCCACTAGTAAAATTTTCTTCTAGAGAAATGCTTTAGGACAAAAAGGTTGAAAGAATCATAAATCAAAGCCCATATGATTTGAGCTTTGCGATAAAATATAAAAAAGGTGCATAAGGGTTTCTATTTACCCACAAAACAGTTAATGGGGATCTTGAATACCTAATTGAATGATCTTGTGGCCAATGGGTAACCTCTGGTAAAGAATACACCATGCAAAATGATCGATCTTGGGTTGAAGAACGACATACTAGATTGTACATGAAATATGTTATGCCAATAGCAAGTAGAAGAGCTCAATGGCCAACATGAGTTGATTTTATCCATCATGGGAGGCTTGGGAGACATCAATTTATTACCATTTTTTGGTGAGTAATTTTGAAAAGGTGTATATGGAAACCATTTCCAATCCTTCAACTAAGGTCTATGAGAAGAAAAACAGACTTTTTGCGACATATCATTGGGAATAGATTCGATAATGGATTGATATGAGTCTTAGTTTCTATTGACTAATGAGACTTTAACCTTATCTTTTTGGAGGAGCCTGAATCAAATAAAATAGAAATAGGAATTCCATCTATGTTACCTGTAGTCTCAATCATCGTGCTCTGGTGCTGTACTGAGTGGTTTTCGACCGCCATTGCATAAATGTTGTGGCTCCTAGCCATATCACCTACTATAGGCTTTGAAATTGGTGCCTTACCCTTGTTATTAGGGTTCTAAGGGCACTCTCTCCAATGATGCCCAAGTACACTGCACCCGTAATAACTACCTGGTCCCCTCTAGTGAGAAGCGGGTCCTGCAGGTACCCTAGTGGTATGTTTTGTGGATCCTGATGATCCTGCCTGCTACAAACCGTGTTGAGGTCACTTTGTTGAGAAGCCTTGTTGACTCGACTCTCTAGGTAGTGCTTGAGTCCTCACTTTGGTCCCCTAGGAGGAGGCCCTATACTACATCCCCTCTAAGCATAAAATCTCTATGGAGGCCTAAATGGAGGACGAGTCTCCTGCTACTGAGGTGGCTACTGTGGTGGTCTGGATGAAGGCTGTAGAACCATGTCTGCCATGAGGAGGAGGAGGAGATGACCCCTCAATCTTCTATCCTGCATTTGCTAGATACGGCTCTGTAGTGCCCACTTCCCTTTGACACTTTTAGATATTGATCTTGATATTGTTGATCTTATTATGGACATTATTATGTTTTGATTTAGTATGATGTTTAGATGTTAGACCATGGATTATTATGGATCTTGATTCAGTTATTATGCATGATGATTATTAGAGACATTATTACATGTGGATGATGATATACTTGTTTGACATGGATATATTATGGATGATTGCTCGACTTGTGATATTGGATATTGTGAGTAGATCTAGTATGAAAATTTATTGATGATGATATAGTTGATTAATTAAATTGAAAATGATAATGTTGATTTCTTGATGTTGTTGTGATTCATATGTTTAGATGATCTTGAGATGTTGTTTATATCATTTTGGATGTTCTGATATGGCCACGAGGCCGAGGAGGTATTTGTATTTTGCAAGTTAAAATATCACAACAATGTCGGGGACCGAAACCAACCATATTAGAAGTCTGGATGAATTCAACAAGGTCACCATGGCAACTGTTATTGTTTGAGTGTTGTGTTTGTTAGGGATTCCCATGGGGGAAATCACCTTTAAAATGTGACCAAGGGATTTTATGTATTTCTTTAATGTGGTTTCTTTTATTAATGTTTGCATGTGTTTATTTTGTGATGTGTTACCCCTTTCATTAGTTGTTATGTGTTGAGCTAATGTTGTGAATAACCATGTGTTAAAATAAATAAATCAATATGTCATAGGAATGTAATTAATGAAGTTGTTTCCCTTAAATGTAATGTTGTAAGAGTGTGTAAGAAAAATGTAAGAGTGTATAATAAATATGTAAGAATGTGTAAGAAGATATCCATTTTGATTTGTAGGTTAGAGGAGTGGAAGCCATGAAGATTAAAGAAGCTATGGAGGATTGTGGGTTTGGCTATTGGGGTGGTATACTTTGTTTCTATATAGTTATGTTCCTTGAAGCAATGGTCATTTCCTTTTATTAGTTTTTAAATATAAAATGAATCTCATTCATAACTTTCGCATAAATCATTTTTGCATAAAAGAAAATAATTTTAGTGGTATGCAAAATTATACATCATACACCAAAAAAATCCTTTATATATATTAGATTTAGATGATGATAAATGTTCTTATAAGTGATCTGAGGTTTATTATTATTAATTGTTTCTCTAGAAATAAATGATAGATATGCAAATGTGTGTAAGATTAATGATTAGTGTCAAATGCACTATAATATTTGTGTTTTTGTAGATAACAAGATTAATCAATAAAAAAAAATAGACATAAAAGGCGATCATGAACTAATGGAGTAACAACATAAACGAACCATAAAAGGTTCGAAGAGTGCCCTGTGAAGTTTATAAAAGCCTATGACAATTAAGGAACTTCAGAGAATGTGCCAAAAGACTAAGATAACGGCCAAAGTTTTAAATTTAAAAATATGTCCAAATTCAAGCAATTGTCGACACTTAATTCCACAAGACCGTTTTAGAGTAATCATATAGAGAAAACATGATAAAACATTAAAAAAATAAAAAAAGTAAGATGAATCTTTTCTCACCATGTTCGTTTCGGTGCGACTGTCGATCCCCCTACTTCAGTTTTGGACTGAATCGTGCTACAAGGCTATTGGAAACACCCTGCGTGAGTTCTCATTTAAGGACTCTGCTACTAAGGTCTCCGCTCGTGCAACATATGCTCAGTTTTTCATAGAAATTGATACCTCCAAAGATCTCCCAAATAAAATTGACCACTACTGGATACAGCGTATTGAATATGAGGTTTACACTTTTGATGCCAGCCATGGTTTGAAACAGGTCATGTGGCCTTTCAAAGTCAAAGTATCAATCACAAGTCAGATGAATGGATCTCTTGGTAGAATGTTCTTCTTAAACTTCTTTCAGGAATACCTTATTTTATATTAAGAAGCAAAACCATACAAGATAATTTACCCAAAAAAAAAAAAAAAAGTATGGAAGCACGCCCCCAAAATCTCGAACCAAACTAGGAAATACCAACATCAAAGCTCAACAACATATCGATTACAAAGCATCAAAATGATATTTCTTCTCCACTTGAATCCAAAGCTATCTTAATTTTGAGAAATTTATGACCTCTCTATAACTTACTAGTGTCAATTTAAACTTAGATTTAGTTAACTGGATGTGTTCATTATATACATTTAAAACACACTACAATGCTAAGTGTCGCAGCGTTTAAAAGGGGATAACAAAGCTGGAATGACTATATAAATTGAGAGAAATTTCAAACAGCTTCTCATAAACATAAAATTCTGCGCAGAGTAGAAATTTGAAATTGCGTCTCAACAACATAACATAAAATTGTCTCTATTTCAATTTGGAATAGAAGTTCTGTCCTGTTCAGATTTGATCATTTGAAATATGGAAGGAGCGGAGGATGCACCTGTGCAACTCCGTTGCCGCTACTGTAAAAGAAACGTGAGGGCATTTGGTTGTAGATGTGATGAAAGCGGGCGCATTAGTGGCAGACATTTGAGAACATTAAGAGAGAAGCTTTTTAACGAAGGATCATTCAATGAAGAGTTTAGGCGCGGGTTATTATTCATTCAAGTTCTGAAATACATAATAGAAATAGGAGCTCCCAACATACCAAATGTAAACTCCAGAAGTGGAACCTCCCTCGCTGCAGTTTACGAGCCTTTTGCAAGGGATAACAAAACCGCTTTGCTCAGGCAAATCTACTGCGATCCCATTGAATACGAAAGCCGCAACGCCCACATTATCGGTGGAATGAGAATGGAAGATTATGCAGAGGATGACGCACACTATGAACGTATTGTTAACATGCTTGCTGATCGTTATGAACCAGAAAATGAAGCTAAGAAAATTCCTGCGGCGAGCTCTGCAGTAGACAAGTTAATCACAATTGAAATGAATAACATCAGTGACATGAACTACTGCTGTATCTGCCAGGAGCACATCACTGAGGATGATGTGGTAAAGGAGATGCCCTGCCACCATCGTTACCATGCCAAGTGTATTTTCAAGTGGTTGACTTACGCTAATTTTTGTCCAGTTTGCACACATACGCTGCCCATCGCTGAAATACCAATTACAATCACATTCAATTACAATTTTGCAGAGGATCTGATCAACAACTATTTTTATTTATGTAAGAGCATAACTCCATTACAATTTCTTGTTCTGACTACAACTCATAAGATTGCAAATGAAAACTGAAAGACACTTAAACTTCAAACTCCTAGATACTTAACTAGACACTTCCATGTAATGCAATGTAGTGAATGAACCTCTACGACTCCTTATATAGGAAACGAGGAAGCTTTTCACCGAATTACCGGAAGACCTACAGACCAGGAATTGGTAACCCAAGTTACCAAAAAGATTCCCATTAAGGAAAGATGGATGGGTACATGCCACCCATCATAACACCTTTAGCAAGTGGGGAGGTCCACAACTTTACATAAAGTGATATCAAATCACTTCTTTATACAAACAATGACAACAAGCCTGTCATTATAGCTTCACGGACTATATTGGACGCTGGGTCCAATGTCATCATCAGAAGAGCTGGAAGATTCTTCATGTCACTCTGCAGCTAAAATATCTTGCATATTACGTTCATACCATAGACGAGATAAGTTTCGAGTTCCATCAGTATATCTTTGGAGATATCGTCTAGTAGAGAGGCAACGTGCACTGTCGGAATCCGAAGAAAGTGTCCAGGCGCTGGAGGAGGTACATTCATGGTGTGATGGATGTAGATTTTGTGCCATAGCTGGCCATTTGGATTGGGATGGTGCCCCTGCAATGGATTAGTTCGAATATAATAACATTATTTGACATACCATGGAATCTTACAATTTATCGTGGATATTTCGACGATTATGATCTCAAAGCGGACATTAATTAAAGGACTATCAGAAATTTTAGTAGGCAAGAATTTGGATAAGAAATATTTAAAATGATTTGCAATATACTGCCGATCACCAGGAATGCAGGGTCGATTCCATGCATCATTTTCGAGGGAATGTCCTTCAGGCCAGAGTTTGGAAAACTCGAATCTCCATAATGTATGTGGTCTTGGAACTAATTTTCTAAGATGTCTTCCTTCAACAGGAATTTCATCTGACATAGATTCAACGTATCAGAAATGATGCCATTTCCGGTGAAGTGTGCGAAGACCATTGGTTCAGACCTAGTATGAAATTCTGTTGTTGGGATCTCAGGATCTACAAATCTGCAAGCAACTTCCGAGACCTGATAAGGCGAAATAGAAATGATGCCTCGAGAGAGAAGGATATGCTGAGCTTCACACGACATTTGATTATCACATCTTTCCAGAGACCTCAAGTAATTTGTGCAAGAGGAGGTATTCTATATTGGTTCCACAAATTCATGGAATACTTGAGTGACATTTACATGTTTAAGTTGGACTAACTCTCTACTGGCAAAATCAGCGAGAGTGTTCTTTTTACCAGAGATGTGTTCAACATCAAATTCATATCCATCAAACCATTGAGCCCATATTTGAAGACGAACATAAGTTGTTTTGTTGGTAGGATAGCTTTTGTATAATCTTCCTTTAAAATGCTGCAAATTTGTTCTGAGTAAAAACATTTCATGTTGCAAAAAGAACAAGAAAGCTTGAATAGCTTTCTTAGCAGTAAGAATTTCCTTATGGCTAGAATGGTATTTAAGTTCAGGACCTGTAAAGGACCCAGAAGCATACCTGCATATTTGTTCAGAACCATTCACCATTTTTTCTTTGAGGATTACGCCCCAATATTCTTCAGAAGCATCTGTCTCAATGATCTTTAATCTAGTACCAAGAAGAGACAGAGAAGGAAGTGTTTGGAAACTCTATTTTATTCTTTGGACGGCATTTTTCATGTCAGAGTTCCATGTTGGAGCATTGGAGCGAAGTTTACTGTTTAATAACAATATGTCTGCATGCAGTAACATTCTTGTAAAATCGACAATATAATTAACACAACATAAAAATCGCTGAAGTTGTGTTTTATCGGTGATCTCATCGGAAACAAAATTATCTTTGAGACTATATGTTCTTGCATTAAGATGGCTCCATCTTTGAGTGTTATGCCAAGAAACTGAATCTGAATCTTTAAATGTTTCCATTTTAGTTGGACTGAGGAAAAGTCCATTGGCATACACAGTTTGATAAAACTGTTCAAGGTGCTCTAAATGATCTTTTATATTTTGGGAGCTGAAAACCAGAATATCATCAATATACACAATAAAAAATTTACTTAAGAAACCAAAAATTTGATCCATCTTTTTCTTTCCTCCGACTTGTTCACTTCTTTTGTTTACATAAAAGGCGGGGCATGACCAGGGGAGACTTAGAAGGTCAGTATGAATTCTCCTTTTAGCAGATTATTAATTTCTGCTTGACATTCTATTTTCTCGGAGGAGGCATGCCTATATGATGAGCCTTAAACTTTGGAGAAGTGGCAGTTTGGAAATCTAGCTGACAAAAATGTTTCTTTCGATGAACGAAAGCATGTGGATTATCAGAAGTGTAGTCAGTCTTAATTTTATTGATGAGGACATTAATAACAGGGGTATTCATAGAAATAGATTTATGTAACCAGTTTAAGTTTGAAGCTTTTTGGGGCTTTGGTGTAGAAGGCACAATAGACTGGTATGTTTGAAGTCTAGGAATGGATCCTTGAGGGAATTGGATCTCATCTTGGCTTATAGTATAGGGCATACAATTGTTCAAATTGTCAGAGCCAAGCAACATGTCATAATGCAGAAGGTCAAATTGATGGACCTTAAAGGTAGTTTGCATTTGTCCTAGCTATACAGGAATATTGGTAGAACAATGGGAAAAGACTTTCTATGAATCAAAACTTACTTTTAATGGCTCGAGAGACCCAACAATCTCTAGGAATGGCATTAGATTTTAGCAGACTAATTTTCGTGCTCGTATCATCATGGCATCTAGAGAATAAGATTTCATGTTGGGAATACAAATTTGGATTCTACAGAAAGGATTGCAGGAGGTTTTTACTGTACTTACCTCTACTCTGTGTTCTGCTTCATACTGGTCATAGGATTTTTCCATGATAAGCCTATCAATAGTTTCTTCGTTATCTCAGGACTGGAAGCTAACTCTTGTTCCTGGAGTAGAGCTTGAAATTCTTTAGTGGCTTTTTGTATAGCTCTTTTGAGAAGAGATAAATGATGTTGTCTCCAAATTTGTCTTTCTAGAGTTCCAATGGCTGGAGTTGAGATAGTGAGCTGTGGTGCAAGAGTAGGAACTGGAGATGCTTGATCCACAGGTTCTTCCATACCTTCTTTTGGGAATAAGAACGAGAAATGGCGAGAGCCAAAACCACGACTGTGACCACGTCTGAAACTTGAAGAAGGATGATCTCTTGCATGTTGTTGTCCACACCTCTACCGGGCGAAAGAGAAAAATGATAAGGACCCGAAGAAGAATCAGAGGGCATCTTTATACGCTAGGCAAGACGTAAGTCTTCACCTTTTCTTGTTGGATTTTGGCATCCAATCGATTCTTCAAGTCATAGAGTTGGGATTGAAGAGAATAATGATGATGCACCATATGGGGAGGATAGATAGTGAGATCTTTCTTGAGCTATTCCAACTTCGTTTTAGAACAAAGGAGCTAGGAGGAATGAATGGATGTTCATATGAGCTCTTGATCATATTACAGTGAAAACTAGGAAGAAAATCATATAGTTCATCGAGTCTAAATAATTGTTGTCAGAAGAGAACTCTGTACGCTGATTGGCTGCAATGGTTAGTTCTAAGAACTCAATATCTGATTCATAACTTTCAACATCAGATATTAACACATAATGATCTTCGTGAAGAAGATGCTCCTGTACAAAATTCACTTTGGCCTTAGACTTTCCGTTCTATCCTTTTTGGTGGGGACAAAGATATCTACTATAGTGATTTCCGTTACAAATAAATCATTCTATGGATTTAGACTTAGGGAAATATTTCTTCCTTCTGAAAAACTTTCTTCTAGGTTTATGATGGAAAGAGTTAGACTTACAATCACTACACTTTGATTTATCTTTGAATATTTTCTTGAGTTTCTTATGCTTGAAAAAAGTAGGAGCAGGATAGCCAAATCGGTTATTAACTTGCAGTTTACAAACTTTACTCCTAAAGCTTTTTCAGCTTTCATGGCTTCTTTCTTATGTTGTTTCTCAAGACAAAGACGTTGATTAGTTTCAGTAATAATCTGATTGATACGATCAAATGTCAAATCTGCTTCTGAAAACCCATGCATTGCTTTTTTATAGTCACTGGCAAAGTATGATAGATAGGATTCCACATATCTTAACTTCATTGTAGAATTGAAAGGCATACCTGAATTATAAAGCAAATTTTGCATATAGCACTGGAACTCGTGAACTTTGGACATGTCACAGAGTTGTGCTCTCAAGAATTCACTAGTGCTTAATCTCTTTTCATCTTCCACAGTGCCAATGAATTTAGAGATTATGGCTACTGCGAGACTGGCAGTTCCTCCACCAGTTCGATCAGCTCCTTGCCCTTCACCATTAATAATGGTGTCCTTCATTGGTTCAGGAATGGCATCCCACCATTCTTTAAGAATACCTACAAATCCGTTAGTAATAGTGCTAGCTACATCTTTATCATGCTTACTGAATTGTAGGACTTGGGTATTGGCCCAGCGAATCATACCATGTATCATTTCTCTGATTTCATTAGAGGATTTACATTCAACTTTATAAAAATTAGGCTGAAATTTTTGAGTACGCATAGTGGTATGCAAAGGAGGTGTAGAGCTTTCTCCTTCTTCCATGAAGCTTTCAACTGCTTCCTCTGTAAGTCGTGCCATGCCAATTTTTTTCTCTTTCTCCTTCTCTTTACTGAAAGGAGATTTCATAGCAGCAACTTGAGCCCATGTAATAGCTTTAGACCAATCAGGATTAGTACCTTGAGAGCTCGAAGATATACTGCTTTTATCTGACTGTGAGCTTTCTAACTTATTTATAGCACTAGTAAGAGCAGGAAAATTCTGCTCAAGCTCAGAGACAGAAAAACATAAATCATTTACCTTATTATTGACAATCGAATACATCGATAACCTTCTTCTTAGATACTTTAGAAACAACATGGATAGATTCTTGAATATGTGACTGTAGGCTGTTATTGACTTGATTAGGAACCTGCTGCAAATTATTAGATAGCTATTGCACATTAGTAGATAAGCTATCAACCTTTTTGTTTAATAATAAAACAGCAGAATGGATATCTCCTCGTTGATGAAGCTCTATTGCTTTGAGAGTGTCTTGCATTCTTTTAAGCTTCTCATTCTGGGAGAGAACTTGATCATGAATAACCCTAGTAGCTTTATTGTTCCAGTTTAACATTCTAGCATACTCAGATCTGCTCTATCTTAGAATCTAGTGACGATACCATACCAATATCTTGTCGGCGTTGTTACCGATCTTCGGTATAGACATCAAAGTCTTTAGAAAAAGGGAAGTCTATATTGTCGGCTTGAGAGGAGGTAGCTTCTTTTGAATCCATTGAGATTCTGGATTTTCAGAGTATAGATTTGGCTTGTAATAGAGTTTGATGGTAAGAAGATGGGGAACAACTATTCATGCTTATATGCGGGCCATTCTTAGGAAACTATTTTTGCTTTGGACTAAGACTTGGCAGTGTTCACACCATAGACAATCGGTGTTGGGATCATGCACAAGAGATGGATGGCTACAGGAAGGAACTTCTCATTCAGGGCTCTTTTCTCTATTTGATATAAATGATTGTGTAGAGGAAGATGTAGACAGTCTAGGATTTGCAGAACTGGATTTCCTAAAATAAATAGTAGCCTTGCCTTTATCCTCAATGACTCGGGAGGAAGATTGGAAAGACGAAGTGGCTGCAGAGACACACTTAGTAGAAATTGTCCATTCACGAGGCACTCTAATTTTATCCCAACTGACAACTTCTGGCTCAATCTTTTGAGTTGTCAGGCTAGCATGCATAACGACACTGCTCCCTTTAGAGGGACCATGCTCAGTGGCAAGATGGGTAGTATTAGTCAATCAAAAAATAATTCTGTAAAAAATAGCAAGAGGGGAAGACCTTGGCTTCATATTTAAACCCGTGGTTTGCAAATGGAGCTTGAGTACTTGATATAATAAATTATCGGTCTGAATGGACACGAGATAGTTAGGAAACACATTAAAGTGAATCGGTCCATTACTCGAGACTTGTCTCAGTAGAGCACTATATATAGTTTTGGTGTGGACTAAAGTTTACGGATGTTGTGGGCTTCTAAATATAGTTTATAGGTAAAACATAATATTGATCTTATTAGGAACTTCAGAGTGTAGTAAGATTGTATGGTATTTAAACTTGGGGCTATATTATTGAGAAATATTAGAGTAAGTTATTAGAGTGTAATGTGTTCTAAATATAGTGTCGGGAAATCAGTATAGGAAGAATATAATGTTGATCTTATTAGGAATTGGAGAGTGTAGTATGACTATATAGCATTAAAACTAGGGGCCATATTATCGAGTAATATTTAAGCTAATCAGCAGTGTGATGTGTTCTAAATATAGCGCAAGGGAAATTAATATAGGAAACCCATAATGTGGATCTCATTAAGAACATGGTAGTATAATAAGACCATATGATATTAAAACTATTTTATTGAAATATGGTGTTCCTATTGATGTCCTTGGTTAAGGGGAATGTGTTATTTTTAGACATTCTAAAGTTAGTGAAGTTAAAACGGATGCTTATTACTATCACCGTAGTCATTAGCCCACCTATTATGTCTTTAATAGACTTCAATAACTATTGCACACTATATAATTATTGTAAAGGACATGTTTGTTTGTTTTTGTGGTTTATTTTATTATTCTTTATTATTAATTATATCAATATGAATTTTACACATTAGAAATGGGGTGAGAAAAAGAGAAAAAATGACATGCATTAATGAAAGAGTAGGCACCTCTAGACTCTTCCATGCACATATTAGATAACACCTTTGCATAAAACAAAAGTGAATCGGGGCTATCCTATTTTTACAATTTAAACGTTAATATTCATAATCATCAACAATTAGATAAGATATAATAGTTGCACAACACAATATTTATGTGGAAACCTTTTCGGGGGGAAAACCATAAAGAAAATACTTCTTAGAGCTACTATCCTAATCAAGCCACAAAATTAATTGTTTTATGAATGTTTGTAGGTGCCAACCTATTGGAAACACCAATTCCCAAAGCCGATCATTAAATCAATTTGATTCATGTGCACTAACTCACTGGAGACACTAATCCCTAAGGTCAAGCACCAACTAAATAAGATTCATGAGCACCAAGTAAACAAGATTCATGAGCACAAATTCAATAGAGATACCAATCCCCAATGTTGAGCACTAACTCAACAATCAAAAGATCGACCCACTCTAGTTACTTTTTCAACCTAATGATAGCATACAATCACAATATCGACCCACTATAGTTACTTTTTCAACCTAATGATAACATATAGATCACTCTTAACTTCTTGTTGTTGTTTTTGTACACCTTCGCTTTACACTTTTCTTATGCACTTTTCACTCTTTGTTCTTCTTGAGAAAATTTACATCCAAATATGCTTGAGTTTTCTCTTCCTCTTTCTTCACAAATCCTCTTGATATGTATTCGTTAAATGTTCCTCTCTTTTTCTCTCTTTATTTTCTTTTCAATATGGTATCATCATATCATAAGCACACACATGAATTCAAAATTTAATTCCCTTATATACCATGTTCATTTGATGAACAAATATGACATTTCTTGAGTCAACATCCTTTGGAACCTTCATCATGAGTTATCTTTAGTATAGTTTTGCAAACATCCCTATTTTCTCTTGGTCCTATGGCATTCCATGACCACCATGGAAAATTCTATACATTTTGGAGTATTCTCTTTATTGTGCATCTATCCTCATTTTTATCGCAAAACATTAAACTCTCTGCACCATAAATTTAAATTTTGTATTTAAATTTGTAATAAGACTTTTTTCGTGAAGAGGTTTTAACATTTGAAATATGGAACAAGTGGAGTGTTATCTCTGAATCATAGCACCCTATGGTTTGTACAAGTATGTGTTCTTGAGCTCACGGTGTGATTGGATAATAGAGGTACTATCTCCAAGTTTTGGAACTTGCTACTTGAGATAGACATCCAGAGAAAGCTAGTTCTTGCTCCTAAACTACTAGCCACAATCTACTATAATGTAGGCAAAACTATCCTTCCTAATCTAACCTTCCAAGGAATCGGGAGAGAGAATACATGAAAATAAAGCCTACACTATAGCGGCGATACACCAGAAATGGAGGGAGTGAGATGAACTATATACAAGCATACACTACAAGCAATAGGACATGTGCACCAATACTATGGGAAATTGAAACCTATTCTAACAACACTACAATGTGAAAAAAAACACTTGGAGGAATTGGAAAGTCTTAGAATAATATGTACAAGGGTGATAAATTATTCATTTAGTAGCAACATTTGAGATATATTGCATTGACTCAAATATGCAATTCTTCACCATCCAACTTAGCCAGCTAGAAGGCATTTCTACCTTTTCATTCAGTGATCATGTATGGACAAATCCATATCGCATCAAACTTTAAATGTTTGCCTGAATTCACACGATCAACATCAACATCAATACTAAGTCTTCATCTTGAAATGTCTTGGCCTTATCTTTCTTTTCAAAGCTCCTCTTGATCAATGCTTGATCCTTGTCTATGGTCTTCACTGCATGTTCTCTTGTTTCTTATAACTCCATCACCTCTACATACCTGATTCCCATAGGCTAAAATTCAGCTAGCTCCAACTGTTTCATGAGTTCTAATGCTGACAACTCAAGTGATATAGCTAAAACTATTTCTTTTCCATATACAAGCTTGTATGGAGAGCTACCTATAGACCTTTTGGGTGTGATCCTATTAGACCATAGAGATGATTTGAGCTTTGTGTTCTAAGTTCTTTGATTCTCATCAAGATTCCTTATGATGATTCTTATTAGGTTCTTGTTTGTAGACTCTACTTGGCCATTACCTGCGGTAATAGTTTGAAGAGGTGCTCAAGTAGACATAATTCTTGAAAACCCATTCATTGATTCTAGTGCTAAGAAATGCCAATGCATTAGCTGATATGATAGTGGTAGGTACTCCAAACCTTGTTACTATTCCCTCATAGAAATCCAATATGCTGGATTCATTTGCTTCCTTGAGTTCCACTGCTTAAGTCCACTTGGTGAAATAGTCTGTTGCTGTAAGTATCCACTTGTGGCCTTGACTTGAATTTGGATTGAAAGCTCCAATGAATTCCAATCCCCATTGCATGAATGGTTGATCCCTTGAAATTAGACGGAGGGGAAACGCTTATAACCTTTCTTTCCCTATGAAGAATGCACATTTCTTGCATTTCTTGATCCATGAGTAGAAATCATTGAACACCATAGGACAATAGTAACCATCCTTCATGATTTTGGGTGCTATTACTCATGGAGAAAAGTGGGATCTTGCTTCCCCATCATGGAACTCATGTAATACCTTCACAACTTGACCTGTTCCAATGCATCTCAATAGAACACCATTGATGTCCTTCTTGAACAAGACACCGTCAATGAGCACATATGGGATGCATTGAAATCTGAAATATCTTCTCTTAGATTTGTTCCATTCTCAAGGGCACAAACCTATTTAGAGTTAATACACCAAGTCTTGAGTCCAACACAGAATGGGTGTATTTTTAACTGGATGTTCTTGACCATTCTACAGTAGAAGGACAACATCTTCTTCACCTTTTTACTCATCTTGTTGTTTGGAAGCTAGCTTCTCACACAAATTTTTGCAACAAACTAGCTTGGTCAATTTGATTTCAATGTCATATTCCATTACGTGAGTGATCCAACCTGCTCTCTTTTTATTCAAATCTTTGTTTAGGAGAAAATCCTTGACACCAACATGAGACACTAGTAGTTGAATATTATTGTTCGAGACCAAGTGTCTGAACTTATTCAAACTCCTAATGACATCAAGGACATGATTTTCAATGAAATAATACTTTACTTCATAATTTTGTAGGCGTTGACTGAAGAATGTTATGGGTTGTTTTGAACCTTCTCTATTCAGCTATATCAAGATAGCTGAGATGTTATTTGATCCTCCAAAAGCATACAAAAATAATTCCATTAAAAAGTATGGGTTGATAAGAGTTGGAGCTTGTGATATTGCATGCTTGATAGCCTCAAAACTCTCTTTGCCTTATGTTATCCATTTGAATGCAAGATTCTTGTTCAACATCATTGTTAAAGGCTTCATAAGAGTTGCAAAATGAAGCAAAAACATGTGGACAAAGTTTATCCTCCCCAAGAAGCTTTGGAGATATTTATTTGGTGTGGAAATGGAAGTGTTCATATGGATTCAAATCTTTCAGGATCAATTGTCAACCCTTCTTTTGAGACAATTTGGCCCAAAAACTTTCCTTCATGTGCCAAGAATACACACTTTTTGGATTCAATGAAACTCTGAACCTTATACACCTCTGAAATAGTTACATGAGGTGGAAGAGATGGTTTGATTCATTCTTTGAGAAGACAGTGGTATCATCTAGATATACAAGTACTATCTTGTTGATTAAGCCCTTGAATGCCATATCCATAGCTCGATGAAATGTTGCTCCAATGTTTGATAGTCCAAATGGCATCTTCTTATAAGCATATGTGCCCCATTTAGTGGTGAAGACTATCTTAGATTGATCCTCCTCTTTGACAATTATCTGATTATAGCCCGAGTATCCGTCTAGCAATGAAAACCTTTTAGAACCAACTACAACCTACAAGATTTGCTCCATTGATGGAAGTGGGTAATGATCCTTAAGTGATGCTCTATTTAGATCACGAAAATCTACACACAATCTGATTTCTCCATTTCTCTTTCTCACCGACACCAAGTTTACAACCCAACTTGAATGTTTGATAGGGAAGATGATACTAGCTTCAATTACCTTATTCAACTCTTTCCTCATGAGAGGTTCAATGTGAGCATTCACCGGCCTTTGCTTCTATCTGATGGACTTGGCATCTAGATTTAATTCAATTGTATGCTGAGCCAATTTTAGATTAAAACATCTCAAATCCTTATAAGTCCAGGAAAAGACATATGGTAATTCTTGACAAAGTTGAAAAAATCAGATTTCTCCCGTGGGGTACTAACTTTGCAAATTTGCAATGTCTTGCCTTCATCTACTTGAAATGGGATCTGAATCTTCACCCTTTACTTGAATGTTTTCTTTCTCCTCCTGGAACTGATCATTTGGGTTGAAGATTGACTGCAAAGTTACAAGGCCTTTTGGTAATTTGTTAGTTCTCAGCTGCACGACTTGGTCACCATACTGTTGTTCTAACTTGTCTTGGTTTCTGATGGAGAATTCAGCTTCTTCTTGTAGAAAATTGACAATTTTCTGGTCATTCTCGAAGACTTTCCAACTTGTATTGTTATCTAACACAGCTGGTCTTACAACCACCTTGATGTGAGGCTGAGATTTCTCACTTTTTATACTTTCTACAACATCAAACGCTACCCCAATTGTTGCCAGTCTATCTGTTGCTTCATTATTCTTTCTTGGGATAGAATTGATGCTAAAGGCTTTGAAATATTCAATGAGATCCCATACCCGATTCTTGTAGTTCTTCAATAGATCATTTCTAGTAGCATTTTGTCCTTTGACCTAGTTCACAATCAGCTCACTATCTCCAAAGACTTGCAAGTTTTTAATGCCTCTCTTTCTTGCCCAATGCAATCCATGAATTAAGGCTTCATACTCAACTGTGTTGTTTGAGCAAGAAAACTAGAAACAGAAAGTTGAGTAATATTTTGTACCTTGTGGTGAAATGAGCATAACTCCTCCTCCTGCACCTTGTCTACTCCTTGATCCATCAAAGAATAATTGTCACACTTCATTATCATCTTTGTGATCTGGCTTGGTGATGCTAAGGAGAGGTTGATTCTCTTCATGCAAACAATAGAAACCTAATTCAGATTATTCCATTTCTCTGTAAGGGTCATAAGCATGCCTTTTTATTTCCCATTCATCAAGAGTCAAGTACGGAATACATCTGACTTTAGTATCAGCTTTATGGGTGCTTGGATAATCCTCTTGATCAAATGCTAAACAATTTGCATTGATTGGACTCGGTGTATGAGGCTCAATATGAAATTTTGCTATAGGCTCGAGATGTGATTATAGTCTTAGCTCCATAAGTTGTTCGAATGGCATGTGTGACCAATCAGTAGACAGATAGCCTCCAATTTTAGTGGTGAAGTCTCTCAACAAGCATAATGCAAAGAGTGGTGGCAAGTCTATGACTAATACATCTTACAAGACAGGTCACATTGGGACATGCATGTAATTTGAGGCTAAAATATTTGATTACCCCAACCATTATTACAATTGTCCCGTCTAATTGCACCACACCCTTAGAGATGACTTCATATTGAAAACCCAGCTGATCAACTATTTGTTTGGGCATGACTGAGCTACTTTCTCTGGAATCAATCATGAAGTTATGTACCAATTTATCTCCGATGATTAATGAGATATAGAATGGTGGGGGTTTCAGATTTTTACGTTGGTGGCCCACATGATTTCCTTCTTGCTGAGTTGTATTGGTGAGAAATTTTTTTGTTGATTGGGTGGCTGATTTGATGCTGACCAATTTTCCACATCAGCTTACAATAGGTCTCTTTGTCTTGGGATAGAAAATGACTCACACATTGATATGTTTACGTTCATTTTCTTCATCTTCTCAATGATGTTGAATGTAGATGATCTATCTCTCTATTTTCTCTTTCCTTGCATAGTATTCTCTAGCACACGAGCGATTACAACCGGCACTTGAGTTGGTCTAGAAGGTGGTTGGGCTGACCTTGCACATTAAGAGTTACACTTCAATTGCTAAAACCTTATAGAGTAATAGAGGGTTGTGGGTCATTTGAATTAGACGCCTGTCCTTCTTCAATATTCCTTTTCTTATATTGTGTATTAGATACTACACTTTGAGAAGGTGCTTGATTCATCCAACAAAAGTCTTTAACTTGTCAATTGACAAGTGTGGTCTCTGTGCGTACCCAAAATTGGAGGGTACTGCACCACGGAACAAAGTAACACGTTCCCCAATGATGATACAGTATCCTCGCAAGGTGTTCGGGATCTAAAAATCTCTCCAAGTGTGTGTTAACATCTTGCATGCCCCGCTGCTCAGCCCCATGTGCTTTTTTTTTCTCTCTTTCCCTCTTTTTTTGACCTTTTCTCTTTAGTTACTGAAACCCGCCATTTGCCCTGCGGCTCGTGGTCTCGTGACGCGCCACCATGGTCACGGCGGCGGTCCTGTAACCGCTGCCTTGCCTCTTTCAGTGGCGGTCTGGACATGTTTTCCAGAACATTCTTTTGAAATAACTCACGTAAAAATCAATGATTCACCAGCTTTCTTCGCCGCCTTGGGCTTGCATTTATGTTTTTGGTCCCCTGGAATAGTGTTTTTGCATTGTTTATAGTTTAAGAGTTCAATTTGGTTTTTACCTTGGGTAAATTCAAATGCTATAAATAGATGGCTTATGCTCAAGAAAATGGCCCCTCAAATTTTCCTCTGAACTTCTCTTTGCAATAGATTAGTTTTCATTTCACTTAGAATTCGTAGTTTCAACCATTACATGCTTAGTTAGCATTGTTTTGCTGTTAGGAAGCCACATATCCATCTTGTGCAGGTGTTGTTGATGTTTCATCCAAACCATTGGAGTAAGATAGTCTGTTTATCAAGAGGAAGCCATTAAAGTTGTAGGTTTTTCTCCTCAAACAGGATAGTTTTAGGTTCTGGACGCATTATGTTGCATGATTTGCAATAGATCCCGCTAGGAATTGCATAAGCCAAGTTCTGTACTCTTGCGCTATCCCTCTCCTACTCATGTTGTATTTAGTCTATATTCTGAGCTGCCTTTATCCCAATATCTACTTCTGTTGATGAAAGCATTACGCGCTTTTCTGGATCCACGTGAGCATGAAAGAACAAAGAGATCACACTGAGGGGACAAATTTACACACACCATCGGATTCGCCACTGCTGCTGCAGAATCCACGTTCTAGCTTTCAAAGTTCTAGTTAGAATCATATAAAATAGAGTAGTTAATTGCTTTATTTCAGTAAATTATACTCTTGATATTGCCAGGGAAAGATGTGGAGATTGATAGTTTTAGAGAAACTATGATTCACTCCTCACTTCTGAGGTAGAATCAAGAGTCTTGCAAATAGATTAGATAAGTTATTTCATTGTTTAGAATAAATCTACAAATTTCACAAACAAATAGCTACACTCGGTTTTTTTTTTTTTAAAATTGTTATTTTAGCTATCAATTCTAGATATTTTAAATAGCTGCTTTTCTAAAAATTCATATAATTCATCAGAAAATACAAAAAGAAGTCATATATGCTATAGATATACTTCACGTAGTTAAATTTAACTTTGTTACTGAGTTCATTTTACGAGACCTGGGAGCCCAGGGAATACATATTCGAGCCCATCATGCCTCAACCCAATCTCATCACAAAGAATAAATGATATAGATCAAAATATTAGGATCCAAGTCTTCCGAACAACGGTAAGCTTGCAAAAATCAATTCCCAGATTGAATGGATTAAGCATAGAAGAAGACGACCAAGCATATACGTTTTGGTAAAATCAGCCAAACTACAGATTACCCTAGAAAAAATCCACATGACCGTAGAAGGGTCTCGAAAGAGAGCAATTGTTCGGTTGTGATCCTTTGGTCCCATGACAAACTGACATAGGAGACACCCTCACAGGACATAGATACTAGCCTAAGAACTCGGGTTACGAGAACGCCCATGTAAGGTACTCGAGAAGATCACACAAACATTAATTCTGAATATAGAGGATAAGAAAGCATATGATTATTGGATACTAGGGATCATGGATTGAATTCATACATGACCATAGCAAGAGTCCACGACAACTACGAGTCTATGGTTGTGACCCACAAATCCATGAACCCAACGAAGCCATAAGTGTAATGATGTAGACGCCGGCCTTCACACCTTAGTATTCATATCTACTCCACTTCCACCTATCATCATCACACAATTATCCTGTTAGATATAGCGCTAACGAAGCTAAAGAATTCAGGATGGGCGAGAGAACCACCAACAAAAACAACAATAGCCATCATCTAATCTATGACCCTGTCTGGAGACATACATGAAACTATCCCAGGCCATTTTCCACGTATACCACAACCCATAGATTGAATAACACTAGAGCTCGATATTGATTAGAGCCTTCGAGTAGTCATCCTTGCCGATTGATCTATCACACCAGCTCAGGTTAGGAGGGCCTTCTTTGCCTTAGATTCGCAAGTTCCATTAGTGCGTGTCGAAGACATCAGATTGCCTAACTAGTTTTTCTATATCCCACACATATTCCATCCCCACCAGGCTTGAGCTCGGCCACGACCTCGAGGTCGGGTACACTAAGAGTTACTTGTAGATTCCCACGCTCGCTTGTCACTTTTCCGGCATACAAATCCTGTGAACCTGACGTGAAATTTCTACTTTTTGATTCAAAGTCATTTTTCTACCTCATTAGCTTTTACTTTCACCTTCACTCTTTCCCATTATTCCTTGGGTATTCATATACCCCCCGAATATGTCGGGATTCGATGTATATGGCGAGAATCCTCTTGGGTCTTGAGGCATACTACACCCAACATAATAGACAAT
Organism: Taxus wallichiana var. yunnanensis; assembly: GCA_018340775.1. NCBI lineage: Eukaryota > Viridiplantae > Streptophyta > Pinopsida > Cupressales > Taxaceae > Taxus > Taxus wallichiana. The sequence goes on from CM031241.1 coordinate 57,231,843, forward strand.
CATCACCCTCACTTTTTGTATGGGGTGATAACTACTCAACTAACCAGTTTTCAACACAAACTCCAAGGATTAGATATAACTCATCTTTTCAAATTGAGGATTTAGATCAGCTCGCTCAAACACAACAAACAGAGCCTTCGAGTTTGAATAAAATGACGTTCATCGGAGAATCTGGTTGATCTCCTCGGTGTTTGCTTAGACCACAAATTAGCAGACAATCAGACCCATACCTGGTTTTAGATGATGAACACTCAATACGATACCCCAGAATGAACAATGCTCTCGGAGTATGTACCCACCTATAGGGAGTTTACAAACACAACCCGAGGCCTCTGTTCAAGCAAATACCTCCATAACACTAAATATAGAAAATACCCTCGAGGAGGCTTGGTAAGATAACGATCATTTCATACCAGGGTATCATAGACCTATGCAACATCAGAATATACAACAAACGCCACCAATGAAAAATATCGTGACTTCACCAAATGAAGTCATTTCGACTTTAATAGAAAAGGTTAGAGGGTTAGAACTTACTCAAGCAAGTCAAAATTCTCAGTTCATGCAAGCAGAAAGTTCCAATCCTCCACATCATCCTAGTCAAATAGACCTCCTCACGGGAGTAGGCACGTTAGGCATGACTCCTCAGTATTCACAACAAATGCCAACTAGACCCACCATCCCTAACACCGCTTCTCCCGGTTTAGTACAAAATAATCCCTTCCTTGATATGTTCTCCTCTCCAAATCACCACAAGGGGATATGTTCTCCTCTCCCGGCATGTTTCCTCAAACACAGGGGTTTCCTTATACCCCCATCAATGCATATGCAACACCATATCAACAACCCATTCCACCACCGCTCCCCCAGCAGCAATCCGTCAATGGTCGAAACTTATGTAATAGGGACTTACTCAGAATATTTGAAAGAGCCCTTATATTTCACCATACGAAGTGTCATGCTTCCAAGACCCCTTCCTGATTTACCTAAGTACAAAGGTGAGGGAGATCCGAATGCACATATCAAGGCTTACGCTACAGCCATACGAGAACTACTCCCTTGGGATGGGGTTGTTGCTAAAATATTCCCCAAAACGTTGGAAGGCATCACTCTCGATTGGTATTATAGAATACCTGAAGCTTCCATCCATTCATTTAAACAACTCATTTCAGAGTTCATTAAGGCATTTGACATGAACAAACTGTTAAGAACAGGAATCAGGGAGTTCTTACACATTAAGTAGGAACATAATGAATCTGTCACTCATTTCATCCAGAGATGGCATACAGTTCTTTATTCTTCGGCTAGTGCTCCAAACATGGATCAAATGGAACTATGTGATTTATTCCTTCATTCTCTCAGCAGAGAAGTGAAGGAAGAAGTCCAGAAGTTCCCACTAAGGACTTACGATGAAGTACTTGAGAGCGCTCTCCGAATAGATCAAGCAGCAATAGATAGTGGTCGTAAGACATATGGAACAAATGGGAGGTTAATCACCTCCACCCAGAACACTACAACTTATCCTACTACCACGAATGTCAATCAAGGACCTAAAATCCTTAACAAAAATCACAGGGTGACAACAGATGGAGTAACCGATCAACCTGAAAAGGTAAATATCGTGAATACTTCACCACCAATGAACAATCAATGAAACAACAACTTTACCCCAACAATCAACGTAGTGGATTTTAATCATCCATAACAACAATAAGGAAAACAATGGAAAAATCCCATACAGGGTCCAAGCCAAAATTCAACTAGGTACCAAAACCAGAATTCAAACCAAAGACAACAAATGCAAAATTTTAATAGACAACGGTTTGATCACAATTTTTGGCCACAATATGCACCAAACCAACAAACCAGGAATTATAATCCCAATTCATATTGTGGTTTCCGCAAAACTTGAGGTCATGACACTAGAACATGCCGTGACTACAATAAATTCATGCAACGTTTGGCAGAGGAACAAAGACAATTTTTTACAGATATGTTCTTGGCAGATTCTGTGTCACCACCACCAAACACACTCACAGGGGTAGTTTCCCCTCAGAATGCTCCCCTCAAGATCTTTATTTATGCAATTCCAAATCACGATAACAATAGGCAAATCTGAATGGGACAAACAAAATCATAATGACAGGAAACAATGATCATGAAGCCTCGACCTCACTAAATCCATCAGTTGCACAACAATTAGGAAGTCAACCACGACCCAAGATAGTCGGTTTAGTAGAGTTAGATGCTGAACTATCCATCGAAGCTATAACAATAACACGAGAGTATTTCTCTTAGCCAAGCCCAAGTCACCTGTCAGGAACAGATAAGATGAAAAAATAGTAGAAAAACCCGTAGGTGCCTATGATTTAATTAGTGACCTAACAAAAACCTTCTCACACATTTCATTTTTAGACCTACTGAAAAACTCTCCTACCCATAGGGCTTCTCTTTTAGAGGCATTAGGTTTGGGTCATCTAATTAACATCACCCCACCTCCCGAAACACAAGTGAATCATGTAGATTTTGATATCCACCCTGCGGGGCAGCTAGATAGGGATATCAAGTTCATTTTCGAAATAAACAAAATGCCAACAGATGCTGAGATTGCATGTTGAGGTGATCCAACCTTACATTTGTAAGTATGGATTTATAACAACTATGTAAAGCTTGCGATGGTAGATGATGGGGCAGTAGTAAACATAGTCCCCTTCTCTTCCCTTCAAAATCTAGGATATGGAGAAACAAATTGTTCCACAACTCGAAACACGCTAAGAGGCTATGACAGCCTTAAAGCCACTTCAATTAGAACTATAATACTACCAGTCACCTTAGGACCCATAATCATCCTGACTGAGTTTTATATTATAGAATGGGAAACTAACTATAACATGATCCTCGGCCAACCATGGATACACCGCATGAAGGCAATCCCTTCTACGCTATTTCAAGAAGTAAGGTTTTTACACTTAGGAAAGATATTCGTAGCCAAAGGTGATCCAAATCCATTCGATATACACCTAGTGACCTAAAAAAATATCGAGCGTGCACTCAGAATTTGAACTCCCGACAAACCAACTCAATAAACCTATTAATGCAAAACCAGATGAAAATTTGGTACCTACAACGGATCTCGAGACTATGAGTCTAGTCAAAATAATCCCAGCCCTCAAGGATGAGGCAAACATTGAAACAGTATCATTAGGAACTACAGCAAAATTGTTGAATTGATAGAACAGGATCTACCAATGTTCCTACCATTTGATTGTGTAGGCATGGGATATCCCCTCGGTGTTGGTTCTCTCCCAGCAGAAGATCTCTGCATGGTGGAGGTAGAATATGTAAATACAACAAATATCCCAACATCCGTCTTCCTAGATAAATATTGGACGCTCCATTTTGATGGAGCTAGATTTCATTACGGAGAGCCGGGTGTGTAATCTTTACTTCCCCGGGAAAATTCCTACCATTTTCCTTTAAGCTAAATTTCGAATGTACAAATAACGGAATTGAGTATGAAGCCCTCCTCCTTGGCCTCATTGTAGCCAAGCGAATCGGTGTTAATAACATCAGGGTGTTAGGGGACTCACAATTGGTAGCAAACCAAGTCTCTGAGATATATGAAACCAAGGCCGAGCACCTACAGCTTTACAAAAAATGCTGTATTAGATTTAAGCAAAGAGTTTGACTTCATATCAATTGAAGCAATCCCACGAGAACAAAATCTTCTCACAGATTCTATAGAAACCTCGGCATCATGCTTTACTCCAAACAGTAAATTAGAGGATACCCATTTCATGGTATCCCTTCATGATGAACCATTGATAAAAACAATGACAAATCCTCTTTTAAACGGAAATGAAAACAAATCTACTGTCCTAGGCCACATCAATAGTTATACAACCACTCATGATTTCTCAAATACCTATGCCGAATTACATCTCACCCATCACACAGTAGATTCATCCTTAATCCCACATTCGTCTTCCTACTTCGGAAATCCCATGATGGAGCTTCCTCACAAATGGAACCTAGCGTATACACAGTAGAAAATAGGGATGATTTGGACTTACCTCCACTCTGCCTGAATTTGGAGAAGGTAACACCTCTTTAATCACAAAAACAATTGATGTTAACATCGGAATGGAAGATGAACCAAAGATCTTGAAACTAGGATCCTCGTTAACCCCGGAAGAAGTAGAAATACACACTCAGATCCTCAAGGAACATCAGAAGGCTTTTGCATTTAATTACAAAGAAATGACAGGCATTGCCAGACCGCACATTGCAGTACATAACCTTGTCACTAAATCAAATGCAAAACCAATTAAACAAAAATCAAGACCCATGAAACCTAAGGTAGCTCTCATGGTGAAAGAGGAAGTAATAAAAATCCTCCAAGTAGGATTCATCAAACTAGTCGATTACTCTCAATGGATATCTAATATCGTTCCCATTCTCAAAAAGAATGGGAAGATACACATCTGCATAGATTTCTGAGACATTAACAAAGCGTGTCCTAAGGACGACTTCCCATTACCATCCATAGATGTCATTGTTGATGCAACAGCTGGATTTGAAATTTTGTCTCTCATGGATGGCTTCTCAGGATACAATCAAATCAGAATATCTGAACAAGATCAAGCTAAAACCATGTTTATAACTCCTTGGGGAACCTATTGGTACGTTGTTATGCCATTCGGTCTCAAGAACGCTGGCGCCACATACCAGTGAGCTATGACTTATATATTTCACGATTTAATTCATAAGACCATGGAATCCTATGTAGATGACTTGTTGGCTAAGGCCAAGAAGCGTTGTGACCATCTGGAAGTGCTCCGTGTCATTCTTTCATGCCTAATAGAATATGGTGTCATGCTAAATCCAGAGAAATGCATCTTTGGTGTAACAGGAGGGAAGCTCCTAGGTTATATCATATCGTCATGAGGGATAGATGTTGATCCAACCAAAATTTTGGCTATCCTAGAAATGGTCACACCTTCGAATGAATCTAGAATCAGGTCATTTCTCGAAAAACTTGGTGCAATTCGGAGATTCATCCCGGACTTAAGCTTCGCCATCCATCCAATCAACAATCTACTCAAGAAAGATTATAGTATTGATTGGACCAAAGACTGCAATGAAGCTTTTGATGCAGTTAAGTGTTTCCTATTATCACCACCTACGCTAATGCCACCTAAGCTAGACCGCCCGTTAATTTTATATTCACGAGCTACCGATGTCTCACTGGCCTGTATGTTGGCCCAAGAGGATGATGACAAGAGAGAGCATGTGATTTATTTCATTAGTCAAACATTACTTGACTACGAAACACGTTATACACAGGCAGAACGAGAATGCCTTGCCATAGTCTTTGCTACCAAACGCTTAAGGCATTATATGCTAAATCAAGAAACAAGGGTCATAGTAAAAACAAGCCATTTGTGAACCTTCCTCACACAAGGGTCCTTGTCTAAAAAGGCGGGACATTTTATAACCTTAATGGGAGAATTCAAATTAACATTTGTAAATCAGAAATCCGTTAAAGGACAAATCATCACAGATTGGTTAGCTGATAACCCATTAGACGGAGGCAATCTAGTAGACCTAGACTTTCCGAATGAATGCGTATACTATATTGAAACCAGACCTCCTATCTCTGAGTGTCCTTGGTACACTGATATCATTAATTATATCATGGACCATACGTACCCAAAAGGGGCTACACCACAACAAAGAAGGCGGTTACGCATTATTGTAGCCAAATACGTCATTATAGAGCAAGTGCTCTATCGAAAAGCATTCGATGGAATGCTTCTAAGATGTGTCAACACAGAAGAATCCAAGAAGATTCTCCATGAATCTCACAGTGGAATGTGTGGAGGCCACTTTGGTGGCCATGCCACCACTCGTAAAATACATCGATGGGCTATTTCGCCTACTCTATAACACGACGCAATAGAGTTTATACGCAGGCGTCGTAAGTGTCAAGAATTATCTCACAAGATTCACATGCCAGCACAAGCTCTACAACCAATTGCTACTCCATGGCCCTTCTCCACGTGGGGCCTAGATTTGATAGGGAAGTTCTCTCCCTCATCTACAGATGGCCATAATTTTATAATCACGGCCACCGAATATTTTACCAAATGGGTAGAGGCCATGCCTCTTACTACTGTACCGGGTTCTGTAATCACGAAGTTAATTTTGAACCAAATCATTTGTAGGTACGGTGTCCCACAAATCATTATCTCAGATAATGGAACTTCTTTTAAGAATGATGAAGTTCGCGAATTGTGCAATAAATTTAAAATAAGCCATCATACGGCCTCCTTATATTACTTACCCTCAAGCCAATGGACAGTCAAGCAAAAACAAAACACTGAAAGCCATTCTCCTTAAAAATGTGAAAGAAAACAAATGAGATTGGCATTTAATGTTATATCCGGCCTTGTGGGCCCACCTAACCTCAATAAGAACACCAACAGGAGCGACTCATTTCTCACTAGTATTCGGGGCATAGGCAGTTCTCCCACTTGAGGTTGAAATACCCAGTCTCCGTATTTCATTACAAGGATTCGGATGAAGATGCTTATAGAGAAGCACATCTCTCCCAGCTTAGAATGCCTAGGTGAAGCTAGGTTAGATTCTGAATAGCGGCACAGAGCCTATGTTGATCAGATGTGCTGGCAGTATAATAAGAAGGTCTATGAACGTGAAATATATGAAGGTGATCTAGTTCTAAGGCTAGATAGTCAGATAGACAAAAATACCGGCGAGGGAAGAAAGTTCCGCCAAAATGGTTGGGCCCATACCGAATCACGAAGGACTACAAAAATGGTGCGTACCTCTTATGTACACTAGAAGGTGAGGAATTTGGTGAAACAGTCAATTCCTACACCTTAAACGATTCTATGCATAAGCAACCGACATAATATATAGCTACATTTACATTGCATCTTCATATAGTTAGGTTCATTTTGTCCACATGTTTCGTACGAATCTTGTGATCAAGGAATTTATTCTTAAAGCAATTCATTACAAACTTTTGATGGTATTGGCATAAACACTCTAATCATACTTCTCCATATCCATGATATCATCAAGTTATTTTGGAATCATGTCATCAAATAAATTCATATATGACAAAGTCTTAATGGTAACCATACCAAGATCTACGTGTTTATTCTCACTTTTGGTTTCTTCTTAGGATGGGTGTCTTGCCTATGGTCTGTTCTAGAAGCTTCATTGTGTCACATCTATCTCGTATGTATATCTTTTTGGAAATAAGAGCATGCGACATTTTTGCTCGATTAAACAGTCAAACATGTAAATCAAATAGAAAATTTTAAATTTACACATTTTCTTGCCTCACCAACCTTGGGTGATAAGCTTGCAAGTCTCTTACTAGTGACGTAGGGTTGGGAAAGGATGGAAATGCCCTTACTCGCCTATGCCTTGCCCATGGTGATAAACCCACGCTTCTTACTAGTGGCATGGGGCAAAGTGTAGGGGGTCCTCTTGACAAACAAACGTTAAAAGTCATAAACAAACAATTCAAATCTCGAAGCCTTGAGTCAAAAATAAATGAATCGATGTTCAAAATTGCAAGAAAGTTAAAATCCTAAAAACCCATATTTTGTCTACCATGTGGCCATCTACGGATCTAAGTCTAGATAAACCGCAAAGCAAGTTACATCCCAAAAACTATGAAGTCACTCGAGTGGAGCAGGCTTGTGGCATCCTAATTTGGTTCCACCAAAGCTTTTGTCTATCTTTCATCGATCGATTCAACACATTTCATAACTTGCATCCTTCCCAACTCTCGGTGATGAGCCCTCGCATCTTACTAGTTGTGTGGAGTTGGGAGTAGCGGCAGGTTTATCTGCTTCATCATACCAGGTTTATATTCATCACTTTGCCAAAACAAATGTGATAGTATCCAAAATTTCTTCTTATAGAAACAAAGATTCAAAATCATATTGTATCTACATTATCATATATCAAAGATCATGAAATACAAACAAAGATAAAACACTTGCCTCTTTTGTTTTCCATTGCATACATTCTACAAATCATATAATCACGAACATTGTAATCTACATAAGGAAACTGAAATGGAAAGTAAGCCATAAATGCCAAAGATTTGATCCAAAAAGAATGAATATATACATAAATGGTCAAAATTCTTATACAATACCATCATGCACTAGGCATGGTCAAAACGCTCAAAGAGCCCGGGATATACAAAAGAATATATGATACATATCTAGGAGAAGCCAAGTGGCTTCTCAATCGCTATGAGACCCCTCCGAAAGTACACACCCACGCCTAGGACTCCAGCTACACCAGCGCTCTGATTGCATGGAGGGCTCGGGATCGCGAGGGCAGCCGCAGTATCACCACGAGAATGGCTCCTCATCAATCGCTCACCGTCCTATACCCCGCTAACTCGTGCGGAGATTCGATACCATCCTCGGCCACATGCCGACTAGGACAAAGACGCCAATGTGTCTACCACCCACTGCGAGGGCTCCCAACAACCATGGATAGCTCATGCAGGTCCTCTGCGATGGGGATCATCGGGAATCAATACATACCCTCTGAATCAAATCTCACCACTCATCGGCGGTCTCTGCAAAACAAAGGAGAAAACAAAATTAGAAACAAAATAGGAGACTAGAAATACAAGATAAAACAAAAGGAGAGATAGCAACTAAAACAATCCTAAAATAGACAAACATTAAAAGGGGAGAGGGTAACTTACTCGGATCACCAAGCCTCCAGGATGGATCTACAGGATCAGCACCTGCCACAGATTCTCCTGCTGACTGGGGTACTCCTCCTATGGCTGGGGCAACATAGCACCCCGCAACGGACTCATCCTCCCCACCATGGCCCTGGGAGAGTGGCTCCTCTGAAACAAGAGTCACCCTCTCTATACTCTAATCGGCCCTCTCTGCCTGCATGATATCTTGAGTATCATGCTACTTAGGATCAATCTCCCCCGCAGCTCCTCCTCTGTATCTCCCCCTATGAAATCCTCGGACTCGAGTCTATCTCAATTGGGTCATCACCGCTATGGGCGGGGCCCATGGTAATTTGAAACAAGGGTTCCCGAGGCGCACCGGCTCTCCCTCTGGGACGTACTATCCTCCTGGCTGCAATAGGAATGCCAGGAGTAACCACTATCCAACCCCGGCCTCTAGGCCCCCATCTGGCCTCTCGGACTGATTTTTATATCAGCGCTACTGTGGGAAGCATACCCAGGTAGGGTAGGCCAAACTACTTAGCAACTCTGCCAAAGGGGTGTATCTCCACCCGCCCCACTCTATCGATAAGCTTCCCTGTGGTGGAGCAGGAGATCAAAGTAAGAGCCTCCTCGCCCCATATGCTTGCCATAGTCTGATATGGTGTGGCCTCCATGTCGGCAGTAGTCAAGAAGGCAACCAACTAATGAGGTTCTCTAAGCACCGACATGTCCTCTGTCCATCCGGCTGCCCTCACAGCTCAGGATCTGTCACCTCCATGCCTCTACCATAGGGGATGAAGTTCTCGTAGACCCAACTCATGACTAAGGCCGGGTGGCTCAAAGACTGCCCATGTAAATGGAATACCCTATATAGATCATGGTAGGTAGTCCCAAGAATGTCTGCTCCCCAGGCATATATCCGACCATGTCCCTCTATCTGTGCAATGATGGGGGACCAACAGTATAACAAAGTATCTCCTCCCTTGTCCCCGATCAGTCTCGAGGAAAGGATCCCCATGATAGCCTGGCGAAGTAAGGGGATGGGAAAAGTAGGAATGGATCGAACTCTAACCCCCTTCTTCGACCCCGTGGAGATGACTGCATCTCCCATGTATGTAGCCCACTGTGCAATCTGGGCCCGTGAACCTGCTGTCTCTAGGGTGAGTCATCTCCTATGATCGGGACCCCCAGGATACGGTAAACATCCTCTAAAGTGATGGTCCACTCACCATGGACCCCTGGTAATCGGAAGGTGTTTCGATCAGCATCCCAATATGAGAACAAGTCACAAAGAATGTGACTGGAAGGAGCAACGTGGGGCACGATCGATATGTGCGATATACCAGCCCAAAGGGTATCCTCCTCATCCCGTGAGAGGGCATCCAATACTCCCGGAGCCACTCACACACTCTCTCTCTACTCCACCGATATAGTCCTCTCTCCCGCTGCATACACCTAAAAACACACAAAAGCAGAGCAAGTTAGCATCCTAGTAATCTGGAAAATCATAAAAACACGTAGAAATGCTAGAAAAGCAAAAACAATTTCAAAAGGATGTTCCTTTTACATTCTCGTTCAAAACCGCCGCCCCCGAGCAGGAGGAGGTTTCAGTAACCGCCACCTTAAGGGTGGCGGTCATGTAACCGTCACCCTAGGCAGTAGGCGGTGGTCGTGGCCCAAAACCCTCCAGTTTTTAAGCCTAAAAATCCCAAAAATGCAAAAAAAGACCATTTTACCTAAAAACAAAGCCTACCCAAAGAGCACCCCCTAGATACACCTTTTAACACTAACATTTTCAAAATTTACCCCCCTACGACAACGATTTTAGCATTTCAATATAAAGGGGGTAAAAAGGATAAATTGAAGAAAACTAACATGTGATCTCGCGGGTCGATGTTCCGCATGCGGAGGCATGATCGCTATCTCCACATGGACGTTTCGACTTGTACTCACGCAAGAAACCGTCACCGTGGGTCCCAGATCTCAGAATCAATCAAATCAACTTACACAAATGAATAGGAAAATGGGCCCACTTTCATATATATAACAACCTGATTCATTTCAAATGCCTCTTTCACAGGTTTGGAGCGCCGACAGAGGTAAGTTCTTAGCCCCGCACAAATGGTACGTTCTCATTTCCTTTTATTTTAGCATTTATTTTCGAAACTATCATGTCTATCTGCACTTGATTTCTCTTTTTGTTTTGCAGGTGGCAGGAATTTTGGACGACGTCATCTCAACACATAGACGTATCAGGTATAGCTTCTAACTTCCCATTTCGGGACTGCCATACTCGGACCCACCGTTTTACGCCTCTTCATGGCTAAAACACTTCTCTGAGGGGACAATATGTACGTACCCAAAGTTGGAGGGTATTGCACCACGGAACAGCGTAACACGTGCCCCAATGATGATATAGTTCTCCTCGCAAGGTGTTCAGGATCCGGAAAAGCTCTCCAAGAGTGCGTTAACATCCCACATGCCCCGCTAAACCCCCACATGCTTTGTTTTTCTCTCTTTCCCTCTTTTCTTGACCTTTTCTCTTTAGTTACGAAACCGCCACCCTGCCAAGGCGGCGGTCTCATGACCGCCGCCCTGGGTAGGGCGGCGGTCCTGTAACCGTTGCCCTGCTCAGAGCGGCGGTCCTACATAAGTTTTCTAGAATGTTCTTTTGATGTAACTCATGTAAAAATAAATGATTCACCAGCTTTCTTCACCACCTTGGGCTTGCATTTATGTTTTTGGTCCCGTAGAATATTGTTTTTGCATTGTTTATAGTTTAAGAGTTCAATTTGGTTTTTACCTTGGGTAAATTCAAATGATATAAAGAGATAGCTTGTGCTCAAGAAAATGGCCCCTCAAATTTGCCTCTGAACTTCTCTTTGCAATAGATTAGTTTTCATTTTGCTTAGAATTCGTAGTTTCATTCATTACATGCTTAGTTAGCATTGTTTTGCTGTTAGGAAGCCACATATCCATCTTGTGCAGGTGTTGTTGATGTTTCATCCAAACCATTGGAGTAAGATAGTCTGTTTATCAGTAGGAAGCCATTAAAGTTGTAGGTTTTGCTCCTCAAACAGGATAGTTTCAGGTTCTGGATGCATTATGTTGCATGACTCGCAATAGATCCCGCTAGGAATTGCATAAGCCAAGCTCTGTACTCTTGCGCTATCCCTCTCCTACTCGCATTGTATTCAGTCTGTATTCTAAAGCTGTCCTTTATCCCAATATCTACTTCTGTTGATGCAAGCATTACACACTTTTTTGGATCCACGTGAACACAAAAGAACGAAGAGATCACACTGAGGGGACAAAGTTACACACACCATCGGATTCTCCACTGTTCTACAGAATCCAGGTTCTAGCTTTCAAAGTTCTAGTTAGAATCATATCAAATAGAGTAGTTAATTGCTTTATTTCAGTAAATTCTACTCTCGATATTACCAGGGAAGCTGTGGGATTGATAGTTTCTGAGAAAATATGATTCACTCCTCACTTCTGAGGTAGGATCAAGAGTCTTGCAAATAGATTAGATAAGTTATTTCATTGTTTAGAATAGATCTACAAATTGCACAGACAAATAGCTACACTCGGTTATTTTGTTTGTTTTTAAATTGTTATTTTAGCTATCAATTCTAGATATTTTAAATAGCTGCTTTCTAAAAATTCATATAATTCATCAGAAAATATAAAAATAAGTCATATATGATATAGATATACTTCACATATTTAAATTTCGCTTTACATACGCTTCATTTTACATTTTTTCCTTTTGTGTGACAATCACGGGACCTGGGAGCCCAGGGAATACGTATTCGAGCCCATCGTGCCTCAACCAAATCTCATCACAAAGAATAATCGATATAGATCAAAATCATAGGATCCAAGTCTTCCAACAACGGTAAGCTTGCAACAAAAATCAACTCCCGGTTGAATAGATTAAACATAGAAGATGACCAAGCATATACGCTTTGGTCAAATCAGCCAAACTACGTTCGGTTGTGATCCTTTGGTCCCACAAACAGACGCAGGAGACACCCTCACAGACATAGATACTAGCCTAAGAATTCAGGTTGCGAGAACACCTGTAAGGTACTCTGAGAAGATCACACAACTGTTAATTCTGAATATAGAGGCTGAGAAAGCATATGATTATTGGATACTAGGGATCAGGGACTGAATTCATACATGACCATAGTAGGTCCACGACAACTACGAGTCTACGGTTGTGACCCACAAATCCCGCAACCCAACGAAGCCATAAGTGAAATAGACGTAGACGCTGGCCTTCGCACCTTAGTATTCAGATCTACTCCACTTCCACCTATCATCATCACACAATTATCCCTGTTAGATATAGCGGCTAACGAAGCTAAAGAATTCTGGACTAGGCCAGAGAACCGCCCATAAAAACAACAATAGCCATCATCCACTCTATGACCCTGTCTGAGAAATACACGAAACTATCCCAGGCCATTTTCCACGTATACCACAACCCATAGATCAAATAATCCCAGAGCTCGATATTGATTGGAGCCTTCGAGCAGTCATCCTTGCTGATCGATCTATCACACCAGCTCAGGTTAGGAGGGCCTTCTTTGCCTTAGATTCGCAAATTTCCATTAGTGTGTGTCAAGACATCGATTGCCTAACTAGTTTTTCTACATCCCACACATATTCCATCCCAACCGACCTATCTCGGCACAACCTCTTGGATTCCCAGGTCGGGTACAAAATCAGTGAACCTAACGTGAAATTCCTTCTTTCCGATTCAAATTCATTTTTCTACCTCATTAGCTTTTACTTTCACCTTCGCTCTTTCCCATTATTCCTTGGGTATTCATATACCCCCGAATATGTCGGGATTCGATGGATATGGAGACCCCTCTTGGGTCTTGAGGCATACTACACCCAACATAGTAGACAATCATCACCCTCGCTTTCGTATGGGGTGATAACTACTCAACTAACCAGTTGTCAACACAAACTCCAAGGATCAGATATAACTCATCTTTTCAAACTGAGGAGTTAGATCAGCTCGCTCAAACACAACTAACTAGAGCCTTTAGGTTCGAATAAAATGACGTTCACCGAGAATCTGGTTCATCCCCTCAGTGCTTTGCTTAGACCACAAATTAATGCAGACAATCGACCCATAACTAGTTTTAGATGTTGAACAGTCAATACGTTACCCCAGAATGAACAACGCTCTCGGAGTATGTACCCACCTATAGGGAGTTTACAAACACAACCCGAGGCCTCTTTTCAAGCAAATACCTCCATACCACTACATATAGGAAATACCCTCGAGGAAGCTTGGCAAGATAATGATTAGTTCATAGCAGGGTATCATAGACCTATGCAACATCAGAATATACAACAAACGCCACCAAGGCAAAATATCGTGACTTCACCAAATGAAGTCATTTCGACTTTAATAGAAAAGGTTAGAGGGTTAGAACTTGCTCAAGCAAGTCAAAATTCTCAGTTCATGCAAGCAGGAAGTTCCAATCCTCCACATCATCCTATTCAAATAGACCTCCTCACGGGAGTAGGCACGTTAGGCATGACTCCTCAGTATTCACAACAAATGCCAACTAGACCCACCATCCATAACACCGCTCCTCCCGGTTTAGTACAAAATAATCCCTTCCTGGATAATACCCCGTCATACTAAAACATGTACTCTAAATCACCACAAGGGGATATGTTCTCCTTTCCCGACATGTTTCTCAAACAAAGGGGTTTCCTTAAACCCCCATCAATGCGTACGCAACACCATATCAACAACCCATTCCACCACCGCTCCCCCAGCAGGCACCGTCAATGGTCGAAACCTATGTAATAGGGACTTACTCAGAATATTTGAAAGAGCCCTTAGATTTCACCATACGAAGCATCATGCTTCCAAGACCCCTTCCTGATTTACCCAAGTACAAAGGTGAGGGAGATCCGAATGCACATATCAAGGCTTACGCTACAGCCATACGAGAACTACTCCCTTGGGATGGGGTTGTTGCTAAAATATTCCCCAAAACGTTGGAAGGCATCGCTCTTGATTGGTATTATAGAATACCTGAGGCTTCCATCCATTCGTTTAAACAACTCGTTTCAGAGTTCATTAAGGCATTTGACATGAACAAACTATTAAGAACAGGAATCAGGGAGTTCTTACACATTAAGTAGGAACATAATGAATTTGTCACTCATTTCATCTAGAGATGGCATACAGTTCTTTATTCTTCTGGCTAGTGCTCCAAACATGGATCAAATGGAACTATGTGATTTATTCCTTCATTCTCTTAGCAGAGAAGTGAAGGAAGAAGTCCAGAAGTTCCCACTAAGGACTTACGATGAAGTACTTGAGAGCGCTCTCCGAATAGATCAAGCAGCAATAGATAGTGGTCGTAAGACATATGGAACAAATGGGAGGTTAATCACCTCCACCCAGAACACTACAACTTATCCTACTACCACGAATGTCAATCAAGGACCTAAAATCCTTAACAAAAATCGCGGGGTGACAACAGATGGAGTAACCGATCAGCCTAAAAAGGTAAATATCGTGAATACTTCACCACCAATGAACAATCAACGAAACAACAACTTTACCCCAACAATCAACGCAGTGGATTTTAATCATCCACAATAACAACAACGACAACAATGCCAAAATCCCATACAGGGTCCAAGCCAAAATTCAACTAGGTACCAAAACCAGAATTCAAACCAAAGACAACAAACGCAAAATTTTAATAGACAACGGTTTGATCAAAATTTTGGGCCACAATACACACCAAACCAACAAACCAGGAATTATAATCCCAATTCATATTGTGGTTTCCACAAAATTTGAGGTCATGAAATTAAAACGTGCCGTGACTACAATAAATGCATGCAATGTTTTCCAGAGGAACAAAGACAATTTTTTACAGATATGTTCTTGGCAGATCCTATGTCACCACCACCAAGCACGCTCGTAGGGGCAGTTTCCCCTCATAATGCTCCCCTCAAGATCTTTATTGATCCACTTCCAAATCACGATAAAAATAGGAAAATTCTAAATGGGACAAACAAAATCATAATGACAGGAAACAATGATCATGAAGCCTCGACCTCACTAAATCCATTAGTTGCGCCACAATTAGGAAGTCAGCCACGACCCAAGATAGTCGGTTTAGTAGAGTTAAACACCGAACTAGCCATTGAAGCTATAACAAGAACACGAGAGTATTTCTCTCAGCCAAGCCCAAGTCACCTGTCAGGAATAGATAAGATCCAACAAATAGTAGAAAAACCCATAGGTACCTATGATTTAATTAGTGACCTAACAAAAACCTTCTCACACAATTTATTTTTAGACCTACTAAAAACTCTCCTTACCCACAGGGCTGCTCTTTTAGAGCAATTAGGTTTGGGTCATCTAATTAATATCACCACACACCTCCCGAAACACAGATGAATCATGTAGATTTTGATATCCACCCTCTGGGAAGCTAGATAGGGATATCGAGTTCATTTTTGAAATAAAAAAATGCCAACAGATGCTTTGAGATTGCATGTCAAGGTGATCCAACATTACATTTGCAAGTATGGATTTATAACAACTATGTAAAGCATGCGATGGTAGACGATGGGGCAACAAAACATAGTCCCCTTCTCTTTCCTTCAAAAGCTAGGATATGGAGAAACAAATTGTTCCACAACTCGAAACATGCTAAGAGACTATGACAGCCTTAAAGCCACTTCAATTTGAACTATAATACTACCAAATCACCTTAGGACCCAAAACCATCCTGAATGAGTTTTATATTATAGATCGAAACTAAATATAACATGATCCTCGGCCGACCATGGATACACCGCATGAAGGCAATCCCTTCTACGCTATTTCAAGAAGTAAGGTTTTTACACTTAGGAAAGATAGTTGTAGCCAAAGGTGATCCAAAGCCATTCGATATACACCTAGCTGACCTAAAGAAAAGACCGGGCGTGCACTCAGAATTTTAAACCCCAAAAACCAACTCAATAAACCTACCAACACAAAACCAGAGGAAAATTTGGTACCTACAATGAATCTCGAGACTATGAGTCTAGTCAAAAAAATCCCAGTCCTCAAGGATGAGGCAAACATTGAAACAATATCATTAGGAACTCCAACAAAAATTGTTGAATTGACAGAACAGGATCTACCAATGTTCCTACCATTTGATTCTGTAGGCATGGGATATCGCCTCGGTGTTGGTTCTCTCCCAACAGAAGATCTCTGCATGGTGGAGGTAGAATATGTAAATACAACAAATATCCCAACATCCGTCTTCCCAGCTAAATATTGTACTCTCGATTTTGATGGAGCTAGATGTCGTTACAGAGCTGGGGCAGGTGTAATCTTTACTTCCCCCGAGGGAAAATTCCTACCATTTTCCTTTAAGCTAAATTTCGAATGGACAAACAACGGCACTAGAGTATGAAGCCCTCCTCCTTGGCCTCATTTTAGCCAAGCGAATTGGTGTTAATAACATCAGGGTGTTAGGGGACTCACAATTGGTAGAAAACCAAGTCTCTAAGATATATGAAATGAAGGCCGAGCACCTACAACTTTACAAAACAGATGTATTAGATTTAAGCAAAGAGTTTGACTTCATATCAATTGAAGCAATCCTGCGAGAACAAAATCTTCTCACAGATTCTATAGAAACCTCGGCATCACGCTTTACTCCAAACAGTAAATTAGAGGATACCCGTTTCATGGTATCCCTTCATGATGAACCATTGATAAAAACAATGACAAATCCTCTTTTAAATAAAAATGAAAACAAATCTACTGTCCTAGGCCACATCGATAGTGATACAACCACTCTTGATTTCTTAAATACCTATGCGGCATTACATCTCACCCATCACACAATAGATTCATCCTTAATCCCACATTCGTCTTCCTACTTCGGGAATCCCATGATGGAGCTTCCCTCACAAATGGAACCTAGCATATACACAGTAGAAAATAGGGATGATTTGGACTTACCTCCAGCCCCGCCTGAATTTGGAGAAGGTAACGCCTCTTTAATCAAAGAAACAATTGATGTTAACATCGGAATGGAAGATGAACCAAAGATCTTGAAACTAGGATCCTCGTTAACCCCGGAAGAAGTAGAAATAAACACTCAGATCCTCAAGGAAAATCAGAAAGGATTTTGCATTTAATTACAAAGAAATGACAGGGCGTTGCACAAAGCTGTTATCATGTACATAACCTTCTCACTAAATCAGATGCAAAACCAATTAAACAAAAATCAAGACCCATGAAACCTAAGGTAGCTCTCATGGTGAAAGAGGAAGTAATAAAACTCCTCCAAGTAGGATTCATCAAACTAGTCGATTACTCTCAATGGGTATCTAATATCATTCCCATTCTCAAAAAGAATGGGAAGATACACATCTGCATAGATTTCCGAGACATTAACAAAGCATGTCCTAAGGATCACTTCCCATTACCATCCATAGATGTCATTGTTGATGCAACAACTGGATTTGAACTTTTGTCTCTCATGGATGGCTTCTCAGGATACAATCAAATCAGAATATCTGAACAAGATCAAGGTAAAACCACGTTTATAATTCCTTGGGGAACCTATTGCTACGTTGTTATGCCATTCGGTCTCAAGAATGCTTTGGCGCCACATACCAGTGAGCTATGACTTATATATTTTACGATTTAATTCATAAGACCATGGAATCCTACGTAGATGACTTGTTGGCTAAGGCCAAGAAGCGTTGTGACCATCCGAAGTGCTCCGCGTCATTATTTCATGCCTAATAGAATACGGGGTCACGCTAAATCCAGAGAAATGCATCTTTGGTGTAACAGGAGGGAAGCTCCTAGGTTACATCATATCGTCATGAGGGATAGATGTTGATCCAACCAAAATTTGGGCTGTCCTTGAAATGGTCCCACCTTCGAATGAATCTGGAATCAGGTCATTTCTCGAAAGCTTGGTGCAATTCAGAGATTCATCGTGGACTTAAGCTTTGCCATCCATCCAATCAACAATCTACTCAAGAAAGATTATAGTATTGATTGGACCAAAGACTGTAATGAAGCTTTTGATGCAATTAAGTGTTTCCTATTATCACCACCTACGCTAATGCCACCTAAGCTAGACCGCTCGTTAATTTTATATTCACGAGCTACCGATTTCTCACTGGTCTGTATGTTGGCCCAAGAGGATGATGAAAAGAAAGAGCATGTGATTTATTTCATTAGTCTAACATTGCTCGACTACGAAACACGTTATACATAGGCAGAACGAGAATGCCTTGCCATAGTCTTTGCTACCAAATGCTTAAGGCATTATATGCTAAATCAAGAAACAAGGGTCATGGTAAAAACAAACCATTTGCGAACCTTCCTCACACAAGGGTCCTTGTCTAAAAATGTGGGACATATCATAACCTTAATGGGAGAATTCGAATTAACATTTGTAAATCAGAAATCCATTAAAGGAAAAATCATTGCAAATTGGTTAGCTGATAACCCATTAGACGGAGGCAATCTAGTAGACCTAGACTTTCCGGATGAATGTGTATACTATATTTAAACCAGACCTCCTATCTCTGAGTGTCCTTGGTACACTGATATCATTAATTATATCATGGACCATACGTACCCAGAAGGGGCTACACCACAACAAAGAATGCGGTTACGCATTATTGTAGCCAAATACGTCGTTATAGACCAAGTGCTCTATCAAAAAGTGTTCGATGGAATGCTTCTAAGATGTGTCAACACAGAAGAATCCAAGAAGATTCTCCACGAATCTCACAATGGAATGTGTGGAGGCCACTTTGGTGGCCATGCCACCACTCACAAAATACATCAGATGGGCTATTTCTGGCCTACTCTAGAACACGACGCAGTAGAGTTTGTACACAGTGTCGTAAGTGTCAAGAATTCTCGCACGAGATTCACATGCCAAAGCACAGCTCTACTACAACCAATACTCCATGGCCCTTCTCCACGTGGGGCCTAGATTTGATAGGGAAGTTCTCTCCCTCATCTACTGAGATGGCCATAATTTTATAATCACGGCCCCGAAATAATTTACCAAATGGGTAGAGGCCATGCCTCTTACAACTGTACTGGGTTCTGTAATCGCCAAGTTTATTTTGAACCAAATCATTTGTAGGTGCAGAGTCCCACAAATAATTATCTCGGATAATGGAACTTCTTTTAAGAATGACGAAGTTCACAAATTGTGCAATAAATTTAAAATAAGCCATCATACAGCCTCCTTATATTACCCTCAAGCCAATGGACAGGCTGAAGTAAAAAACAAAACACTGAAAGCCATTCTCCTTAAAACTGTGAAAGAAAACAAATGAGATTGGCATTTAAAGTTATATCCAACCTTGTGGGCCCACCGAACCTCAATAAGAACACCAACAAGAGTGACTCTTTTCTCACTAGTATTCGGGGCGAGCAGTTCTCCCACTTGAGGTTGAAATACCCAGTCTCCATATTTCATTACAAGGGATTCTGGATGA
Source organism: Taxus wallichiana var. yunnanensis (assembly GCA_018340775.1). Lineage (NCBI taxonomy): Eukaryota > Viridiplantae > Streptophyta > Pinopsida > Cupressales > Taxaceae > Taxus > Taxus wallichiana. The sequence continues at coordinate 57,252,139 of CM031241.1, forward strand.
AGACGCTTACAGAGAAGCACGTCTCTCCCAATTAGAAAGCCTAGATGAAGCTAGGTTAGATGTTGAATAGCGGCACAGAGCCTATGTTGATCGGATGTGCCAGCAGTATAATAAGAAGGTCTATGAACGTGACATATATGAAGGTGATCTAGTTCTAAGGCTGGACAGTCGGATCGACAAAAAGACCGGCGAGGGAAGAAAGTTCTGGCCCAAATGGTTGGGCCCATACCGAGTCACGAAGGACTACGGAAATGGTGCATACCTCTTATGTACGCTAGAAGGTGAGGAATTTGGTGAAACAGTCAATTCCCTGCACCTTAAATGATTCTACGCGTAAGCAACCGGCATAATATATAGCTACATTTACATTGCATCTTCATATAGTTAGGTTCATTTTGTCCACATGTTTCGTACGAATCTTGTGATCAAGGAATTTATTCTTAAAGCAATTCATTACAAACTTCTGATGGTATTGGCATAAACACTCTAATCATACTTCTCCATCTCCATGATATCGTCAAGTTATTTTGGAATCATGTCATCAAATAAAACTAGATATGACAAAGTCTTAATGGTAACCATACCAAGATCTGTAGGTTTATTCTCACTTTTGGTTTCTTCTTAGGATGGGTGTCTTGCCTATGGTCTGTTCTAGAAGCTTCATCATGTCACATCTATCCCGTATGTATATCTCTTTGGAAATAAGAGCATGCTGACATTTTGCTCAGATAAACAAGTCAAACATGTAAATCAAACAAAAAATTTTAAATTTACACATTTTCTTGCCTCACCAACCTTCGGTGATGAGCTTGCGTCTCTTACTAGTGACGTAGGGTTGGGAAAGGATGGAAATGCCCTTACTCACCTATGCCTTGCCCATGGTGATAAACCCACGCTTCTTACTAGTAGCATGGGGCAAAGTGTAGGGGGTCCTCTTGACAAACAAACGTTAAAAGTCATAAGCAAACAATTCAAATCTCGAAGCCTTGAGTCAAAAATAAATGAATCAGATGTTCAAAATTCCAAGAAAGTTAAAATCCTAAAAACCCAGATTTTGTCTACTATGTGGCCATCTACGGATCTAAGTCTAGATAAACCGCAAAGCAAGTTGCATCCCAAAAACTATGAATTCAATCGAGTGGAGTAGGCTTGTGGCATCCTAATTTGGTTCCACCAAAGCTTTTGTCTATCTTTCATCAGTTTCAGTTCAACACATTTCATAACTAGCACCCTTCCCAACTCTCGGTGATGACCCCTCGCATCTTACTAGTTGCGTGGAGTTGGGAGTAGGGGCAGGTTTATCTATTCATCATACCAGTTTATATTCATCACTTTGCCAAAACAAATGTGAAGTATCCAAAATTTCTTACAGAAACAAAGATTCAAAATCATATTGTATCTACATTATCATATATCAGCATCATGAAATATAAACAAAAGATAAAAAACTTGCCTCTTTTGTTTTCCATTGCATACATTCTACAAATCATATAAGCACGAACATTGTAATCTACATAAGGAAACTGGAAATGGAAAGTAAGCCATAAATGCCAAAGGTTTGATCCAAAAAGAATGAATATATACATAAATGGTCAAAATTCCTATACAATGCCATCATGCACTAGGCATGGTCAAAATGCTCAAAGAGCCCGAGATATACAAAAGAATATATGATACAAAATCTAGGAGAACCCAGTGGCTTCTCAATCCCTACGAGACCCCTCTGAAGGTACATGCCCACGCCTAGGACTCCGGATACGCCGACGCTCTGAGTGCACGAAGGGCTTAGGATCCCAAGGGGCAGCCGTAGTCTCACCATGAGAATGGCTCCTCATCAAGCGCTCAGCCATCCTATACCCCGCTAACTCTGTGCGGAGAGATTCGATACCATCTTGGCCACATGCCAGACTGGGGAAAAGACGTCAGTGTGTCTACCAGCTGCTGAGGGCTCCCCAGCATCCAATGATAGCTCTGCGCGGGTCCTCTCCATGGGGATCATCAGGGTATTAGTACATACCCTACGAATCAAATCTCACCACTCATCGGCGGTCTCTGCAAAACAAAGGAGAAAAAAAAATTAGAAACAAAACAAGACACTAGAAATACAAGATAAAACAAAAGGAGAGATAGCAACTAAAACGATCCTAAAATAGACAAACATTAAAAGGGGAGAGGGTAACTTACTCGGATCACCAGGCCTCCAGGATGGATCTACAGGATCAGCACCTGCCACAGATGCGGTGCTGACTGGGGTACTCCTCCTGTGGCTGGGGCAACATAGCACCCCGCAATGGACTCATCCTCCCCACCATGGCCCTAGGAGAGTGGCTCCTCTGAAACCAGAGTCACCCTCTCTGCACTCTGCTCGGCCCTCTCTGCCTGCATGATATCCTGAGTATCATGCCACTCAGGATCACTCTCCTCGCAGCTCCTCCTCTGTCTCTCCCCTTGTGAAATCCTCAGACTCGGAGTCTATCTCAATGGGGTCATCACTGCTATGGGCAGGGCCCACGGTAATCTAAAGCAAGGGTGCCTGAGGTGCATCGGCTCTCCCTCTGGCACGTACTATCCTCTTGGCTGCAATAGGAATGCCAGGAGTAACCACTATCCAACCCCGGCCTCTAGGCCCCCTGGCCTCTCGGAACGATCTGTATACCTGGTGCTACCGCGGAAGCATACCCATGTAGGGTAGGCCAAACTGCTGAGGAACTCTGCCAAAGGGGTGTATCTCCACCCGCCCCACTCTATCGATAAGCTTCCCTGTGGTGGAGCAGGAGATCAAAGTAAGAGCCTCCTCGCCTTATATGCATGCCATAGTTTGATATGGTGTGGCCTCCATGTCGGCAGTAGTAAGGGAGGAAACTGACTGATGAGGTGCTCTAAGCATCGACATGTCTATCCATCTAGCTGCCCTCACAGCTCCGGGATCTGTCACCTCCACGCCTCTACTGTAGGGGATGAAGTGCTCGTAGACCCAACTCATGACTAAGGTCGGGTGGCTCAAAGACTACCCCTGTAAATGGACTAACCTTTATAGATCATGGTAGGTAGTCCCAAGAATGTTTGATCCCCAGGCATATATCCGACTATGTCCCTCTATCTATGCAATGATGGGGGACCAACAGTATAACAAAGTATCTCCTCCCTTGTCCTCGATCAGTCTCAAGGAAAGGATCCCCATAATAGCCTGGCGAAGTAAGGGGATGGGAAAAGTAGGAATGGATCGAACTCTAACCCCCTTCTTCGACCCCATGGAGATGACTACATCTCCCATGTATGTAGCCCACTGTGCAATCTGGGCACATGAACCTGCCGTCTCTAGGGTGAGTCATCTCCCGATGATCGGGACCCCCAGTGATACATAAAAATCCTCTAAAGTGATGGTCCACTCACCGCAGACCCCTAGTAATCGGAAGGTGTTTCGATCAGCATCCCAGTATGAGAAGAAGTCACAAATAATCTAACTGGAAGGAGCAACGTGGGGCATGCGCGATATGCGCAGTATACCAGCCCGCTGAAGGGTATCCTCCTCATCCTGTGAGAGGGCATCCAATACTCCTGGGAGCCAGTCACACTCCCTCTCTCTACTCCACCAGATATAGTCCTCTCTCTCCTACATGCACCCAAAAACACATAAAACAGAGCAAGTTAGCATCCGAGTAATACTGGAAAAATCATGAAAACACGTAGAAATGCTAGAAAAGCAAAAAAATTCAAAAGGATGTTCCTTTTACATTCTGTTCAAAACCGCCGGCCTGAGTAGGGAGGCGGTTTCAGAATCGTCGCCTTAAGGGCGGTGGTCATGTAACCGCCACCTGGGGTAGGGCAGCGATCGTGGCACAAAACCCACGCGGGTTTTTAAGCCTAAAAAGCCCAAAAAATGCAAAAAAAGACCATTTTACCTAAAAACAAAGCCTACCTAGTAGGCACCCCCCCTAGATACACCTTTTAGCACTAACATTTTCAAAAATTACCCCCACAATGACAATGATTTTAGCATTTCAATATAAAGGGGGTAAAAAGGATAAATTGAAGAAAACTAACTTTGTGATCTCGCGGGTTGATGTTTCACATGCAAAGGCATGATCGCTATCTCGACACAGACGTTTTGACTCTACTCATGCAAGAAACCATCACCGTGGGTCCCAGAGCTCAAAATCAATCAAATCAACTTGCACAAATGAATAGGAAAATGGTCCCACTTTCATATATATAGAAACTAGATTCATTTCAAATGCCTCTTTCACAGGTTTGGAGCGCCGACGGCGATAAGTTCTTATCCCCGCACAAATGGTACGTTCTCATTTCCTTTTATTTTACCATTTATTTTCCAAACTATCATGTCTATCTCGCACTTGAGTTCTCTTTTCGTTTTGCAGGTGGCGAGAATTTTGGACGGCGTCATCTCGACACACGGCGTATCGTATAGCTTCTAACTTCTTCCCTTTCAGATTGCCATACTTGGACCCACCGTTTTACGCCTCTTCATGGCTAAAAAGCTTCTTCGAGGGGGTAATATGTACGTACCCAAAATTGGAGGGTACTGCACCATGGAACAGTGTAACATGTGCCCCAATGATGATATAGGTCTCCTCGCAAGGTGTTTGGGATCCAGAAAAGCTCTCCAAGTGTGTGTTAACATCCCACATGCCCCGCTTAGCCCCTGCGTGCTTTGTTTTTCTCTCTTTCCCTCTTTTCTTGATCTTTTCTCTTTAGTTACGAAACTGCTGCCCTGCCTGGGTGGCGGTCTCGTGACCGCCACCCCGGCCGTGGGGGGCGCCTATAACCGCCACCTTTGCCGGGCGGTGGTCCTGCACGCATTTTCCAGAACGTTCTTTTGACGTAACTCACGTAAAAATCAATGATTCACTAGCTTTCTTCACTACCTCGGGCTTGCATTTATGTTTTTGGTCCCCTAGAATAGTGTTTTTGCATTGTTTATAGTTTAAGAGTTCAATTTGGTTTTTACCTTGGGTAAATGCAAATGCTATAAATAGATGGCTTGTGCTCAAGCAAATGGCCCCTCAAATTTGCCTCTGAACTTCTCTTTGCAATAGATTAGTTTTCATTTCACTTAGAATTTGTAGTTTCATCCATTACATGCTTAGTTAGCATTGTTTTGTTGTTAGGAAGCCACATATCCATCTTGTGCAGGTGTTGTTGATGTTTCATCCAAACCATTGGAGTAAGATATTCTTTTTATCAGTAGTAAGCCATTAAAGTTGTAGGTTTTTCTCCTCAAATAGGATAGTTTCAGGTTCTGGACGCATTATGTTGCATGACTCGCAATAGATCCCACTAGGAATTGCATAAGCCAAGCTCTGTACTCTTGCGCTATCCCTCTCCTACTCACATTGTATTCATCATATTCAAGCTGCCTTTATCCCAATATCTACTTCTGATGATGCAAGCATTACACACTTTTTGGATCCACGTGAACACAAAATAATTAAGAGATCACACTGAGGGGACAAAGTTACACACACCATCGGATTCACCACTATTCTACGTAATCCGTGTTCTAGCTTTCAAAGTTCTAGTTAGAATCATATCAAATAGAGTAGTTAATTGCTTTATTTCAAAGAAATTCTACTCTCGATATTGCCAGAAGTCATGTGGGAATTAATAGTTTTCGAGAAACTATGATTGACTCCTCATTTCTAAGGTAGGATCAAGAGTCTTTCGAATAGATTAGATAAGTTATTTCGTTTTTTAGAATAGATCTACAAATTGCACAGACAAATAGCTACACTCAGTTATTTTGTTTGTTTTTAAATTGTTATTTTAGCTATCAATTTTAGATATTTTAAATAGCTACTTTTCTAAAAATTCATATAAATCATCAGAAAATACAAAAAGAAGTCATATATGTTATAGATATACTTCACATAGTTAAATTTCGCTTTGTTACAGTTTCGTTTTACATTTTTTCCTTTTGTATGACAATCACGGGACCCAGGAGCCCAGGAATACGTATTCAAGCCCATCGTGCCTCACCTAATCTCATCACGAAATAATCGATATAGATCAAAATCTTAGGATCCAAGTCTTTCGAACAACGGTAAGCTTGCAACAAATCAATTCCCAGTTGAATAGATTAAACATAGAAGACGACCAAGCATATACGTTTTGGTCAAATCAACCAAACTACAGATTACCCTAGAAAAATATCCACATGACTGTAGAAGGGTTTGAAAGAGAGCAATTGTTTGGTTGTGATCCTTTGGTCCCACAACCAGACGCAGGAGACACCCTCACAGACATAGATACTAGCCTAAGAATTTAGGTTGCAAGAACGCCTGTGAGGTACTCTGAGAAGATTGCACAGCTTGTTAATTTTGAATATAGAGGCTGAGAAAGCATATGATTATTGGATACTAGGGATCAGGGACTGAATTCATACATGACCATAACAGGTCCACGACAACTACGTGTCTACATTGTGACCCACAAATCCTACAACCCAACGAAGCCATAAGTGAAACAGACGTAGACGCTGGCCTTCTCACCTTAGTATTCAGATCTACTCCACTTCCACCTATCATCATCACACAATTATCCCTGTTAGATATAGCGGCTAACGAAGCTAAAGAATTCTGGACTAGGCTAGAGAACCGCCCATAAAAACAACAATAGCCATCATCCACTCTATGACCCTATCTGGAGACATACATGAAACTATCCCAGGCCATTTTCCACGTATACCACAACCCATAGATCGAATAACGCTAGAGCTCGATATTGATTGGAGCCTTCGAGCAGTCATCCTTGTTGATCGATCTATCACACCAGCTTAGGTTAGGAGGGCCTTATTTTCCTTAGATTCGCAAGTTCCATTAGTGCGTGTCAAAGACATCAGATTGCCTAACTAGTTTGTCTGCATCCCACACATATTCCATCCCCACCGGCTGTCTTGGCACGACCTCAGGAGGTCGGGTACGCGGAAGAGTTACTTGTAGATTCCCACGTTTTTTTGTCACTTTTCCGGCTTACAGTCTCATTTGGAAACACCCCTTGCTGAGTTACTTCCTGCTACTGATTTCCTTCTTGGCCTATCTCATGTTCTACACCCATTGTCTTCACCATGAGAGCTTGATTCAAAGAACCATTGAAACACATTGACTTTTTATGAGGTTGATTACATGGGAAGCACTAATCATATTTTTAGCCATGTTAGTTTGCACTGGTACCAAGGCTCTAGATGTGGACGCAACATTAGGATTGTAAGACTAGAATGGTCTATTAGCAGGAGGCCTAACTTGGTTCTGATTTACAGCTTGAATGGGGGGAATTTTTCAAGCAACATACCATCATTTCACTTCATTTACTACCTCTTGCAAGTGGTTGAAGGACAAATTTTGGGATTTTCATTTTTTCCCCCTCTCTCTCTCTTCTCATTTTTCTATAAATTAGAGTGTTGGGCTCATGGTAAAGGGAGATAGTTTGTTGTAACAAAACTCTATCAAATTTATTTTTTGAAGTCAATGTGTTATAGGCCCTTGTAGTGGACTCCTTACATGGTGATCCAAGCCCCTACCTTGTAATAGATTGAACTATGCATATCATGAAGCAATAAAATACAAGTTTGTGGATGCATCTTCCTTGCTGTGTTTATCTTCTCTTTTCTTGCCCTTTCAACCTTTAATACAAGCATATTGTGTCTATTTTACGATCTTGCAGGGATTCATTATCATTGTGCATGTATGGAATATTGTTATGAATGCATTTGATAGACTGTGAAGAATTGTTTTCACCCCTTCTAGTATGCAATTTGCTCCTATTTTTTCACACATTGGAAAGCTATCCTCACTCCCTCTTTTTATAGTGTATCACCACTGTAGTGTAGGATTTATTTTCATGCATTCTCTCTCCCTGGTCCCTTGGAAGGTTAGATTAGGAAGGATAGTTTTTCCTGCATTAGAGTAGATTGTGGCAGGTAGTTTAGGAGCAAGAATCATCTTTCTCTGGAGGTGTATCTCAAGTAGCAAGTCCCACAACTTTGAGATAATATCCATGTTATCCAATCACACCATGATCTCAAGCACACACACTTGTGTAAACCATAGGGTGCTATGATTTGGAGATAACATGGAGGATGCACCTGCTACTTGCAATAGAAATGTGAGGGCATTCGGTTGTCGATGTGATGAAAGAGGGTGCATTAGTGGCAGACATTTGAGAACATTAAGAGAGAAGCTTTCTAACGAAGGATCATTCAATGAAGAGTTTAGCGGGGTATTTTTCATTCATGTTCTAAAATACATTGTAGAAATAGGTGTTCCCAAAATACCAAATGTAAACTTGAGAAGTGGAACCTCCCTCACTACAGTGTATGAGACAAGACCTCTTTGCTCAATAAAATCTACTCCGATAGACACCGTATTACCATTTATCTCAACTTGCTTTTTCCCTTCGACACCCATCTAATGGACACCTGGAATAAGGATAGTGATAATCATGACATTATTTCGAATCAAGAATTAATCACAGCAGAGAAAATACCACAAAACATTTCTCCCCTTCACTTAACATTAGGGTATACAAATGAAATCCCTGTAACAATTAGAATTTCAGGGCATAATTTTTATGGGCAGGATATATTAGAATCTGTGCAGAATGGTAGCATAGTATTACAATGGCGGTGCACGTCTTATGAACCATATCGTAATGATCCCATTGAATATGAAACCCGTAATGACCACATTAACGGTGGCATGAGAATGAAATATTATGCAGAGGATGACGCACACTATAAAAATATTGTTAACATGCTTGTTGATCGTTATTAATTAGAAAATGAAGCTGAGAAAATTCCTGCGGCGAACTCTACAGTAGACAAGTTAAAAATGATTAAAATGAATAATATTAGTGACATGTACTAGTGTTGTATTTTTCAGGAGGATGTGACTGAGGATGATGTGGTAAAGGAGATGCCCTGCCATCATCGTTACCATGCCAAGTGTATTTTCAAGTGGTTGAATTAAGCTAATTTTTGTCGAGTTTGCAAACATACATTTCCCATCGATGAAGATCACATGAATAATAAAATATTAGAGCTATATCTCTTTCTGTTTCGGCTACTCCCTATATATATTTATGCCAAAGGCATTGCCCCTATGGAAAAAGGATTTTTAGACATTCACGCCGATATGCTAAATTTGACGGCCGATTGGACGTTTTTCATTTTTTAAGGATACTTTTAACTTTTTTACGTTATTTTTAACCGTTTTACATTATTTTTAACCATTCTACTTTTTTTTTTTTACATGATGCGGGCTCGCTATTTATTCATGCCTCTCCTCCTCCTATTGGAATACAACAAACTGTGGAGTCTTGGTAATCTCGTTGGCCAACGATGCAGAGAGAGACGTGGAACAGGAAATATACTCCAAATCCCTAGCCCAAGGAGAGGAGGGGATGAAGGAAAAGTGATACAGAGTTGGGTGGCCATGTCCAATTGCAATGCCTTCATTTGGATTCAGAGAAAACTGAGAATCCTTTTCCCTCTTCTTCTCCACCCACAACAATAGAGAAGCTGCTGAAAATTTGTGAGTTGATAAAAAATCATAAACCTCCATGATTATAAGTTTAATGGGAATTTGATGTGTATTTTGAATGTTTGTTTTGTTGTTATAAAATATTTGGTAGGTTGGAAATTCCCTAAAAATATAGGCGGAGTTTGGGAATTAATCCTGTTGTTTGACTTTTACGGTTTAAATCCATGACACCATCGAATTATTAGAGAAAATTTGAATACGGGGAGATTTGTACATATTTAGAGTCATGTGTTGATGCCCCAGTGGATTGTGGGCACATTTGATTATTCTGATTTAATATCAACCTCGAGTTAAGGAGATTGTGAGGAAAAGAGGTGCATGCAAAAAGGATGATTGCTAGTTATTAATATAATATTTTCTCATTAATCCATTGTGAATCTTTAAACTTGTAGAGGGAGGGAGAAAGAGAGGAAATGGGTAGGTGGTGGTGGTGTTTTAGAATTTGAGTTGTGATGATCATTCCTTAAGCTGTGGATTAGGATACCCTTTCTCTTTATACTGAAATGGGTGTTCATGTTTCACACACCCAGTTTGGATTATTCTATGAACGCTCATGATTTGCATACCCCTTTTGAGTTATTGTGAGGGGTGTTGATGATTTCATACCTATTTGTGCTGTTGGGTGGGTGTTCATGACTCCCGGGTTGGATCAAATGTTTTGACGTGGATTCCTAATGATTTTTACAGGCAAGACTGTTGCAAGAGAGTGAATGGATGTTGATACTTTTCTCATCTAATTACAAATTTGGGGTAAAAGAGAGAGAATAAGAAGGTTTAGTATTTGGACCATGTTTCCCAATGTTTAGTGCTTTTCCTGGATGTTATTGTTGAGATGGGCAGCTTGAAAACCTTGTGTCATTGTTAGCAGGGAACTTCTTTTGTTGCAGTGGAAATGTTGTTGAACTTGAGGCAGATAATCCTTGGCTGAATAAATGTTACTTGAATGCAAGCAAATGACTGAAAAAATGATCCAAAGGTATATTGAATGCCAAGAGTTTGAAGGAGATATGATCACTGGCCATTACTGACAAAATTACCGCATACCTGTAGCCTTTGATTTTGTGACCTGCTTTTGGATTAAAAGGTATAAAACTTTGTACTTATTTTCGGAGACTTGCCAACAAGAAAATCCAGAGTCCTGAAGAATTATGGCTCAAGTCAATCCTACCGAATAGGACAGGTATATTTTTGTGGTATGTTGTGGTTTATGTTGACTCATCTTTTGAAGATAAGATTTTTCTGGCCTGCAAGATGGTGAGGCAGGTGGTTCTTGTGGATTATGACCCTCAGAGGCTTATAGAAGCAGCTTACAGAGGAGATGTCAAGGTTGTGGCTGATAGCCTGGCTAATCCTCTTGTGGATGTAAATTACAGAGGTACTGTTAGCTTGCGGGTGAAGTGCATGGATATTATTCAACATGAGGAAGCACGGGATGAAGTTAAAATTGGTTATGAAGAGTTTAAAATTGATGTTACAACTCTATTTGTAGCTGCCCATTCAGGGCATGTTTACTTTATACGCATGCTTCTAGTAAAGAGAACATTTCATAATCTCATAGCATCAAAGTTTTATAGTGCATCTAAAAATTTGTGGCTTTTTATTGCAACTTGGTTATATTTGCATCATACTTGGCCCTTCTATATCTAGCTAGAGTTTTCTTGTACAAGACCATTTTACGCAGGTATAAAATGTAGTGCTTCACCTAAACACTATTTAAGGCCTTCAAAATCATCATCATATTCTTGCCACTAGTGGTTGACTTTATATGTACTCAGAAGAAACCTCTATAGTATTGCACTGAGCTTTATATAACCTTTGTCCAACATTAAATGTTTTATGGGACCATAGAAGAATGTATCCAAATAAAAGATATGTAAATTTTTATGTTGTGCCATTTTACATTGACTAGGGGAGCAATTGAACAAGAATCTAGCCTTAAAAACTATGAGTTGATTAGTGAGGCAGATTCCCTTTGGGTCCTTAGATCGGATCTTCCGTAATCAATCTATTATTAACCAAGTTCCAAAATCTTTTACAAAATACATCATACCCCTTATCAACATAACTACAAAAGTAATAACTATCCCTCTAAGTCAAATAACATATGTCGTTCAGAGTTCACATTGCATTTTACACATACGATTGCTAGTTTTAACACTTCCATTTTCCGCAATAAATAACAGTGCTATATATAGTTTTGGTGTGCACTAGATTTAAAGGACGATGTGTGCTTCTAAATATACTTTATAGGGAAAACATAATATTGATCTTATTATGAACTTGAGAGTGTAGTAAGATAATATGGTATTAAAACTTGGGGTTATGCTATTGGGTAAGATTCCAGAGTAAATTATTAGAGTGTGATGTGTTCTAGTGTAAGGGAAATTCGTATAATAAAAATATAATGTTGATTTTATTAGGAATTGAAGAGTGTAGTATGAATTTTTAGTAATAAAACTTTGGGCCATCCTATCGAGTAGGATTCAAGCTAATTATTAGAGTGTGATGTGTTCTAAATATAGTGCAAGGGAAATTAGTATAGGAAAAGTAAATTATTGATCTTATTAGGAAATAGACAATATAATAAGAGCATATGGTATTAAAACCATTTAAATGAAATATCGTGTTCATATTGATATCCTTGGTGAAGGAGAATGTGGATACCCTTTCCCAAGAAAAACAAGAGAGAAAATATTGCTTGGAGTTACTATCTAAATCAAGCCAAAAAATTTATTTTATAAATGTTTGTAGGTACCAACCTATTGGAGACAACAATCCCCAAAGAAGAGTAATAAATCAGCTTGATTTGTGTTCACAAAATCACTGGAGACACTAATACTGAATGTCGAGCACCAACTCAGTGTAATGCCCACTAAAACTCCCACTTGAGACCCAAGAACAACCTAGGTTTAGTTAGAAAAATTATGGAATAATTTTTTTAAAGGCATGCCTTGATACAGGCTTAGAAAACTATAGTTGTCACAACAAAGTCTCAAGTCAATTAAAATAAATAAATAAAAATTTTCCTTTATAACAAGTATTAAATCCACATTGCAAAATTAATGAGTGAAATAAACCCAACCATAGTTAAATTTCTCTTAGGTGTTAATTTTATACAATAATTAAATTAACATCAGTTAAATATTACTTAATTAAATTTAAACGGGTTAGAGTGCCAAAATAATTAAATGCCCAAGGCATTTAATTCCACAAGGTCTACACAAATTACAAGGTCCTCATTTACATGGGGTTAGGAAAAACATTCCCTTACCCCATAAGGCGACCCCTTAAAATTCAACCCATGATTTAGAAATAAACATTTAAGTTAAAAAGGGTAGTTTCTTTCTTACCCGCTCTCATACTGACTTATAAGATTCAACCTAATTTTTCCATATTTTATTCTCTTAAAACTTCTTAAAAACATTCCCATTAGATAGGAAATTTCTTCCCCTTTCCAATGATATAAAGATGTCCTCCTAACTCATATTTCTTAAGTTACGGGCCAGCGGGCCTTGGGATAATTTTTTTCCCAAAGGCGGGCCTGCGGGTCTGGGGAAGAAATTTTTCCCAAAGGCGGGCCTGCAGGCCCAAGGAAGAATTTTTTCTTGGGGAAGATCATGGACCGCGAGCCTAGGGAGGAAACTTAGAGCTTTGCCTTTTTGGTGAAAAGCACAATTTACTCCCGTGTGCTCATGAGCTGCATGGCGGGGCTTTGTGCCAAAAGAAGAAAAAGATGCTAAAGGTCCACAAGGGACAAGTGTCCAATTTTTTTGAGTTAACGCGGGAAGGCGGTCACCGGAGGAACTTAGGATTTTTAGCTTTTATGTTGAAAAGGAAAACATTTTTAAATGAGTCACGCCTCTACCGACGCCCAAGGAAGCCACGTGTCAACCCCGAGATACAAGCGGGAAAGCGACCGGTGGGGAAACTTAGAAAATTAAGAATTTTAAAAGAAAAAGCGTTAAGGGTTTATGACAACCCGCACCTCCGCCGACGCCCAAGGATGTCACGTGTCAAACCCACAATGACATGCGGGAAGGAGGGTTGTCTGGGAGACTTAAGAAATTTTACTATTTTAGAAGAAAAGGTTTAAAGGTTTAAAACACTCTACACCTCCTCCGACGCCTAAGGAAGCCACATGTCAGACCAACAGTGACATGTGGGGAGGCGGGCTACGAGGAACTTAGGAATTTTTGCCAATTTTCCCAAAAGTGAAAATTTCGAAGTTAGAAATTTTTCCGCCTAAAATTAATGTTTCAGATCAGCGAGCAGCGGGGAACTTTATGTCTTTTGCATTTTTGGGAAAAAAATGCAAAAGGAAAATTTTGGCCCGCGGATCCACCTAGCTATATTTTATTATATTAAATTTGACAATCAGTTTTTTTTTAGAACCAAAATGAAGTAAAACTTTCATATGGCCATAACTTTCGATTGGAAGCTTGAATGTGGGAAAATGAGAACTTTTTGGATAGGTCTCAACCTCCTATTTGCACAACAAGCTTAAAATTTTATTTTTGATATACTTATATGGGCTGAACTTTAAAAAAACATCTTTCTACTATTAAAATGTGGATTGAACTTTTACAACTACCAAAATTGAATCAATTTGCCATTATTCCTTCTTCAACATGCCCAATAGACATGGAGAAACATACTTGGAAGAATTTAGGGTGAATTGCAGGGATTAATTGATTAAAGTTGAGATTTTAAGTTGGAATTAATTTCTTACTATGTAAATACGTTTTTCGCCTTTGACTCGATTAATGAAGTTTGTTGAAATTTATTTGAGAAATACAATGGTTTTATGATGTGTTTTGTTTTTCCTTAGTTCATTTTAATGTTTCGTTTGTCCTTCATTGTTGCAGGGGTATTCTGTATATTTTTTGGTAATATTTGCAAGTTTGAAAACATCTAACAGAGATCTACATATTTCAAACTCGAATTAATCTATTCCATTTACCAAACTTTAAATATTTAGTTCATTCACTCTAATTTTACCATATTCTATTTTCCTTCAATCAAAATGTGAAAACAAGAATGTAGTTCTATTTTTCCAAAACATGTATTTCGAATGAAATAGAGAAATGTAATATTTCTTAATACATACTTTTTCCAGTCTTCAAACAAAGAGTTTACATTATATTTCCAACAACAAATTTCAAACAATAGTGACACCATTTGTAGAAAATAAAACAAATTCCATTAAATTGAAATAATTTCCTTTACAACTTTCTTTTTCATTCATCAAAACAAATTACAAAATATATCTTTCACATTCAAATGTAGATTTCATTTTCTAGAACATAGAATGCCATCCACTTAAAGTGGGAAGTTTTACAATAAAGGAAGAACTACAGAGAACTTCAAACTTGGTCTTCAACACAGCTCCAAAAATAGCAACCAGAGAGATCCACCTTGTTTCCAATTTGATCACAACAAACAAGGGGGAGAGGCAACACTCTCCACCCAACCAAGAATTCCAATGAAGAGGAGAATCCATCCTCCTCATTGGCCCTCGAGCCCCAACCACATTACAATGGAAGATGGATTCAACTCATGGCAAAAAAAAAGCTTCCACAATCACAAAACTAGATTTCACAAGCAAACACAGTCCAAATACTGTAGTTACAACCATAGGAAGAACAACAACAAAATACTCAAGCTTCATTATGCACAAGCCAAAGGATCAAGATCTATGGGGAAGCTGCTTATACCTCCCAATGGGATATGGGTGTCCACCTTAAAAACCACCAATATATTCATCTCAAAACCCCTGCAAACTCTTATGCCTCCCCAAAGTACCTCTTATACCTCCCATTCTCTTATGCCTCCCCAAAACTCTTATGGCACCCCATAACGAGTAAGAAATGCAAGTTATTTATTTTCCAAGGTGGAACCCAATCCCAAACTCCCTCCACAAGATAACTCTTATGCCTCCCCAAACTCTTATGCCTCCCCACAAATATCCCCATAGTCTTCTCCTACACCACACCTAGGAAATCTACCCAACCAACTAACAAACATACCAATACATTCAAAAACATTCACATGTGCACAAGATAGAAAAGAAATATTTTTACAAGAGTCAAGCTCCTACCTCTCCATGATAGAGCTTGGTTTAAAAGTTCAACAACAATATTTTTCCAATCCAAGTAGTCCAAAAAAAATCTCCAACAATCCACAAGCATTCAAAAACTCTAGCTCTCTCCAATTGCAAAAGCACAAAATCCAAATGAAGTAACCCCCAAACAAGCCAAATAATTCGAATAAATAGAAAAGGAAGAGAGGAGGATGAGGTGGATCCATATATGATACCACATCACTCATCCTCAACTCCACCTCACAAGTCAACTTCAAACTCCAAAGCACAATAAATAAGTGGGTGGATAAATGATAGTTTTACTTACACACACAATCCAAGCCCACACCCCTTAAGGACCAAAATTAAATACATGTAAGAAAGTGCAATAAAATTTTACAACTTGTCTTCCAAAAATACATCATGAAGCCTAATTTTGACTCCCCAACCCATAGGTAAGGTTGGTGTAATAATTTAAGAGGTGTGGGACAAGTTTAACTTGTCCCACAAGCCTCCAAAATCAGCCCCTAAGGACAGATCCGAATTTCAAAAGGAAGGTGGAGTGTTTCACACTCAAAGTTACTTACACATCACTTACAACACTTAATCCAAGAGCCATCAACTCTAATAAATACATTCTTTTGACCCATTTTAATTAATTTACTTAGAAACATGATTACTCACAATTCTAGACACAATTAATTAAATAAATAATAAAGGGGAAACACATCACTTAAATAAACACATACTAAAATTAAACAAGGGAACTAAATAAAAGAATACACATAACCCCTTGGTCACATTCGAAGGTGATCCCCCATGGGAACCCCTAACAACAATACAAACATACACAAAACAAATACATGTTGCCATGGTGACCCTTGTTGAATTCATCTAGAATTCCAATGTGGTTGGTCTCCAATCCCCTAATGTTTGTTGTGACATGTTTACCTGCAAAATATAAATACCTCCTTCGGCCTCGTGGCCGCATCAGAACATCCAAAATAAATATAAAATATAACTTCCAAAATCATCTATATATGAATCACAACATCATCTAGGCAAGTAACAATATCATTTACAATTTCATCAATCACCATATGATCACAAGATTAGTTCAATTTTCTAGGTTTAGCCAATATGACAAAACATATATATATATATATATACATATATACATATATATATATATATATATATAACCATGCCAAGTAGTGTATCAACATCAATATAAAGTGTCTCTAATAATCCACATGCATCATATATGAATCGAAAACAACAATAGTCCATGCTCTAACATCTAACATCATGCTAAATCAAAACTACAATAATATCCATAAGCATAGTCAATAGTGTCATAATCAATAATAAAAGATGTCGAAGGGAAGTGGGTAATACACTCAACAAGATTCATAAGCACTAACTCAAGAAGATTCGTGAGCATAAACTCACTGGAGACACCAATACTCAATGTCAAGCACAAACTTAACAATTGAAATATCTACCCACTCTAGTTTTTTTCAGCCAGATGATGGTGTATAGATTTCTCTTCGCTGTATATATCAGTCTTCGCTTCTTGTTGTTTCTGCAAACCCCCACTTTACAGTTTACTTATGCACTTTTTTCTCTTTTTTCTTCTTCAATAACTTTACCTCCAAATTTTCTTGAGTTTTCTCTTCCTCTTTCTTCACAAATCTTTTGATATATATTCCTTAAATGTTTCTCTGTTTTACTTTGTTCCTTATCTTTTCAAAATGGGATCATCATACCGTAAGTGTACACATGAATTCACAATTGAATTCACTTATATATTATGTTCATTTTATGAACAAATATGAATTTTCATGAGTCAACATATTTTAGAATCTTCATCATGATTCGACTTTAGTATACTTGAAAATTTTAATATTTGTATTTTTCCAAGACACTTGCAGACATCGCCTATTTTATCTTGGTCTCACGGTAATCCATGACCATCACAGAAAATACCGCACATATTGAAGTTTTCTCTTTTTACGCAACTATCATCATTGCACATCATTGTTTTCAACATAAAAAAAATACTTAAGTCCGGTCCTTCATTATGCGAGGCACTATTACAACTTGCAATATACCACAGACACCCACGAGCACCTTTTAAAACCCGAGGAGCACTTCAAAACTCGTGAAGCACAACATACACCCGCAAACATTAAAAACCCACCGAACACTACAAAAAGTAGCAGAACACTTCAGAACCCACAAAACACTACAAAAACTTGTGAAATGCTATGATTTATGGTTTTCTTTGGTGCGCATTATGAAGAATTCAAAATAACACATATTTTTCATAAGGGACACACATTTGTAAGCATCGAATGAAAATATTGCTAACATAAGAGATACTTATCATACTACTACAAGGGGGGATTTGAGACAATATTAGAGACAATAATCGGATAAATTATCTCAAACTGAGACGATAAAAAAGTTGGATATTGTCTCCAATATTGTCTCAAAGTGGGCATCTCTAATTATTGTCTCTCTAGAGACAATATAGATTAATACATATGTATGTTTTTTTGAGAGACAACATATTTGTGACTCTTGAGATACAATATCATTTTTGTCTCTTTACGTATACATTGGGAATTATAAAAATTTGTCTATCTAGAGACATTACAAATTTTAATTTTTTTCTCTTTAGAGATATTACGAATTTTGATTTTTCTATAGAGAGAATATAAATTTAATGAATAAAAACTTGAATTTCAAGAATAAAAAATAACTAAATTTCTTCTAGTGTTGGCACTAGAGAAAGCTGGTGATCAATATTATAAATAAAAACTAATTTTGGTTGAATCTTGTGCCCACAAATGGGTCCACAAACATTTTATTAATATCAAAACTAATACATTCAAAAGGGTTCCTAAATGTTGTTAATGCTTGATATAGAATGGTAAAACTATTTATTGAGTTAAAATTACACTCTGACATCTCCTCCAAACATGTTGCCATTGATGTTATAGCTAATTATTTCTAGCTAGTTTTACAAAAAAAGTGTGGAACCTCCTCGAATAGGAAGACTAAATTTTTTTACTTCCTCTTAATCGTTTTTCACCTCCACCACCGAGCTTAGGACCTTCAGGAATTGCAGCCTTAGACATCTTGGTTTATGCCTTTTGAGTCTTTGAAACAATTTCTACCTTTTTTGCTTTCTTCTCATCTTTGTTCTTCTTTATTCTTTCCTTAATTTCTCTAAAAAATTTACAGTCAAAGATGGTGTCAGTAATAAGGGTCTAAAGAATATAGAAGGGATCTATAATTTCATAAAATTTTGACAAAAACTATAAGAGATGAGGCCATACCTCAAAGAAAGATTCACGAGAAGCAACTCTAACCTCTGTCTTCTCAGTTCTCTTCTTCTAGATAAATTCCAAAGAAGCGCCAAAAAGAACTTGGAATAAGGCTTGGATGTCTTGCATCTTTTATTTTTTACTTGTTCAGCATGAATATCCTAGTAATAACCAAACCAACATGAGTGGACTACACTAATAGATAATACTTAATTCATTTTGTAAAGGAATAATTAATTTATCACCTTCTTATGTTGTTTTTTATATGTTGTAGTCCAAGTTAGCTTCGATCGCTTCAAGCGGTTGCATACATAACACCATATTAAAATATTTCTCATTAATTTTTTAACAAATATTTTTATGACACAATGAATAATCAAACATCAAAATACAAAATTCAAGTGTATATTTATGCATAGACTCTTCAGATTTTGCACACAGATATCAAGCACATTATGGCTTCCACAAAATGATTTTTATACAAATCTTACATATTTATTAAAAACCCTATAATGAAGACAATAGAAATCACCAATAATAAAAAACCTACCTTTATTTCACTACCAAAAATGTATAAGATGTGATGTATGAGTGATAAAGATATTTTGTAATCAAACCCATCAAAACCAAATTAAAACTAGTTAACCATCGATTTTATGATTTTATGGTGTCTCATAAATTGTTTACAGTTAATTACATGTCTCAAACAAAATGATTTTTTTAACAAAAAAATGTATATAAAACATTCCACAAAATTAAACTTAAATTTAGTTTTCAAACAAAACATGTATTATATGATGTCTCACATTTTCATGATTTAACTTAAAGTGATGAGAGAAAAAATAATCTATAAAAATCTACTTCCTCATTTATTTTAAACCTAGATTTGGAGAAGTATTTTTGATCAAATCTTGTAACATAAAAAGAAGATAGATAAAACAAACCAAAATTTCATACATATTGAAATACTTGCGTAAAAATATTTGATTCCAATTTCTAGAACCCCACAAGAGCTATTTCTTTCTAAGGCATATTTTCCAATGACTGGAAAAATAAAGATGGATTGTTAGGCATTACGGAAGTTAGGATGACAGGAAAGACTAGGACTTTGGAACGTTACATAAATTTTAAGTTAAAGTTACAACTTAAGTTTAAACCATTCCATTGTCCTAATTATAATCTATAAAACTTAAAAGTTAAGTTAGATTCAAGACTATGAATGAAATTCGTTTCTACATTTTTACGTAGGAGGCATACTTCTTTGATGAGCCATTTTTCATTGTGTTTTTGGAAGACAACTTTTCCCGAAAATAACTTATAAAATATTTTGTGTTAAGTGCAGCTAACATAAGACATGAACATCCTCATGCAGTATTGATACTATTTCACCAAATGCAATCAATAGGTTTCTAACTTTTTAGTTCTTCATGAAGCATCCAAGTTATTTCACTAACTACAACCAACAAGTGTCCAATCTGATCAGGTCACCTTTACTAACATGCTACCAACCTATGTAAAAAATAAGAGCTTCCAAACTAGGCATGGACATCCATCGAAGCATTATCGAGAATGGATATATGAAAAACGTTGTAGTTGCAAGTTCCATGGGAGATATGTTTGCAAAATGCGAAAGCCTGCATAAGGCATGTGAAATATTTTGAATAAATTCCTACATGAAATTCGGTCTCATGGACTATAATTATTGCAGGATATGGAAAAAATTATTGTTTTTAAACTGCATAGGAACCTTTCAAGAGAATACTATTGGCATGTTTTAAGCCATACTCCACAACATTTGTTGTTTTCTTCCCATCTTGTGAAAAATGGGAGAATTAGAACAATGTATGGATGTCCATTGATGCATCATAGAAGGGAAATGTTTTTACATGTTTCTGTAGGTGCTAAAGTAAACATGAATGGAAAATGTGGAGGCATACACAATGCACATGAACTATTTGGAAATATCCCTAAAATATATGCGGTCTCATGGACTGTAGAGATTGTGGGATATGAAAATAATGGGTTTGTTGAAAAGGTCTTGGTAATTTTTAAGGAAAATGAAATCGACATGTGTAAAGATATAGGCCATAACCTTTTTCAACATCATCTCAGCCTCTATCAATATAGGATACTTAGAACATGGTATTTTCCTCCCTCCCTCACTAACTATCATCAGTATGATAACACCTAAATATGGTGGAAATGGAGTGATTTTTGTTGTTTCTTCTGATTTTAGCTACATACCAATCTGTCTTCTAAAACTAGAAAAAACAAAAATTAAAAAACAAAAAATCAGTAGGAAACTACTTTCTATGTATGGTCCCAGGAGGTCTAATCAAATATAAAGGCAAGTAAAAGTGAAGGCTTAGAATCTTTAATAATTATTAACATCTCTGGTATTTTTTAGAGAGTATATGTGTTGGCAAGGGAACTGTTAAACATGTATGTAAAATTTGAAGGCATGTTAAATATTCAAAAAATTCTGAAATATGTGTGGTCTCATGGATTTTCATTATTGTAGGATACAAAAAAAATTGGGTCTATTGAAAATGCTTTGGAACTTTTTAAGAAAATGCAATCATCTAGTGTAAAGCAAAAGGACACACTTTTCTCAATATCCTCTCATCCTTTATCAAAATGGGAGATTTTGAATAGGGCATTTTAACCCCCTCATGATATAACATCTATTTGTACTGTGAAATGCATGACAAAAATGAATATGGTGGAATTGGAGTGTTTTCTGCTTCTTCTTTGAGTTTTAGTGGAATCCCCAACTGTCTTCTAAAAACCAAGAAAAAATTAAAAATTCACAGAAACCGATTTTTATTATTTTCCAAAGTACTCCAAGCTTATGCGAAAATGGAATATTTGGAAGGTATGAAAATCCATAAAATCATAAAGGATTGAGGAATTTTTCCGAGATGTTGTAGTTGCAGCTTCCCTAGTAGACATGTATGCAAATTGTGGAAACATAGACAAAGCACATGAACTATTTGAAAGAATACCTCAAAGAGATGTGTTCTCATGGATGTAATTGATTACAGGATATGAAAAAATGGATTCTAAAAAGACTTTAGAAAATTTCAAGAAAATGTAATTGCAGTGTTTAAATCTAAATTCAACAAGATTTTCTAGTATCCTACCATCCTATGCCAAAATGGGGGCTTTGGATAGGGTATGTACATCCATCAAACTATAAAGGATGGAGGAAACATTTCAGATGAAAGTTGCAGCAACCCTAGTAGATATGTATGAAAAATGTGGAAGCATAGACAAGGCACGTGAACTATTTGATAGAGCCTTGAAGAGATGTGTTCTTGTGGAATGTAACAAAGACACTTGTTACTACATCTAGGACACTTATGACTACATCTGACAATAACTTACTTCTGCTATGCTTCAAAAAATGTCTATATGCTCTACTCTATATCTAGTAGACATGATCCAAGTATCACCTAGGATGGCATGGACACAAGGTTAGGTGTTGGTTTTATAATCTACCACTCTAGCCAAATGCCCTAATTTCATCTCTAGTGAAGCTCAAGGGACTAGTACAAACATTTTCTATCTATTTATCACAGCCATCATAGGAGAAGAGGCTTGCGTAAATACATCTCACATGTTCCTTCCATTTTAACAATATATTGAGTTATTGTTTGTACTGTCACAAATTTTAGCACTATATGTTAACTCAATTTTAATGTAAACCTTTTCCATATTTCAACCATGTAATGATGAAATGTTTTTGATATTTTTTCAATTCTATATTGCACGTCACTAGACTTGTATCAATACCTTTTTATTTTTTCCATGGAGAGTACATTTGGTTGGACTAGATGCATTTCTTAAAGCTTAGACATTTCACAAAAAAAACAAAATCAATCAACAATGAAAAGAACACATGAAAATATGTCGTAATGTATAATATTCATAAAATAAGGATATAATAATTTCATACAAGAACAAAGCTATGCATTATTTACTAATGTACAATAATAAATAGGAGGAACAAATACAAAATAATATTCACCCAAACCACATTCAATAGATGAGGTTGTGCATGAACCTTTTAAGCTCTTTAATATCTATATTTTTGGATTTTAGCTACCTTATAAAGTTTAGTGTTTGCAAATGTGATCATAGCCATAGATTTATTTTCTAAAAAATAAAAATTCAGTAAACTATGTCATGTGAGAGCGCTAACATTCAAAACTATGTCAATTTGGTCATGTAAGTGTCAATGTAAAGGTAGTTATAGTTGATAGCTATTTGACAATGTTATTTTTAATAAAAATCTCATAAATACACCCAAAAATATATATAATAGAATACGCAATATCAATATTTTTGATACCATGAAATTAATGGAACTATAACATTAAATAATTGACATATCAATCTCTAGTGTAAGAAACAACTTTCTCAAATATACCAAACATTACTCTATACCTCCCAATTTATCACATTTAATAAATATGGTTTTTAAACATATTCATATTCACCATTTTTACATACACTCTAAACTTATAAGTCAATAATGCCAAGTTACAATTTCCAAGTAGGTGATGGTATACAAAATATTGATATTGACAATAATAGATTCCTCTCTTTTATGTGTTTTCAATATATGCAAAATATAAGTCTCTAACCCCAAATTACATTTTCTATCATACTCCCACCTTATGCCAAAATGGGAGATTTAGAAAAAGTTATGGACATACATAAAATAAATGATAGAGGAATTTTTCTAGATGTTTTAGTTGCAACTTCCTTAGTAAACATGTATGCAAAATGTGGAAGTAGAGACAAAAAACAAGAACTCTTTGAAAAAATGCCTCAAAGAGATGTGTTCTCATGGATAGAATTGATTACAGGATATACACAAAATGGATTCATTGAAAAGGATTTAGAAAATTTTCAAGAAAATGTAATTGTTTGGTTTAAAACTAAATTTGAAAACCTTTACAATCATCCTACCTTCATGTGCCCAAAAAGGGGATTTGGAAAAGGGTATATAATTATATATTTATCCTAATTTACTTGATACGTTTTGGATATGGGTATGGGTCTAGAGTATCTGATACATGGACATGGCTAAAAAAGTTGGTTCCATCTATAAAAAAAATTAAAAAATATATAAATTCCAACCTAATAAACAAGAATTAACCAAATACACAACAAAAATATAAATAACTAAAAATAACAACTCATAATATGATTAATCAAAATCGCGCATGCGAGATGTACTACATCTGTTGATATCCTGGATTCATAGCTCCTCGGAAACCGATGATAGATGTAATGTGATTGTTGACAGGGAAAGGGTTACTCTCACGCGCGACTTCCCGCAGGCTCAGTTCAACAATTACGCAGCCATTCGTGAGAAGAGCAACGACTATAGTTCCCAGTTTTGTGCGGCCTTCAACAGCAAGAAGCGGATAGGTCTCTACACTCATAGACATTTGAGAAATTGCTGTAACCAGGATATCACAGAGAAGATGGGAGGACCTCCCTGCCAAATTGAGCCATGCACGGACCCCGACTGGAAGGAAAATACAGAGCTTTGGAACACTCTCAGCAAAGGAGGCTTCACCAACTTCATTGATAAGGTGCAGGGGCATGACCAAAGCATTTATGTACACTTTTCTAAGGAGTTGAAAGAGCGGACTCTCGACTACGGGGGACAGAAGATATTAGTCAATGAAGATCTTATTGTTAAAGCGACCGGCCTTAGTTTGGAGGGATACCGCTTCTTCAACAAAAGGGTTGACAGAGATGCTGAAGAAAGAAGATTTGTGGAGGGAACTGAGAAGCTCACATTTGGCATAGTGAGCCTACTTGTCAGCTCAATTCCACCACCCTATGATGAGGTCACTCGCATGATGATTCGATTCATCTCCTGGAAGGTAGGTTTGTCACTGTCCCTGCTAAACATCTTATCTTTTTAAACCACTTCCGTAGGAATCGATTGGTTTGCTTCCCCCATTATCTGCTGAACTCCCTTGAACACTCCATTTTGGAGTTTCAGAAGCACACCCGGGCGGTTCCCTTGCATCAAGGACTTATTTTGTTGATTCATAAATGCTGCCTTCTTAAGTACCCTGGTCTTCCTTCCTCTCCTAGCCCGGCTCCCCCTTTGATGGGCTCTGCTGCTGCCAGCCCTGTTTCTCCTGCTGCCCGCCACCGTTGCTGCCACCCCCATGCCGGCTACAAAACTTCTCCTTCCATTCCCCCTGCTGCTGCTCCCGTCACCCACCTCGCCTCTACCTCTAAAAGACCAGTCACCAGGGCTTCCAGGAGGCTCAACCTTGAGACTCTTGCTGTGGAGAAGGAGCCTTTTGAACTTGAGATTGCACATGACCTGCTGAATATCAGTAGTGCCAGTCCCCGGGAAGTGCAGATGGATAGCTCTTCTAAGAGGTTGGAGGCCTTAGAGGCTGAGATGAAATTGCTGAAGGATGAGGTCAAGAACCTAGCTAAACAGAAAGGCAAGAAAAGCATGGAGGGGAGGGGAACATTGATAGCAGTCAGATTGATGACATATACAAGAAGCTGACCTCCTTAGACTCCCGCTTAGGGAAGGCCAAGACTAGACATGATTACAACATTGCCGCCTTTAGGGCGATTGAGGAGTTCATCGAGGGTCATGCCAAAAGTGTTTCCAACCTCAGCGGTGTCCCAACTGCACTTTGGGGCAACGAAAAAGAAAGCAAAAGAACCATTGAGGAGCTTGATAAGACTGATGCTGCCCATATGACTACTTTGAGTATGTTTCATGCCTGGAAGAGAGTCAAGATCAGTATCGATAAAGCTGCCAAGAAGTAGTTCTGGATGCTTCTGCTGCTTTTAGTTGTTTTTTTGTTGTTTCTCTGCGGTCGGTTTACTATTTTTTTGCTGTTGTTTTGCTGTTTTGTCTCGTTTGAGTAGCTATTTCTGAGCTACTTAGAGCTTCATTGTAACACTTGGATCTTGATCCATTCTCTCTGTTTCTCACTCTTATTCCGGCTCTCAGGCCTTCTTTTGTATTCAAGGGTATAGTCCCTTTCAAAAAACTATTTTCCAATAATAAAAAAATATGATTAATCAAAGGCTCCAAGCCTCCAAGAAGTACCCCAAAGCATTACAATGTGTCAACAATATCATTAAAATGATATGTTCAATTTTACTTTGAAGTATACTCAGAGCTAGTAATATTCTTCTAGAAGGTATAAACATGTAGTTTTACTTGGCTAGCTCTAGAAATATATTCCTTTGTTCTAACATTGAAGATTACTTATGAAAATCACTACCGCTAGCATTTACCATTCATTTTACCCACTTAACTTCTCTGAAACATTGGTATTTCTGCTACAGTACACAAAACAACCTTACAGAGCACTTTAGCTGACCAATAATTCAACGTGACAATATGCAATAATACATCCCGCCCAAATGAAAATTAGTAAAAACTTGATTAGAATACATATACATTATATATATATATTGTTAGATGGGTGGGAGTTTGGCTTTTAATAGTCTCAAAATTGGACATTTGACCTAAAATTGCTCTATTTTTTGATCCGTGGACATAACTATTGGACTACGAACTTGCTCTAATTTTCTATGAAAGAAGAGGAAAAAATCCTTTAAAAATGAATATATGTTTCATTGCTCTACATTGCAAGAGGAATTTTTTCATTTAGGTGTGTTGATGAAAAGCCTCTTTCAAATTTTGTACAACAATATACATTCACATGTTTTATGAATTCAATAATTTTACCATGTACAAATAATTGCATGACTAAAAGCTTCAACACATGCAGTTATCTTCGAGCTTGAAAGAAAACTCCAAAATACTTGCTCAATCAATCATACAACAAGAAACCTTGGAAAAACTCAAACTTATTTCTCCTGTTTGGGAAGCTACATATGATGTGAGGGCACTTGCAAAGATTTTGAGTCTATCTTAATATCTTTCAATTGCATTATCTTTAAATTTTCTGAGTCATTTTAAACAAGCCTATTATGTGCATATCCTTGAATCATTGCAATCCATCACACAACACATATTTCAACCATTTTTTCAAACAGTCTACATGCATTGTGTATGCTTCCACATTTTTCATGCACATTTACCTTCCCACATGCAACTAAAATATATTAAAAAATTACATTCCCCATGATGATTTTGTGGATGGTCGTACACTATTTCAATTCTCCTATTTAGGCACAGGCTCATAGTTTGACATCAAATAAAACTTTATCAGATATGACACATGTTGCATGTGCTTATATGAGAAAAAATTGTTAGAAGTTACCTTGCCAATATAACAACTTACTAAAGAAACAATAAGCAATGAAGCTACCCATCAATAGAGGGTAAATAAATAAATCTTCATCAAGCCATCTTAGGGAAGGGTTCTTAGGTTGTCTATTAGTGGTATCTATATGATAAAGGTTGGATCCTAATGTTCTTCTATATCCACCCAACTTTCCATGACAATTCATTATTCTCCTCTATTACCTTTTATATTTATCTCTTGGTTGAATGTCATTATCTAATGTATATTTATCACTCTAAACTAAAATTGAAGAATTGGATGGATTTTTATTCTCGATCCTTTGTTCCTATTGTATTATGTCTAGAGAAATAGAGGGAGAAGGTGATAACATCCATAGATTCATGAAATGAAAAACATCACATTATTATGTGAGAATCAAACTCAAGGAGTTGTAAAATGAGGACCAAAATAGAAACAAACATCAGAATAAATTCATACTAGATAGATAAACAAAGATAGGCTGCAAATTGTAAGCTAGTGTCTTTGTAACCATGGGCATATAGATTTATTTAGTCTTGCTAGACTAGTCAAGGAAATTTCAATGTAATTTAGGAAAAAAATTTGTGATGAGGAGTATAGTTTAATGATGTAACATGAGAATTTCCATTATGTTGAATATTTTCAACTGAAACCATGCCACTCTTTCCAATTCATAAGGTAAGATTTATAAAATTTTAGTACAGAAGTATACCTTTGAACTCTCCACTATGATATTGCACACCCAATAAAAATAATAAAGGATCTCCCCATGGGTAATGATGAATAAGACCAATGAAATCCTCTAATCATATATATTACATCACAAAAGAGTGACCTATATTTATTTCTAGAATGTTGGACTCATAGGTACCTTGGTGATAAGATCTTTGCATATAATAAATGAATAATTTAAACAATATAATAGAACACAAGTGATATTTTTGGGCCAATATTCCAAAATATTCAATATATGCATAATAATACCCTTAGGGTAGGGCAACACCATACAATGCTCGTTAAGGAATGAGTAACTTCATAATCTCCCAAGATGGGAATCCACTTTGAAAGGGACGCCTCTAACATAAATCTAACAAATAGAAGACTCAACACATACATCTATCACACCTCATAGTGATACTCACATCATGTATATAGACATACAAATTACTCTTACTATATGGGTAACACCTGATCCCAATGTAGGTTGACTCATTACCCAATATAACTAATTCCTATGTGACCCCATATATTATAAATATATACTAAGGGGATGTGTACCACATGTCGAATATCCATCAACCCATATAAATTATAATATCATATCCCAAGATACATAGCATTTCCTCCCTCCTTGACATGTTTCGTCCTCGAAACATAAGAAGAATCCATATAGTGAGTGTGTTTTAAATCATTACACACTTGTCACCATGCTCAATCATCCAACCACCCATATGAGATATTAGTGGGTGATGCTTCTCTAAACTTGATTCCATATTCCATTGCACTCCTCTTATTCCATCCATGTCCATATGTGTTCCTCCTTGGCATCCATGCATATCTATAATAATTATTCCTGTGATTCCATGTCATATAATTGTTGCTCCATTGATTCCATGTATAGCCATAATGATTTCTCCTCCAATTCCCTATATATCCATATATATTTCTATCCTCATGTGTCCTAACATTTCTCCATGATTTTTTCCTCTCATTATGAATTCGGTGTCGATATATTGCAACCTTAGTATCCTCTTCCGTTTCCTTAACTTTCTTTTCCTCTTCCACCTTGTTTTCTATTTTTTTCTCTTGAGTAGATGAATTATTTTTGTCTTTTAAATCATGCTATTCAGCCTCTTATAAATCATCCTTATTTAATTCTTCACACTCTTCAAATTCATCTTCATTCTCCATATTGAAATTAATTTTTTGCTTTCTTAGTATGATATATTACAATGTATTTTTTTGTCTTGTACCATAATATCATAAATTTATTTTGCACACTAATATTAATTGTTCCCAATGTATTTTTCCAAGTATATCCAAGAAAAATATCCATACCATCCATATGTAAAGCATAAAAATATAAATGTAAAACATATTTATCCATAGAGAGCTTTAAATATTCAAAAAATTGAATATGTTTACCATCCGCTTGAGCCTCCTTGATATGATTTGCTTGAACATGTAGATGTGACCTACACCAATATTTATGAAATTATATTTTCTTCTAGGGTTTTTGAAACCATTACATTTTCCTTGAATACACCCTTCAAACTGAAATATTGTGTAGTGCCCACTTCCCTTTGACACTTTTAGATACTGATCTTGACACTGTTGATCTTATTATGGACATTATTATGTTTTGATTTATTATGATGTGTAGATGTTAGACCATGGATTATTATGGACCTTGATTCAGTTATTATGCATGATGATTATTAGAGACATTCTTATATGAGGATGATGATATACTGATTGACATGGACATGTTATAGATGTTGTTCGGACATGTGACATTGGCTATTATGAGCAGGTCTAGTATGGAGATTTTGGATGATGATATAGTTTCTAATTAAATTTAAATGATGATGTTGAATTCATGATATTTTTTGATTTATATTTGATCTTGAGATGTTAATTATATCATTTTGTATGTTCTGATATGGCCATGAGGCCGAAGGAGGTATTGTTGTTTTGTAGGTTAAAATATCACAAAAATGTCGGGGGACTAGAGACTAACCATATTAGAATTATGGATGAATTCAACAAGGTCACCATGGTGACTATTATTTTTGAGTGTTGTGTTTGTTAGGGATTCCCATGGGGGAATCACCTTTAAAATGTGACCAAGGGATTTTATGTGTTGCTTTTATTTTGGTTCCTTTTTATTATTAATGTTTGTATGTGTTTAATTTGTGATGTGTTACCCCTTTCCTTTAATTATTATGTGTTGAGCTAATATTGTGAATAACCATGTATTAAATAAATAAATCAAATATGTCATAGGGATGTAATAAATGAAGTTGTTGATATTAAATGCAATGTTGTAAGAGTGTGTAAGAAACATGTAAGAAGATGTAAGAGATATGTAAGATTATGTAAGATGTGTAAGAGGATTTAAGCAAATTTTGGAGTGTAAGACACTTCATCCTCTTGGGAATTTGAATTTGTCCTTAAGGGCTATTTTTGGAGGCTTTTGGGACAAGTTAAACATACCTCTTAAAATTATTTACCAACCATACCTATGGTTTGGAGATTAAAAGTAGACCTTTTAAATGTATTTTGAAATGATTGTTGGTAAGTTGTAATTACACTTCTCTTATATGCTTTAGTTTATGTCCTTTTGGGGTATGGGTCACTTTGGAGTGTGTAAGTTGATTGTCATTTTTATTTATTGTGATTAATCTAGTGATGCTAACTTTTATTTTAGGGGTTGAGGAAGAATGATGTGGCATCCCACATGGAAACCACATCACCCTCTTCTCTCCCTCTCCTTTAAAGTTCGAACCCTTTTTTTTGTTAGTGTTTTTGAAACTTTGCTTATTCCTCTTGGGGAAAATTCTCTTGTGGTTTTGGGAGCCTTGCTTATGGAAGGAGTTTGGAGACTTTTGCATGCTTGTGAGTTTTTGTTTTTGGAATGTGTTTTGGGCATTGAAGAGCTTGTTGTTTGGGAATAAAATCCATTATGGAGAGGTAGGAACTTTCCCTTTGAAATGCTTCTTTCTCTTTCTTTGCATGTAATGAAATGGTGATTATTTTATGTGTTTGTTGGCTGGTTGGGTAGACTGCTTAGGATATGGTGTAGCTATGTGGATTTCATATGGGGGAATAAGGGTGCGCCAATGGCATCAATTTTATTGTGGAGGGAGTTTGGGATTGGGATCCACCATGGAAAATAAATATATTGCATTTCTTACTCTTGGGGGCATAAGGGAGAAAATTTGGGGGCATAAGGAGGAAGTTTGGGGGACATAAGGGTATGGAAGATGATATATTTTGGTGGGTTTCTTAGGTGGATTCCCATTTCCGATTGGGAGGAATAAGTAGTTCCCCATAGATCCTTGCTTTTGTTTTGGGTTTCTTGATGAAGCCTCAATCTTGTTTGTATTTTTTAATGTAGTAGGGAACTACATATTTCTTGAAATGTATTTTGATTGTTAAAATGCTTGCATGTTTCTGTGGAAGCAATTTTTGCCATGTGTTGGATTGCATCTCTTATTTTAATATGGTTGGGGCTTGGGGGCCAATGAGGAATGATGGGTTCTCCTTTCTCATTGGATGTCTTGGTTGGGTGGGGAACGTTGCCTTTCCTCCTTCCTTGTTGTTATCAAGATGAAAGGATGAAGAAACTAACATGTTGTTGTTTTGGAGCAAGAGGAATACACAGTTTGACAGTACCTTGTTATTGTAAAATTCATTGTAACCCTTCCCACTTCAAAGTGAATGAATTGTATTATTATTTGTAACGAGAAGATACCTTGTAATGAAAATTAAGAATTGAAGTTGAAATGCGAAATGTAAAAGTTATATTCTACTTTATGTTTTGAAAATAAATGTGAAAGAATGTACATGCATTGTATATTGTATTCTAGAAATCAAATGGAAAAAGAGAGAGTTGTAAATTTGTTGTTGGAATTCAATAAAATGATTGTATTCTATTTTGAAAATTATATTATTGTGTTGGAATGGATTTGTTGTGATGAAATGAAATCTCCATGTGAAAGGAAAATGCATATGAGGAAATAGACAGGGTTATATTCCTTTGTATTAGATTAAAAATTAGAAATCAAATGTTGTTATTGCTCTTGAATGATAAGTTGGATCAATTAAATGAGTCGATAAAAATTGAAAAGAATCCCCACGCTTGTATGGTAGAAAATGTTTTAAATATCTTAAAATTTTGATCTCTGTTTTAATTTTCTTAAGCCTGGCAATAATTTACCAAAGAAATGAATAGTTCGAATTTACCTCATGAACTAAGAAATGAAACATTAAAATTTATACTTATTATGTCTTAAGGAACTCATTTTGACCTCAAATTTTAAGAAAGACCCTTTAAAACTACATAAAATCAATTTTCAAACTCGCACAACCATTTTTTTGTCAAAAGATGGAAAAATATCTATTGCAACTAAGTCATCTAGTCAAACCTTGAAAAATATATTAAATCCATCCTAGAAAAAGTCTCCATGTCCAATTGACATGTTGAGATAAAGAAGACCAAAAATTAAACAAAATTTTATAAGTGAGAAAATTGCCAGTTTTGTTTTTAAAATCCTACAATTATTTTCATCAATCGACCACCTAAACCTCATCAAAATCCAAAATTGATGACTCATGTCCAAAGAGTGCTTTGAGAGCTTTCCATAAAGTCCTTGTTTGCCCAAATATGAAATTCCTATCAAAATTTATGGCCATTTGAAGTTTTACTTCAATTTGGC
Organism: Taxus wallichiana var. yunnanensis; assembly: GCA_018340775.1. Classification (NCBI taxonomy): domain Eukaryota; kingdom Viridiplantae; phylum Streptophyta; class Pinopsida; order Cupressales; family Taxaceae; genus Taxus; species Taxus wallichiana. The sequence continues at coordinate 57,284,851 of CM031241.1, forward strand.
CTTAAAAAAATAAAAATAAATTCAACGGTTAACTTTAAATTCGACCTTTGGAAAAATTTCCACAAAATTCCACAGCCCTTGTAAACCCGCAAACAATCAGATGTTGCCACATGGCACTTCGAGGGGAGGACTCATTTTGAAACTTAACTTTTTGAAAATTTGCCTTTGGAAAATTTTCCCTGCAACCCCGCGGACCCACATCCAATCACATGCTAACATGTGTCCTAATGGACATGCAGGCCGCGTGAGATTTTTAGGATTTTACCCTTTTTGGCTCAATGTCTTAAATTTATCCACCACCCCACCGACCTACATCCAATCAGAGGATGACACGTGGCTTTTTTGGTGACGGCAGAGGAGTGGAGATAAATTTTCCATTGGAAAATTTGATCTTTGAAAGGCAAAGTTTTTTTTTGAGAAGGTGTTGACATGTGAAAACCGAGGTTTATTGATGCACATCAATAGAAGGTGTTGATACATGAAAATAGGGGGTTTTTGATGCGTGACAATAGGGGGTTGTTGATGCGTTACAATAGGGGGTTGTTGATGCACATCAATAGAAGGTGTTGACACGTGACAAAAGGGGGTTATTGATGCACGTCAATAGAAGATGTTGGCACATGAAAACATGGGGTTTTGACACGCATCAATAGAAGGTGTTGACAAGAGAAAATAGGGTTGTTGACGCGTAGAAGGTGTTGACACGCGTTAGGATAAGGCATTGACACATGAACAGAGGGTTGTTGACGTGCAACAAGGGAGAGTTACAGGTGGGAAATGGTTAAAAAATAAATAAATAAATTTACAAAAAAATTATTCTATAATTTTCCTAACTAATCCTAGTTTATTTCTTAGGTCTCAAGTGGTTCTTTGAAGTGGGCACTACATATTGAATCTTGCCATGGATATGCACTATTTGAACTCATATTTTAATCTGTGTTCTCTCCTTCTGAATCATGTGTAGCCTCTTCATTATCAACATTTTCTTATTCATCTTCTTCATCATCAACTTATTATTCTTGTTATGATATTTCCTCTTCCTCACTATTATCCTTACATTATTATTCTTCTTCCTCATTCTCTTCTTCTTTTGTTTCCCATGTATCCATGAAGACTTGTTCCAGTTCCTCCCAAGACCAATTAGACCATTCCTTTTCATCATAAAACCAAAACAATGCAACGCCACTAAACCAAAATTTTAATATTTAAATATCTAATTATGTAGAATAACTCTCCATAAATTTTTTCCACCATTCTTTGGCATCAATTTCACTATCTCCATATAAAATTCTCATCCCAATAATCCACAAAAAAAGGGTTTTAGAAATACACCCTTTTGATCAAAACATTTTCTAACCCTTTCGACTATAGTTCGGCATAATGTAAGAAAAAATATAAACCCCAATTATATTTATGAATTATTTCAAAAAAATTAAAAAATAATAAGTCCCGATATTATGGCCTATGGAGCAAGATTTTCAAAAACCATGAAATTACAATAAATATCTCAAACTAGATCCACATTTTCTAAAATTTTAAGGGTATCACCATTAAATGTATTCACATCAACCCAAAAAATCTAAGGCTTAATTCATCATAAATCGAAGATATGTATGAAACCTTAAGATTAGGTTTCAACCACAAACATGAACATGTCTTTCACAAAATAGATCCAAAAACACTAAAATTTAGAGGAGATATGCCTTGAATAATTTATCTAATACACAAAAAAATATGTATATATAAAATTCCAAGTCAATCTCAAAATATAGGTGAATCATAAACATTTGGGTTTTATCTCATAATTTGCTTGGATCGATGCTCTGATACAACTTGATAAGATATTTTCATATAATAAATGAATAATTTATAGAAGATAAAACAAAACAAGAGATATTTGTGGGCCAATATTCCCAAATATTCAATTTATGTATAAAAATACCATTAGGGTAGGGAAACACCATATAATGCTCCTAGAGTAAGCCGGAGTAACTCCATAATCTCCCAAGATGGGAATATATTTGAGGGGGACACCTCCAATATACCTCTATAAAGTAGATGACTCAACACATACATTATTGACATCTCATGATGATAAATACATATTTTATATAGACATGCATTACTCTTAATGGATGGGTAACACCTAATCCTAATGTAGACTGACTCATTACTTGAATATAATTAATTCCTATATAACCTTGTATATTTCAAACTTATACTAACTAAGGGGATGTGTGTGACGTATTGGCATCTCCATCAAATCATATACATTATAATATCATATCTCAAGGTACATATACAACAAAAGATATGGGCATCCTCTCAAAGTATTGACACTATTTTACCAAATGGAAGCAACATGTGTCTAATCTGACTAATTCACCTTTTCTATCATACTCCCATCTTGTGCTAGAATAGGAGCTTTGAAATAGGGTGTGGAAATATGAAAATCATTATGGAGAAAGGACTTTATCATATGTTTTAATTGAAATTTCCTAGTAGATATGTAGGAAAAATGTGGAAGCATTTGAGCTCCTCAAAAAAATTCTTGAAAATAATATGGTCTCATGGATTGCAATGATTGTAGGATTTGTAAAAAATAAGTTTGTTGAGAAGGCCTTTGAAAATTTCAAGAAAATTCAATAAGTGGGTGTAAAGATGGACTTCACAACCTTTTCCAGCATCCTCCCAACTTCTTTCAAAGTGGGAACTTTAGAGAAGGGCATGGAAAACTATCAAAGAATAATGGAAGAGAATTTTTTTAGATGTATATTTGACAGAATGCCTCAAAGAGATGTGCTCGCATGGAAAACATTGATTACAGGTTATTTGTAAAATGGATTTATTGAAAATACTTTAGAAAGTTTCAAGCAAATGTAATTGGTATATTTAAAGCCAAATTTCACAACCTTTGTCAACATCCTACCTGCCTGTGCCAAAATGGGAGCTTTGAAAAAGGGTATGGAAATCCATAAAAGTATAAAGGATAGAGGAATTTTGTAAGATGTTGTGGTTGCAACTTCCCTATTAAACATGCATACAAAATATGAAGGCATAGAAAAGGAAAGTGAACTATTTAAAAGAATTCCTCAAAGATACGTGTTTGTGTGGAAAGCGTTCATTACAGGATATTCACAAATAGATTTGTTGAAAAGGCTTTATAAAGTTTTAAGAAAATTTAATTTCGAGATATAAATACAAATTCCACAACCTTTTTCAGCATCCTACATGCTTGTCCCAAAATGGGAGCTTTAGAACAAGGTATGGACATCCATAAAGGCATAAAGGATAGAGGAATTTTGTCAGTTGTTATTTTGCAACTTCCCGATAGACATGAATGTAAAATGTGGAATTATACACAAGGCAAGTTAACTTTTTGACAGAATTCCTCAAAGAGATTTTTTTCAAGGAAAACATTGTTGGGTTCGGAGATAGATTGCTTCACAATGAGCATGCATTACAAGTGGCTAGTTTACACAATAACCAATGTCGGTTGTCTAACCATCATCAGTCAACAAAGGAATTGTCTTCAGTCATCAGAGGAACCATTTTCGGTCAAAATAGGAACCTTCATAGGTCAGTAGAGGAACCACCATCGATCAGGGAACTGGCATCATTTTATTATGTGAGGAATTTTATATTTAACTCATGGGAATTATATCTATCCTTTGATTTAAAGGTGATATATAGGTTGTAAATGCATAGCTAAGGTGACCTAAGTTTGTATAAGCTTATATAAGCTAGAAACCTATTGTTAGAACTTAAGGATAGAGGAAGAATGTTAATTCTCCTTGGTTGAAGATGAATAATAAGAAAAAGAAGAAAAATGTTGCATGAAGACAAAGCTTTAATGAAGAGAAGTTGGACACTAGGAAATAGCATGTACATTTGAATGGTGAGAAGAGTGTTATGCCTTCTACTCTATTTCCTTTGTATTGTCTTGTCTCAATGTAATGGATTGCATAGTATGCAAAACACATAGTCTTTCATCTTGTAGATCCATAAGTTTTTGTGATATCTTGTATTGTAGATCCATGAGATCATGTTGTATTGTTGGTCCATAGGAGATCTAGTATTTTATCTCATTGAAGAGCTTGTGGGTATAGATAGTTTCCAGATATAGTAGAGGATTTTTTCTTCTTGTATGCACAGGTTGATGTAGTGAGATGGAGGAGAAACTTACTTATTGGTGCACAGATATGGTAGCACATTGGTAGACCCTTGTGAGAGGTCTTGTTTGTAGGAAAGCTTAGTTGCAGTTCAAAGATGCATTAGTTCTATGATATGTGAGATGTGCACTCATGTAGATCCATTTAGAGATCTAGAGGAGAGGAGATACTCTTGCAGAGATGCATTGTACTCTTATATTGAAGAGTTGGTTTGTACTCTTATTATATTATATATATGAGATCTCTATCTTTGATGGACGTAGCCCACATTGGGTAAAACTTGGTACATGTTGTGTTATGTGTGTGTACTTTGTTTTGATCTGGATTATTCTAGTTTATACTTCCACTTCTGTATATTTTGGGGAATTGTTTAGATCCTATGTACATTATTGGGTTTTTTTATTGAATCATAGCACTATTACACAATCTCAAATTCCCAACAACTGGATTCAGAGCTTGGTTATTTTAGAGCAAGGTTTTACCTCAGTGTATTGTTAGTGGTTTAGTGACAGGTATATGAGAGAAGGGTTTATTTTTCCGATGTGGAAATTATAGGAAGAGATTTAAATCTCAAGTGGAAGCTAGAAATTTGAGGTTTCTAGAAAACACACAAATGACCGACGTTGTTAGGTGGAAAATGACATCGACAGGGGTGACCATGGTCGATTCATCGCATAACCTGGTTTTAAACAAAAAATCACAAATATGAAGAAATTGAGAAGATGAAGTGAATGTGTCTTGTTTGCTGAGGTGTCCCTGGTTCTTAGAGGCATAGGCATGATTGTCAACTTTTAGATATGAGTATGAGATAAAGGAGTAGTTATTCATCCTTGGTGCAATTAGATACGGGGCTTCGGTGGAGAGGCTCTACCATAGAACAAAGATGGGGCTTCAATCAAAGAAGCATGTACTTCAGTTGAAGATGAGGTTGAGTGTCTTGGTGTTGGTAAGGTGATGTGTTTCATCTTTGTGAAATTTATTTGCATGTATTATTTCTATTTTAAATTTTTGTATGAGATTTGGGTGCTTCTTGAAATGACTGGCTCAACACAACTATCAGATTTGTTTAGAGTAGACACACTGGTTTAGTGTATTATGAAAATTCTGTGGTCATTTTGTTCATTCCAACAAAGACCGACATCGGTCGAATCGGCGTCGGTCATAGAAGAATCGGTACTAGTCAAAGGGCGACATAGGTCGGTCTCTGTGGCAGTGAATCTGTACTAGGTTTTTGCAGTAGAAGAGGGCATGAATGGTTTAGTGTCATGTTTTGGAGGATCGGGTTTCTTGCACAAAGTGTACAAGCATAAATGGAGTAGATCACTTCAATGTTTGAATAAGAAAGAGGACAGAGTTGGCTCGGTGAGTCCAATGAGACTTGGGTCAAATTCAGGTATCTCTATATGGTTCATGTTTTATTTCTTTCATTTGAAGCAACTGGTATTATGTTTGGATTGTGTGCACAAGTAAAATATGCACCATGGATATTTGGTGGGTTTGAATTTTATTTTTGGGATGTGTTGGAATCTTGAGGACAAGGTTATCTAGTCTAAGGATTAGATCCTCATTAATAAAAAGTCATGTTTAGAGACATAGTTGCAGGTAACGGAGATGTTGAGTACACATGGATGAAAAAAGGTGATTCAACTACTTCATAAGAAGTCCAAACTTCTGTGATGTAAAATTTTTATTTGTTAATAAGGGAAGAAGTTTATATTTCTCTCATCTATTTTTATTTCTCACTGATATATATTGGAGCTTTTGAGCTTGTGATTAGAGGCAGTGCAGGGGAGTTCATGTTAAGTGGGAGCAAGCCATGGTTTTGGCATTATAGGTTGGACACAGATGCACATGCGGAGTGAGAGGAGTATGCTACTATTCAGAGTGGCATGAGGCACAAGTTTTTTTGGAGGACAATCACAATTTTACAGGTATTTTGTGTTCATTGCATGGTGATGTCACTTCTGGTTTTATTTTGTGGTGCCTGGATATCCCTATGGGATGGTAGTTGATGGTTGATTCAACTAGGTTTAGATGATAGAGAAAATTTTGAGTTTGAAGGGTGGAAAAAGAAAAAAATATGACATTATAGAGACCGGCTTTGGTCATCTAGAAACCGTGGTCATTCAAGAGTTGACTAGTGTCGGATGGGAAATCATGGTCGGTTATACTATAGGATTGACAATAGTGTTTATTTACCATTTTGGATGGTGCCCTTGTTTGATTTCATCTTGGATGGTTGTGCAGAGTATGTTGATGACATGTTTGTTGGTATTTGCATTATTATTTAGTAGCATGGTTTAGCATGGTTGTTTGTTGTTGACATTGATGAGCACATGATTCATATTTGGATTTAGAGTTAGTCAATGGCAGACTTGGAGCTTTTAGAGAGCTTGGTGATATGGATGGATGGATGTACATGGTGAGTTTGTACATGTGGATAGATTCTGTTTTGTGAGTCTATGATGATGTGGATGTTTGTTTTGCACATGTATTCCCTTGAGCATGAGTAGGGGATGTTTTTATTTCCTCTTGTTACTATATTGCTCCATTGATATGTTATGTACATATGTTTCTCTTAGACACATAAGTTCTTTATGAAGGGTTGGATTTATAGATTGAGTGTTTAGATTATTTAAGTTATGCAGGTGTTTGTGGATTGATCACCCACTGGTTGGATGTAGAACTTATCTGGGTTGTCTTTTCCCAAGATCTTATTTTTTACTTATGCATATTCCAGTTTGACTTGTCTTTAGTCAGTTACATTGGTGGTTGCATGGAGACATGGATAAATGGTTGGAGAACATGGTTGGTTTTATAGGTATGGCTATGGTTGAAATTGAAGATCAGTATTTCAATTTGAGTGGGAGCTCTTGCAAGTGTGTTATTCATGGTGGCTTGGTTGCAAAAGAGGCTTGGTGTTACGATTCAGTGGGATTTTGATGTATGGATAACTCGTGTATCATGGATTATCTTCTTAGTTTATGAGATGGTTTAATCTTCTTGATTACTTGAGAAAATATTTGATGTAAAGGATAGTTGGTCTTCATGGTATGTAGAGGAAAATGATGTACAGGTACAGGTAAAGGTACAGGTACAATGATTCAGCAAATTAACTCCAAGTGGGATATTCTTGGGTTGTGGAGATAGATTGCTTCACAATGAGCATACATTATAGGTGGTTGGTTTACACAGTAACTGGTGTCGGTTGGATAACCTTTTCGATTAGAGGAACCTTTATCGGTCAGTAGAGGAACCACCATCGGTCAGCATATGAAGTGTCATCTGTTAGCAGAGGAACCGCCATCAGTCAGGGAATGGACATTGGTTTCATGTGCATGGAGTTTTATATTTAACTCATGGGAATTAGATCTAACCTTTGATTTAAAGGTGATCTAAAGGTTGTAAATGCATAGCTAAGGTGCCCTAAGTTTGTATAAGCTTATATAAGCTAGAAAACTAGGGTTAGAACATAAGGATAGAGGAAGAATGTTAATTCTCCTTGGTTAAAGATGAAGACGAAGAAGAAAAAGATTATTTTTTCATGAAGACAGAGCTTCAATGAAGAGAAGTTGGACAAAAGGAAATAGTAGGTACATTTGACTGGTGAGAAGAGTGTTATGTCTTCTACTCTATTTCCTTTGTATTGTCTTGTCTCAATGTAATGGCTTGCATAGTATAGAAAGCATATAGTATTTCATCTTTTAAATCCACAAGTTGTTGTGGGATCTTGTATTATAGATCCATGAGATCATGTTGTATTGTTGGTCCATAGGAGATCTAGTATTGTAGCTCGTTGGAGAGCTTGTGGGTAGAGATAGTATCCAGATATAGTACATGAGGTTGTCTTCTTGTATGCAGATGTTGATGTAGTGAAATAGAGGAGAGACTTACTTCTTGGTGCAAAATTATGGTAGCACATTGGTAGACCCTTCTTTACAGATTCACAGGAGAGCTTGGTTGCATTTCAAAGATGCAGTAGTTCTTGGTTATGTGAGATCATCTGGTGGTGTTGGGAGGCATGGTTTGTAGTGCACTCATTTAGATCCATTTAGAGATCTGGAGGAGAGGAGATACTCTTCGAGAGATACATTATACTCTTGTACTTAAGAGTTGGTTTGTACTCTTGTTGTATTATATATATGAGATCTCTATCTTTGGTGGATGTAGCCCACATTGGGTGAACCTTGGTACATGTTGTGTTATATGTGTGTGCTTTTTTTTTATTTGGATTATTATAGCTTATACTTCAACTCTTGTAGATTTTGGGGAATTGTTTAGATCCTGTGTGCATGATTGGGTTTGTTATTGAATCATAGCACTATTCCGTCCCAGCTTCCCATCTTCAATAAAAAGTAATTAGTAGATTTGAAGACAAAATCCACATCCTTTTCCATCATCCTACTCACCTGTGCTAAAATCGGGGCTTTAGAACATGGTATAGATAATCATAATCATAAATGATATAGGAATTTTGTTAGATGTTATTATTGTAACTACCCTGGTAAACATGCATGTAATTTTGTTTGATCCTTCATTTTGTGAGGAGCTATTACAACCCTTTAAAACATCTTTGGAACACTTCACGACTCGTGAAGCACTAAATACACCCACAGTAGATACTTCAAAACCCACAAAATACTACAAAAAACCTACAAAACGCTTCTTAATCCAAAAATACCATAGATATCCACAGCACTATAAAACCCATTGAACAATATAAAAATTTAAGCACATGGTATGTAACATTCAAAATAAAGTACATTTTTCATAAGAGGAACACATCTATAAGAATCAATGGCGGTAAATTCCTTCATCCACGTAACTTCCCCGGGTTTATATCTCACTACACAACACAAACAAGATGAAAATGCAGCATTAATACTCATGTAATGACCCAAACTCAATATACGACTTCCAAGAAATCTTGGACACAAACACCCATCTCACTAGACAAAAACATCAAAAACAAAGACATTAGTACCTAGGTCCGTATAGTTTTTTCCAAAGGACATAAATTCCCCATCTACACGATATTAGACAAGAATGCCCAAAAAACTAAAAAATGGTAAAAATGTAAAAACTGTCTTAAACTGCATATATTTTCCTAATTTTAGATGCAAAATGATCACTTACCAAGCTCTCGCTTGCCTTTTTCAAAAAACCTTTATCACCCTCTCGAATCTTGTTGGGATGGCCTCTCTCACACATGGCATTTTTCTCGCTCAAATATCAAATCACAATTCTCAAATTTACAAATGAAGTGCCTTTTGGATTTTCCACGTTACTATTAAATATGAAAATATCGTTACCGTAATTACTATAGTTCTTATATTATTATTCATGGGAAGTAATTCCTAATTACCATTTCTTTTATATATTTAGCATCATTTATACATTTTTCACACGATCTACGACATTGGAATTGTATTTTTGATCTCTTCCATATTTTACATTCAATGGAATGCCTCTTTAGGCTTCACTCAATAATATTATCACATTACACTCATTACTATCTTACTCCTATATTGGCTCCAAATTTATCTCCAAAACATTTTATTCTAAGTCTTTCGACTTAAGGATCGATAATTGACCTCTACTGTCTTCTCAAAAAGGGGGTTAATATTTGGGATAACCTACTACCCTTCCTTCAAAAATTCAAGATTTTTTTTCCAAATACGATATGCACATATTCTATATTCCAAGAAATCAAATCGAATATTAAACTCTTGTAAAGGTTATGATAAAAAAATGTAGAGTTATAATATATTCCAAGTAGAAATGATTCCATGTTTTCATATATTCTCAAAAATATTTCCCTCAAATGACCTTAATTGGGGGAAAATCACTTTGTGAAACCAGTTTCCAATATAATCAAGTTCAAGCAAATATTATATCGGCAGTTATAAGTTGTATTCTAGGAACCATATTTTCCTCCCAAATGACCTAACTTGGGAGCTAATCCAATATATCACACATCATTGTTTCAATATGAAGTATTTACATGCTTAAATCATATAGTGGGAGTATTAAGGAGTCATTACCTTTAATATAAAACTTTAAGGGGGTATCTGGAACCTAGTGTCAAAGTTGAAAAATGGGTTCATGTTCTCGTCTGCAGTGGTAGAACTCATTTTCGATAAATTGTCATGATTCGAAGGTGAATAAAATTACTTCTCCTACACACTATCTCTAGTGTCGGGACTCTTAAATACTTATTTTTAATGCTTTGAGATTCTCAAATCCTTATTTTAACTCTAGGATGATCAAATCCTTAGTTTATAGGTTTATTCAGGAATTGATCAATCTTGATCCCGCCTTCAATATCCATGTTTCAAAGTCTTATATATCTCCTTGGAAAATTTATATCCAATATCTCCTTTTTGATAACATAGGTCACCCCACATAGCCCATCCGGTTTACCCTAGCAGTGGGGAATGTGGGCTATATGTGGGAGGTCCCGGGGTCCATTCCCGGGTTGGCCACCTCTATAGCTCATCATTACTCGGCTAGGCAGTTTGAGTGGGTCAGCTACTTTGGTGGTGGAGGTGGTATCTCAACGTAGTGTCAAGATGACTCGGTGTTCAATGCGACGGGGGTCGGGGTCAGGCATGAATCCTGTGTTCAATGTGACGAGGCATGTCTAACATTGTGGCATGAGAGTTATCCCAAAACCACTTTTGCCGATGGGGTGGGAGTGGTGTGGTCAAGTCACATGGTTGTGTGCTTTCCCACCTGGTTTTAAATCCCCCCGAGGCACGATCCTCCTTGGAGGTGGTTTCACCACTAGAGGCATCATCTCTGCTCGTGCTGACACTAGTGATTACTCCTCACTTTGCCGACACTCGGTGGTTGCTTCTCTCGTTATCAACGCTGGTGGCTAATTCTCCTCTCGCTGCTGATGCTAGTGGCTACTCCGCTCACTGTTGCTGCTCCTCTCATTGTGGTCGTGGTTATTCCTCTCGCTGCTGACACTTGTGGCTTCTCCGTTTGTTGTTGATCCTGGTGGCTGCTCCTCTCGCTGCAATGCTAGTGGATGTTCTAATTGTTATCCCACTCACTGTGGTCATTGTTGACGGTCACTGCATCTTCACCTCGGTTTCATGGTTGCTTCAATTGGGTTCCTAATAGTGGTCCCCTTCATTATAACTGGGTTGTGGATCCTCTCAAAAATCCTCAAGTGTAAAATGATGTGGATCCTTTCAAACACCCTCAATTTACCCGCAATCTAGAAAAAATTATAGGTCACCCCACATGGAGAAAAACATTGGTCCATGGTTCGCCACATTATGTTTCTTACTATCGGCATGTTCAAGCTACAATTCTTTTAGCTCACTTCAGGTACTCTCTTCTTATATATTTTATACTACTTGAGTTTCATCCAAATAGAATAAGGGGGGAAATGTAGTCACTAAATTATGTACTTATTACCATTACATTATGCCTCTAATATGTTGTTATATATAGATGATTTATATGTTTAGAAACTAGGCACTGATGACACCTATTTGGTCCTTTTCTAGTTTTGTTTTACTCTCCTTACCTCTCTTATCTCACATTTAAATCTTTTTGGTTGAGTCACAAATATCCTTGTTCTTGTCTTTTACTTTTTTAATATATTTTCCTATTGTAGGACAATATCACCTAGACAAGACAATATCACCTATATGTTAATGTCATTCTGAGCAATTCTATCATATTTTCTTATTTATCTCCCTTTTTAGTTGTCTTTGGCTTTGGGTCTTTTCTTATCTTCTTTTCATGACCTAGGTTGTATTTTGGTGTCATTATGTGCCAAAATTAAAACAAATAACTCATATATAAAAACAACCTAATAACTATTCTAAGGGGTAATTTGGGCTATCATTTTTTATATCTACCACATATAAAGAGAAACACAATGGAATGCATGTTTGGATTATTCACTACATAGGGTAGTGTTATCCAATTTTTCCCCTCAGGTGAAATTGGACAAAAAATCCCCCACAGATAAAAAATGAGGGATTGATTCGGCCAAGGGAGATCACACTTCAGATTGGTTGAACATATTAGGCAAGCCGAGCACATTGTAGAGGATTTCAGGAAATGAAGAAGCTCTAAAGTCTAAAATTAAAAATTCAGATGTGAGGGAATTTGGAGGTAGGATGAAGCGAAATTCGGGTACTCAGCCGAAAGAAGCATGAAAAAGGAGTGGGAATTAAGAAATGCGAAGTCTGAAATTTGGTCTTTGGTTTTTTAGAGTTTCGGAGGTTTCACGAGCTTGCAGTGAATACTGTCATGTGGGGAGAAGAAATTCTAAAACCTGAATTCCAAAATTCAGACTTCAGGCTTTTGGGATTTCGTAGGTTTCATGTGCCAAGCGGATAATCTAACCTTAGAACCTGAATTCCCAAATCCCCGATACCTAAAGTCCCGAATCCTCAAAAACCCCAAAACCTTGAAACCCTAAACCGTAAAACCACAAAACCCAAAACCACAAAACCCAAACACACAAATCTTGAAACTTGAAGCCCCAAAATCGAAAAACCCAAACCCCCAAGAAGACAAAGGTCTGAAACTCAAAGTCCAAATTTCAAAATTTTGGGTTTCTAAATTTTAGAACTTCTGGCTTGAACGATGAACAGTGTCACGCGACATGATATCGGAGTCCAAACTCTAAAGTCTTAATTTCATACTTTGGAGGTTCTTCATTTCAAAACTCTCGATCCAACTTGAGTGATGAAAAGTGTAGGGACCTTCGAAGTCAAAATGCCCAAAACTCTGAATCTCAAAAGTCCAAAATTTTAGATTTTGGAGGGTGTGATGCAAGTTTAAAATTCATAAAGGTATATTAACCACTAGAATTTATTGCAGTATGACACCCTCATCTCCAGATGGCAATAAATTTTGACTGGGACCTTAGATTTGCATAAAATAATACTTAGTTTTGATTTGACAGGTACCAGTGTGACATAAATGGGTGCAAAAAACTAGATGCGAACTATAGTGAGCTAACAACAAGAATAAGTGACAAAAAAAGAGCTTGATCCATATTTTTCCTGAGGACACTAATATCCAAAATACACATCATCTCCCAAGTGGTTGTGTCTTCTCCAAGGAACTCCCTTCTCTGAGGTCTTCACATGCTAGTTTTAGAATAAGAGCTTACACATCCCAAAATACCCCTATTTTAATCATTAATCTACAAAAATCACTCCAAACCTATGGTGATAAGATGATTCAATCACAAAAAACTACTTATCACTTGTGTTTGCATTTCCTTTGCCTAATATTGCTTGTTTATTGTTATATCTATTTAATGTGTAGTGTCCTTATCTTAGATTTCATTTTATTAAATGATATATAGTTAGATATTATATTTATTTGAAATTCCTTGAGGCCGCACATGTGTACTATTATTTCATGTTATGATCCTAGTGTCCAGATTCGCTAACTCCTCTATTTTTTAGTGCAACAGTTCATTACATTTGGTATTAGACAACCACCTAGGTTTGATTCTCAGCACGGGTGCTAGCATTATAGTTTAAACCTCGGGCTCATATATGGCTGGGTGTTGTCCCTCCATACATGTGTAAATATATTTTGGGGTTCGTGCTATCAGATCTTGGTTGGATGTTATAATCATGGTGTGCGGTTGCAATAATGCCTTGAGGTTTTCGTGTAACGGTTCCTTAAATTTCACTTGGGTCACTTCTGTAAAATTCTTACAAAAATTGAGAAAATTTCTCAAAGACGTATTCTCGTGCTAGCTCCACGTGGGCTTCACATACTAAAAATATGTTATCATGTTTTTTCATAAAATTTGTTATAATATTACCTAAATTTTATGCCGATAATGACATGCAAGAAGGGGTTGAGGGGGTTTTAATGTAACATTTTTAAAAACATAAATGGTTTAGTGTACATTGAAGGGGGATAAAGGGAGGAGGAGGAGGAGTGAAGAAAGTATGTGGAGGTGAAATTTGATATAACTCTAATACTCCCCACATGTGTTTTGCTTCACCTTGACTATTTTCCTCAAAATTTTGAACTCTCATGATCTCTACCACATGGTTTATATCAACTTACTTATTCACTGCATAGTTTAAACACTTTGAAACATTTAATTTTGTGTTGTACTCGGAGCTACTAATAAATGAAATTTTTCATTGATTAGAGAACTCATGTATCGTGTACCTTCAATATCTTCTTTCAACCGATCTCCAACACATTAAGAGAATCACTATAGACACTTATCATCGTTAACCTTTCCAAACTATTAAATATTGTGCCAATGATGTAAAACGTGTGGACTAAAATGGTGTTATTTCAAATGGAAAAGTTATAGAAACCTTGGGCTCCATAACTCTCTTATCCATTGATATGAACATGTATATTGCATTGGTAAAACCATTGTCTATGTATTTTTGATTTTTAATTTTTTAACTCTCTCGGGCCACCAATCAGTGGACACTTTTCATCCATTAATGTCATCATATGTTACAAACCTTGATATTTTTTTCTCTTTAAATCTTACCTCACTAATATCTGACATGTGGCATAAATTGACTTACTTGCTTTCCATGCGGTTTTGAATTTTGGGTCTAGACCTATCCACAGAGTACTAATGGAAGACACATGTCTTTCTTTGGGGTTCTCACACTTTTGAAAATTTTAACTCTTTCCCAAGCCTTCACATAACACTAATGATTCATTCTTGTCTTGAATTGGTGAAACATCAGTCTACCACATAGTTTTATCACTATGTTAAATTTGAATTCTTTATTACGGATAGAAAACAAATAATTGGTCATCAAGTGGGTGTATTAAGGCCATTTTTCCTATAGAAACCAGCAATATTATGGGTTTTCCTATTATTTCACCTTACACACATTCCTAAGACATTCAACATAAAAGTGAAAAAAATAATAAAGGGTATTACAAATGTCACAAAAAACATGCTATGCAATATCTAGTAATATAATGTGTATTCCTAGGGAATCCTTGGTTATATGGAAATGTTTCTCTTGGCCTCCACCGATGGGAGCCAGGTATGCCTCATGATTTTTTTTTTCAAGCCCTTTCTTCGTGGATTCAACTTCTGCTTTGCCCTTGGAGTTCGGGAGGGAGGTGGAAGTTTTCCAGGATATCTAGATCCATGGGAGTAATAACAAACATTGATCTTATAACTAAGTCTCTTACAAGATAAGTATTTGCTCGGTTATGTATTAATATCCCTGTGTGTTCTAAAATACCCAATAGAATCTTTCTTAACTCCCCGGAGGGAAGATGGGAACAATAGATTGATGTGGAAAGTTCCTTAATCTTCTACAACAAGTGCATATGGGTAAGGTATGAATAGAAGGCATGCTTCTTAGATGATGTGCCTCTGTGGGAAGTCCCGATCACTCAAATGGATGATGTTTCATAGGAGGAAGACTGGGAATTTATTAATATGGAGCATGTTTCTAATACCCCTCTTTCCTTTCCTAGAACAAATAATCTGGAGCATGTGAAGACAGAAACAAAGGTTCACATGGGGGAGGAGCTGGAAGAAAGTGCTGGAAAAATGAGTGGTGGAGGTAGGTAAGAGATCATATCCTTTTTTATCACACCGACCACTTGTTAGCTGTGGATTTGGTGATGTATGGTGGGGAGATTCGAACTAGGGTGGATGGGGGATTGATGGAGGAAAAGGGAATAGTCGGTAAAGGTGATAGGGAGGACCAGGTTGACTAGGCGGGAACACGATAAGTTTGAAATCAACCCCTCAACGGATAGGTTTGCAGTTATTGCACTAGGATTATAGGTTGTTGGGAAGTGGATGGGGGAAAGATCCCTCCTTTTGGTGAAAGGATGGCTGAATCTTCAAATGGAAAGCTTGATGTGATCCTTGGGCCCGTTAATGATTATATGATAGGATACTCATCTTACAGGAATGATAGTGATGGATGGACGAAGGTCCATCACAAGAAACATTATGTGACATGAAGTTATTCTAGGATGGATTTGGGTGGCGAGCCTTAATGTGTTGTCCTATCTTTGGGTTGAGATAAGTCTCCTTGACTCATCCTTAGGTACGGCTTACATTCACTCGGGTTTCTTCTCTTCTGACCGCTAGTAGAGGTCATTTCTTCTATTCCTCAATGTTATATCTTTTTTCTCCTTTGAGTTTCTCACGATGTATCTAATTTTTAAGGCTTTTGGGAGCCGAATCCCTATTTTATTACCTTATCTAATAAAACAATATAATGTGTATTTTATAATAGAAGTGGTGTATAGGAGTATGTATTAATAGTAGAATACTAATAATTAGAGCTTGAAATAAGGATGTTATTCATTATGTTATGAATGAATGTGATACACCAAAATTTTATTCATTAAACCCCCATGGATAGCTTATAGATGATAAAGGATTTTCATCGAGTTAGTTGGTAATTATGTTGCATGCCCAAGGAATTTGGGGGTCTCGACTTGTTATACATTGGTGGTCAGGGAGATTCCCTCTGTTAAAAATGGATTGGTTTTTCCATTGAAAGTCAGGAGAAATGGATAATTATTTTGCACGACCATATTTGAAAGGGTTCCACTCCAGGAATCAAGACCTTGAAGGGTTTAGATATCCCAAACTTGTATTTTATACAAAATACATTGAAAGTGCTTGGCTCATTTGTTATAAAAGGAATTTCATATGTTGGTAGAAATCAAACCCTTAGTAATATGGAACATAGATTAGTTCAAAATTAGGCTCTCTATCAATTCTCATTTAGTGTGGTGGTCACCATTTGATACCTTCCACAATGTGCCTCTTATTGAGGTTTCTTGGGTGCATGCCATCAAGTTTATGAGATGAGGGATTTGCACGATGTAGGATGTCTATAACTGCCACTTTAGATGGATTATCCTCTAGCAAAAAGCTAAGATTAAAGTCTCATTAGTCAATAGAAACTAAGACTCATATCAATCCATTCTCGAATCTATTCCCAATGATATGTCGCAAAAAGTCATTTTTTTGTCTCATAGACCTTAGTTGAAGGATTGGAAATGGTTTCCATATACACCTTTTCAAAATTACTCACCCAAAAAAGGTAATAAATTGATGTCTCCCAAGCCTCCCATGATGGATAAAATCAACTCATGTTGGTCATTGAGCTCTTCTACTTGCTATTGGCATAACATATTTTGTACAATCTGTTATGTCATTCTTTAGCCTAAGATCGTTCATTTTGCATGGTATATTCTTTACCATAGGTTACTCATTGGCCAGAAGATCATTCAATTAGGTATTCAAGATCCCCATTAACTATTTTGTGGGTAAATAGAAACCCTTATACACCTTTTTTATATTTTATCGCAAAGCTCAAATCATATGTGCTTTGATTTATGATTCTTTCAACATTTTTGTCCTAAAGTGTTTCTCTAGAATAATTTTTTTCTAGTGGATTGTCTAGGCATACCCATGGCCTTCAACTAAGTCTCACATGATTTTATAGTGGAAATACTTTTCTTCATTTAAAAATAGATAAATTTGTCTCTTTTTGCTGATTTTATTATTGATTGCAAATATTAATTTTTTAACAAAGCGATGATTTTTCCTAATATATTTTTTTGCAAATTCAAGTACAAGGATAAAAGATGATGCTAGAAGTGGCCAACCTTCATACCATTCTAGATCACTGGGGAAACATCCCTTACACTGTTGTTCAGGATTTTCCTCTCCCTGCCATTCGAGATCCCCCTATGAGGGGATGAGGTTATCATCACATTTGGTTTCGCCATTAGTTAGGCAATTGTTTGGGTGGGGCTCAACTTGTTGCCGCTATTCTTTTCCATCAATTTTTTTGGGAATAGGTGTGGGGTTTTCCACCACCACAACTCACTTCTATATTTCGATATAAAAAAGTTCCCTCGGTTGACATTGGCTATTTCGCCACCCAGGTATAGAAAATTAAAATGAAGAACAAAAGGAGGACACTGAAGTCATAGCCATTGGCTAGGAGCACATTCACGATTGGAGGATGTTCCAGGTGGTGGATGGGGTAAGCTCAAGGATAGATATCCTCTCGCCTCTTGTCTATCTCTACATATGTGGCAATCGATTATTTTTAATGTGATCTTATAGTTGGTTTTCTCCTACGGGCTAGTAATTTTTTGTTTCACATGCCTTCATGTGGGTTTGGACTTGAACAATGCTTCCATACCACCTATTTTTTGGTGAATAATTAGACTATTTTATTATTGCTAATATAGGAATTACTTCATTTTAAAAAACAAAACAAAAAACTTTGTAGAAGTATAACAAGGACTAGATATAAAGATTTTCACAAATGTAAATCAAAACTAAGATAACACATAATTTTTAGATCGTTTCATCATGAAGGAGTTACAAATTTCAGTAGTAAGATTACTTTGAACTGTTTTTGTTTCTTATTATGTCAAAGAAATTTGACGTTTTAGAAAAAGGAGGATTATCTTTATTGAGATTATGACTAGAAATTTAATATAGTTAATACTCCCTTGGGTTAACATTGATTTGGTTTTTACTATACTCAAAATTTGAATAATAATTATTATGAATGGATATTTACATCTCCGTAAGGTCGCCTTGTTTCATGGCTTTTGAAATGTATATATAAATTATAAATCTGATGTGAAACCTGCATTTTAATTACTAAAAAGCATTTCTCCCGCCCATATTTCCTTCGATACATAAAACCGTTCAAATCGCAAGAAAATGGTAGATAACGAGAACCGAAACTGCCAGAACTTAACCACCCTCTTCATGAGCAGTAGCCGATCTACAAGATACATTTGATAGGAAATTAAGAGTAGCGGAACAACTTCCTACGCTAATCTTTGAGGAGAGATATTATGCAAAAATTTCAACATAGTAAAACAGCACAACAATATCAAGCAACATATTCATAACGAAATACAAACACCGGATATATGTGGGGAAAATCCTTTCGATAAAAAAACCCCACACTCCAAAATCCCACTCAATGTATTTCAAATCTAATAACAAGATTACATACACTTGCAGAGCAAGTTTCTTACAGAGTTTCACTGAAAAACAATTCTAGGAGAATTAAAACTCACTTTTTCAATTGCTTCTCCTAGCCTTCAATTTCTAGACCTCCGGTTATACAAGAAACCATCTATGGTTTACAAAACCATGTGCCAAACCTCTCATGAGGTGGATAGCATTAAAGAGAAATATTTTGGTCTAAAATTAGGCTCCCACGTCCACAATATTCTCCCTTATTTTTGACCCTTACAGATGTCATAAAATCTATTATAATATCTCTAAAAATAGTCCTTCCATGATATACTATCATATGGGAATCTTTTGACAACTCCTATTTCTATTTTTAGAGCCTAGACAATGTGAAACGGTTGTAGGAAAATCTTAAATGAATAAACCAAACAAGGTTGAGACACCTCATTTCCAACAATCTCCCACTTGTTGAATACCTTGCAAGGGCCAAGGGAAAGATACCATCATGGATCAACTTCTAGGGGCCGAGAGGCCCATAGACTCGAACACCACCTGAATTTTGTTGTGCTCACAGGCTTATTTAATGTATTTACAACATTTGCAACTGTCTCTACCTTTTCCATCCTCGACCATATCTCTCATGAAGTGATACTAAACATCAATGTGTTTGGTCTTGGCATGAAAAGTCAGGTTCTTCGCAAGGTAGATTGTGCTTTCGATCGATCACACAAAGATATCAGTAACTACACCTTGTTTTAATCCAATATCTGAACACAAATGCTTCAGCCAAATGGCTTCTTTACAGGCATGAGTAGCTGCCATGTACTCTACCTCAGTAGTGGAAAAAGTGACCACAGCTTGTCGCTTGCTCATCCAACTAATTGCACCACCATTAAGAGTAAACACATATGCATTGATGGATTGTCTGCTATCAACATCACTAGCCCAATTTGAATCCACAAAACCATGAATACGTAGGGAATGTTGATCTCCTCTTCCATGAAAACATATAGAGTACTCTGATGTACCCCACAAATATCTGAAGACCCTCTTAACTGCATCCCAATGCACTCTTCCAAGATTAGACATAAAATGAGAAATAACTCCCACTACTTGGGCAATGTCTAGTCTTGTACAGACCATAGCATACATTAAGCTTCCAACTGCACTCTAGTAAGGCACTCTGCTCATTTCTTCCATCTCCGATGGGGATGAAGGACATTGTGAAATGGAGAGCTTCATTCCCAAAGTAACAAGAACACAAAGTGGTTTACAATCCTACATGTTGAACCTTTGCAAACAAAACAAACATACTTACTCTGGCCAAGCCATAGCTTTCTGTTCTCACAATCTCTTCTAATCTCCATCCCAAGTATGTGTTTTGCTACACCAAGATCTTTCATTTCAAATTTCACAGAGAGCTGAGATTTCAATTCTGCAATCAAACCTTTTCCTTTCCTAATAAACAACATGTCATCAACATATAAAGTAATTACTAGGAAATAATCACCATCATATTTAAAATATACACAGTGATCAGATTTAGATCGCACAAACCCCAAACTCAACACATATGAATCAAACTTCTGGTACCACATCCTAGGACTTTGTTTAAGGCCATACAGGGATTTCTTTAACTTACAAACCATATTGCTTTTACCTTTCACCATGTAGTGCTCTGGCTATGTCATATAGATTTCTTCCTCCAAATCACCATGAAGGAAAGCAGTTTTCACATCCATTTGTTCAACCTCTAGGTCATAAGCTACTGCAATAGATAATAAAAACTGAATGGATGTCATTTTAGCAACATGAGAGAATATCTCACCATAATCAATACCCTCAACTTGAGAGTAACCCTTCACAACCAACCGTGCTTTATACTTTTCAACATTTCCATCTGAACCAATCTTTTTCTTAAACACCCATTTACATCCAACAGGTTTCCAACCTTCAGGCAATGGTACAAGGTCCCATGTATCATTATTTTTAAGGGCTGCCATCTCTTCATCCATGGCTATTTTCCAGGACTTTGCATCATTCATACCCAAAGCCTCTTGTACAGATCTTGGTTCATCAATGTTAGTACTCAAAGAAAATATACACTTCCAATCATCAGGAGAATACCCATACCTTTCAAGTGGTTTCCTTTTCCTTGTAGACTTTCAAACAAGCTGAGGTGGAGATTCTTCCACTTCTTCCTCTTCTTCTTCCTCTTCTAAAGATTCAGAGCTTGGTGAGCTCTCCTCAACTTCTTGTCTATTTTGGGGTCTCGATTCAACTTTCTCAGGTGTAGAAGGAAGTTGAACCACATCCTTTTTTTTTGTTCATTTTCTTTATGTTGTTCTGGCTGAAAATTAATAGGGAAGATTTAATCTCTCTAAAAATAACACTTCTAGAGTATATTACCTTTTGTGCAATAGGATCCCAAAGCTTGTATCCTTTCACACCATAGCCATATCCAATGAAGATACATTTGACAGGCTTATAATCCAAATTTATTCTCTTCCCCTTAGGCACATGTGCATATGCCTCATAGCTAAAAACTCTCAGATGTCTAATTGAAGGTTTTTTCCCGATGATGCCTCCATTGGTGTTTTATCAACAAGTGCTAATGTATGAGATCTATTTATCAAATAGCAAGAAGTGGTAACAACTTTAGGCCAAAACCTCTTTTCTAGACCAGCTCCAATAAGCATGCTCCTAGCCTTCTCCATCAACGTTCTATTCATTCTTTCTATAACTCCATTTTGCTCCGGAGAATACGAAGTTGTATTTTGTATTTTTTTCCGCAACTGCATGTACAAAATCTGTCAAAGTCTGTAGAGAATAGTACTCATTGCCATTATCAGATCTCAAACACTTAATTTTCTTCCCAGTTTGAGTTTCAACCATAGCCTTAAATTCCTTGAAACGACTAAAAACTTCAGATTTACTCTTTAAAAATATACCCATGTTCTCCTACTAAAATCATCAATGAAAGTAACATAATAAACTTATTTAGTAATAGAAAAACCTTAACAGGACCAAATACATCCGAATGGATTAGATCCAAGATACATGAAGACTTATGAGTAGATGAGTAAAACCGAACGCGAACTTCTGTTTGCCATAAATATAATGCTCACAAAAATCAAACTCCAGATTGCAATCATTCAACCCCTAAATGAGGTTCTTATTTTTCAGGGCTTTTAAACCCTTCTCACCAATGTGGCCAAGCCTTTGGTTCCATAACAAGGTCTTCTCTCGAGATAATTTTGATTTGGTAGATAGAGCACCCTTGGGTACCAAGAAGCCACGACCATTCGCAAAGGTGGAAACCCTCTCCTTTTATCAAAGAATTAGTACTGGCTTAGTTTTATCTCGAAGTGCTATTGCACTCAATCGTGCATGCATCAAGTTGGTAAAATGTACCCAATCTTCTTCCTCTTGCTATCACCATAGCACCTCTCACCATTTTCACACCTGCTTCAGAAAACTGTACATGCACACCCACATCTATTAGCTTTCTAACAGATAATAAATTTCTTGCTAGTCCTGGGATATGCAAGATACCATCAAATCTTCTAATTATACCATTAGAAAATTTCACCTGAATACTACCACAATCAATAATTTCAAGGAAAGAATTATCACCCAAATCACCTTACCACTATCATAGTTTTCATACTTACTAAACCAATTTTTGTTAGGATTCATGTGGAAAGATGCACCTGATTCTATCAACCATGCATTATCACTTGCACGAGTGGCCAAAGCTACAATAAAGGCATCTCCATCTTATTTTTCGGACTCAAAATCAGAATCATACTTCTTTTTTTTTTTTTTTTTCTTCTTTGCATTCCCTTTGGAAGTGTCCAGATTTTCCATAGTTCCAACATATCACCTTGGACTTACTAGGGGATTTTGATCTCCCCTTATTCTTGGAATGGCCACGCTTCTTCTCATCTTTGCCTCATTCTTTTGTTCTTCCTCGAACACTCAAATCCTCTTTGGCATTCAGAGAGACCTTCCTTCTCATCTCTTCGGAGAGTAGAGAACCAACAACATCCTCCATCTTCAGAGTGACTGAAGTGCTCCCAATGGCCATGACTAGGCTGTCCCATGAGTCTGGCAATGAAACCAACAACATTTGGCACCTTTCTTCTTCATCCATCTTAACCCCAACCGAGCTCAACTGAGTCACCAACATATTGAATGTTTCTAGATGCTCAGATATTTGTCCACCTTCTTCCATTCTCAAGGAAAACAACTTCTTCCTCAAGAAAATATTATTTACTAGAGACTTAGCTTGGTATATCTCACCCAACTTTTTCCAAAGCTTCTCCGAAGTGGATTCTTCATGGAAATTTATCAGGATCGAATCTGTAAGACATAGTCTAATAAGACCTTTATCTTTTCTATCCATTACATCATATTGTGCAGCAAAAACTGGATCCGTAGGCCTATGGACCTTCTCATCCACCGCATCCCATAGATCCCGATCAACCAACAGATCTTCCATCTTCAGCTTCCACATTTCAAATTTTGTGCCAAAAACTTCTCTATGTCAATCCTCCCAGATGTGCTCACCATTTGAAAAATATCTACAACCAGATAACAAAGTATTCTCTGCACAAGCTCCCACTCAAACCCGGATTAGCACAAAAAACCCAACAACCCACAACTGAAACCAAAGTTGATCAATCTCTGATACCACTTGATAGGAAATTAATAGTAGTGGAGCAAATTCCTACGCTAATATTTGAGGAGAGATATTATGCAAAACTTTCAACATAGTAAAATAGTTACGAAATATCAAAGAACATATTCATAACAAAACACAAACACTGATATACGTGGGGAAGTTCCTTTTGGATAAAAAACACCACACTCCAAAATCCCACTCAATGTATTTCAAATCTAATAACAAGATTAAATACACTTGTAGAGAAATTTTCTTATAGGAGTTTCACCGAAACAATTCTAGGAGAATTAAAACTCACTTCTTCAATTGCTTATGCAAGCCTTCAATTTATAGACCTCCGGTTATATAAGAAACCATCTATGGTTTACAAAACCATGTGCCAAACCTCTCATGAGGTGGATAGCATTAAAGAGAAAGATTTCGGTCTAAAATTAGGCTCCCACGTCCACAATATTCTCCCCTATTTTTGACCCCTATATGTGTCATAAAATCTATCATAATATCTCTAAAAATAGTCCTTCCATGATATACTATCATATGGAAATCTTTTGAAAAATCCTATTTCTATTTTTCGAGCCTAGAAAATGTGAAACGGTTGTAGGAAAATCTTAAATGAATAAACCAAACAAGGCCGAGACACCTCATTTCCAACAATATTGCTGCGTCTTCCTATTGAGGATGAAACCAATGACTCTCTCCGCAACAGCTACGCATATCTGCCTTGATTCCATGTGTTCGAGTTTAGATTTTTACATCGTTACAAGAGCATCTAATGCCTAGTCTCATGCAATTCTTACTCCAAGATTTACACAGAGTATGATTTCCGTGTCTGGGAATTTCTTGGCCAAGGGAATGAATATCGGAGGAGACAGGACATTTCTGCTTCAGTGCACCTCGCATTGATAATTTCACCTCGTGACATCGATGAAGTCTCGTGAATGCTCGATTTTCCATAATCAGTTTGAATTGTGAGACGACACACCGAAAATGCCGTGCCACCGATATCATATTTTTCACACCGCATGTGTTCACCCATGGTTGAAGGCTCATGAAACTTGTCCCATTTGCAGGGGGAATATATATGAACTTCTAAATTCAACTTCAACTAGTGCTCATCTTGATGGTGACACAGGAGCAGGAGAAACAACAAATAAATCATCCGGCCCACCTTTCGCTCCATAAATCACAAGAAGAATTTATCTTGAAAGAAATAAAACTAACGTCAAGGGGTATATATAGATTTTATATGTAATTTAGTAGTATTCTTATCAAAATGTGTCTTAATAACATTATATTATCTAGTCTTGCTATTGTTATTAACTGAATCGATTAAATAAGTACTAATCAATTATCTATTAGTTTGATTAATAATTGAATTCAATTTGTGTCTTCCACATATTTAATTAGGTTGGCGAGGTTTATATTAATACATATAAGTAGAGTTGGGGTGAAAAGTTTTCACTAAAAATTAAGTTTATTATACATATGTGTTGCTCTTTTCTATCTTCTATGCATTACATGTGTAATAAATGACTAAATTATTCTTGTACATGTATAATAAATGACTAAATTTAGGGCATGGTTTTATGGGGATTTTTGTTGTAAAAGATATGCAATCACAAATCCTCTCAAGTATATATTAACTTATTATTAGAAAACAATGTATCTTCTCTTTTAAACTAGGAGGGTGTGCCTTAACTAGCATGGACAAATGTTATAGAAGAAGCCATAACAAGTTTCGAGAAGATGTCTCGAATTGTTATATTTTAAACAAAATTGGTGTAGGTTTCATTGTATATAGGGCATGCAAATATAAAGTGGTGAGGGTGACACATTCAAAAGTAGGAGGTTAGGTGGTTGAATCCGCGAAGGAAATCCTTAAAAATTTAGTCAAGTTAGGGGTTTGAATCGTAAGAGGGAGAGCCTTAAAAAAATTATCAAAATTTCTAGATTGTAGGCAAGAAGTTGACTCGTTCGTGAGTGTTGTTTATAGTCAGCTAAATATGAGCCCTAACAATTCTGCTTGTTAATTTTTAGTGGTTATTTGGGAGGGTGCTTTGAAGTTTACCCTATCCTTTAAGGTTCTTTTTAATCATGTTGTACCTTGTAATGTCAAATTTCCATTGTGGTAGGCTGATGAGCTCTTCATTACTAACATTTCTCACCTAAACATTTTGATATATGATCTTCAAAAAAATCGTATACTAAAAAAATTTGCTTGCTAATTTTAAGA
Organism: Taxus wallichiana var. yunnanensis; assembly: GCA_018340775.1. Taxonomy (NCBI): domain Eukaryota; kingdom Viridiplantae; phylum Streptophyta; class Pinopsida; order Cupressales; family Taxaceae; genus Taxus; species Taxus wallichiana. Next base: position 57,310,920 of record CM031241.1, read on the forward strand.
GGTTATTTGAGACAGGGGCTGAATGTTTCCCCTACTCTCTGGGGTCTTTTTAATTATGTGGCACCATGTAATGTAGACTTCATATTGTGCTTGGATACTACAATATGCATTCCTATAATTTCTCACCTAAAATTTCTTAAATATTTATTAGAGTTTGATATTTATTTGGGTATATTAAATATCCTAATATTATGCATTCTCATCTCCATCTATTTTTCCTTTTAGATATATTCTTCATTATACAAAATATTGGAGTTATATTTCAAATGTAACTTCTTTTCCATTTTGCACCCACGTCCCTTCACTTCGGAGATATAGAAACACTAGAAACACACTTTGAATGTTGGCGAATGTAGTTCCCACTTCTCTTCGACACTTATTATATTTTGATTTTGATTACTATTGATTATAGACATGGATATTATCATATCATTTTGGTTTAGCATGATGTTAGATGATAGAGATATTCTGACTATTGATGGATTGTGATTCATAGTATGATTTGTGTGGATTCTTAGAGACATAGAGAGACATTTTATATTGATGATGATGATGTGTTGTTAGCATATATATTACTGACATTCGAATTCTCGTCATATTGACTATGATTTAGCATTTGAACTAATCTCGTGATCTTATTGATATTGATGAAATGGTAGAATTGAGATGTTGTTGAAATTATAGACAAATGATAACATTGTTTAGTTTAGATGATGATTTAGTTATATGAGGATGTTTATTGATGGATGTGTGTATATTTTATCTTTGATGTATTTGATGTGGCCATGAGGCTGAAGGAGGTATTGTGTGATTTTACACGTAATTATATCATAACAATCAAAAGGGGGTTAGGAGACCAACCACAACAAAATACTGGATGGATACAATGACGATCACCATGGCATCTTGTGGAATGTGTTATATTTTTTTTTAGTTTGTTAGGGAGTCCCCATGGGGGGAATGACCTCCAATCGTGACCATGGGCTATGTGAGTAACTCTTCCATTTTCAATTATTTATTTTGGAGTAGGTGATTTATTTTTTGATGTAATTCATTTAGCCAATGTTGATTAATGTGCCTTAATTAAGTAAATTAATTGAATATATATTAATTTATTTGGGGATGGGAAAAAAAAGGGGCATTTATTAGCGTAATTGGTTCTTTTCTTCTTGTGTTTTAAGTTGAGTGTATTTTGAATTTTAGTGTTGTACACCCTACCTTACTTGGGAAATTCGGATTTGGGCTTAAGGGCCATTTTTGGAGGCTTGTGGGACAAGTTAAGTTTGTCTCACACCTCTTAATTTCTTATATCAACCATACCTATGGATTGGGGAGTCAAAAATAGACCCCATTATGTATTATGTAAGGAAAAATGTGACAGCTAATTACACTTTCTTACATGGGTTTTAAATTTTGTCCTTATGGGGTGTGGGTTTGAGTTGTGTGTGTAAGAGGGTTGTCATTTCTCTCAACCACCAATTTATTGTGCCTTGGGGTTGAGGTTTGACTTGTGAGGTGGAGTTGAGGATAAGTGATGTGGCATCCTACATGGAGCCACCTCACCCTCATCTTCTCTTTTTCTATTTATGCAAGTTTATTTTTTTGTTTGGGGGTTACTTAATTTTATTGTGCACTTGTATTTTTGGAGTTAGAGAGTTTTGGAGTGCTTGTTGAAGTATTGAGCTTGTTGGAGTTGGATTGAGCTTGAAGGATCTTGGAGTGTGATTCTTTGATCAAGTTATTACTATGGAAAGGTAGGAACTACACCCTTGTTTTACTTGTATTTTTTTATGTATATTTGCATGCAAGTGAATGGATTGTATGCTTGTTGGGATCTTGATAGAATTCCTAAGTATGGTGTAAGAGAAGGATATGGGGATTTTCTATGTAGGGAGGCATAAGAGTTTGTTTCATTTTTTTGGTGGGAATAGGTTTGGGTGCCCCACCATGGATAATAAAATGCTTTCTTTTCTTACTTCGTTCTTTTGAGGGAGACATAATATATTGTAGGGAGGCATAAGAGAATGTGGGAGGCATAAGAGGATCTTGAGGGAGGCATAAGAGTTGTGTGGGGATTTTGAGTTGTGTCTTGGAGGGTTTTAAGGTGGGAACCTAATCCCATTGGGAGGCATAAGTGATCCCTCCATAGATCCTTGCTCCATTGGCTTTGCATTTCAAGTGTTCTACATTTTGAAAGTTGCATTCTTTTGATTGTTCCTTGTGTTTGAATGTGTATTATTTTTTTGTGAAATTTTGTATTGTGATGTGCAAGAATTGTGTTAGTTTCCATGATTTGTATCCATTCCTTATTACATTTTGGTTGGGGCTCGGGGGCCAATGAGGAGGATAGATTATTCTCCTCATTGGATTATTGGTTGGTGGAGAGTGTTGCCTCACCCCCATTTTTTTTGTTGTGATTGAAGTGAAGATATGGTGGAGTTCTTGTTGAAGACTTAGAACTTGGAGAATTTGTAGAAGTCAAAATAAATCCTTCATTGTAGAAACCTTTCTTGTAATTCCCACTTAAGTGGAAGGCTAGTAGACTTGCATGTAAAAGAAAAGTTGTATTGAACATTTTTTTATTAATATTGTAATGTATTGTTGGAAAGAGAGCTCTTTGCAATGTAAGAAATGAGCTATGCTCAAAGAAAAAGGAAGTTCATTGTTATTTGTAGGAGTTATATTATTGTAAAGAATAAAAAGGGAATCTTGGAAGTTGTAAATAATTGAGAGTTTATTCTTAGTAAATCTTAAATGTATGATAGATGCTTTTGCTTCCCTTGAATGATTGATTGTAGTTGAAATGAAAGAATCCAATAACTTATAATAAGCTACCTTGTTGAAAAATTACATTCTTGTTGAGGAAAGGAAAAAAATGATACTTGGAAATAGATTAAGTTTCATTTCTTCATTTCATTTTAATAACAATTTTGTTGGGAAAATATTCTTGTAGTTGTTTTCTTGTTTCTATTGAAATAATTTTTTTTTAATTTAGCAATTTAAGGCATGGAATGAATAAATGGTTTAAATTTTCAACTAGATACTTTAGGAACATAAATTCAAGCTAAGGATAAACTATAAATCACCCTAGTAAAAGTTGTTTTTGGAAAAATTGTGATGGTTCTATTTTCAAAGAATAAGACCACCACACTGCGTAAGTGCGAACAACAGTCTCTGCACCACCGGCCTGATCATAGCGGCGGCTCTCTAAACCGCCACCTAGGAAAGGCGGTGGTTTACAAATCGTCACCTAGGTAGGGCAACAGTTTCATCATTTTCGGCTGAATGGTAAACTCCGTGACTATGTGAATTTAAACTTGATTTAACCAAAATATGAGCATATAAAATGTAAAAGGAAACCACTAGCAAACCATAAGGGAATAAATTCATTTTTTAAGCATGTAAATCTTTGAATGAGATTTTAAATGTATCAAATCTCATAGATTAATTAGAAAGAGGGTTTTACCCAAATAGAGAACTCAAAAATGGAAATAACTAAATAACTACTCTAGATTTGGAATAGAATATCTACAATCTACAAATGGAAGACATTGCTTTAATAAATCCATAAACTAAGCTAAAATAAGCTAGATCCAAATGAATCCCTCCATGGATTTCCTCTTAGCTTTCATGGCATCCACCCTCCAACTTGAAAATCAAAGAAAATAAAAGAGACCAAAAAGGAGGCTAGGGTAAGGAAAAATGTTTAATACAATTTCATAAGGATAGTTAGGGTTAGTATGAGACCCTAAAATCTAATGGCCACAATTGATTTATTTCAAGGGTTAGGAATCAACCCTACAATTGTTAGGTGAGAATATTTATATCATGGGCTTTTAAATAAATTAAATATATGTGAAAATGGGTGAATGGGGCCATTTAGTTCTCTAGTGTATTAAGTTAAATATGTGACTCTCCTAGGTTGTTTTTGTAAATGATTAAATGGGCATTAAAGATAATAATTTAAGGGGGATAAGGTAACTAAGGGAAAGATTTTAATAGATATGGGGTAAATGTTATTTTGTGGAAGTGAAAACTAATTAAACGAGTAAAATAATTAATGGAATCCTTTGTTAGAGAAGTGCAATTGAAATTGACTTTAGAAATGAGTTAAGAATTCTTTAATTATTAATCTAGACATGTTCCATTTAACGTAATGCAATAGTTGTGGGTAGGAAATTAATCAAACATATTATAGGGTTTGACACCCTTGCAATATTTTAAACAAAAAAACAATTTCCACAACTTTATAGATAATTATTTAAGGTTTATGTGGTTTTAGAACATCAGAAATTTGTGGGCATTACATTTGGTATCAGAGCCAGGGTTCAACGCTTGGACCCCAAGAAAACTTGGAAACATAAGACATAACAAGAAAACCTAGCACAACTCTAAACCTAGATCACATAACCTTGCATGATATTTTAAAGTGTAGAAGACCTAGAAAACTGAAACAAAACCTAGAATGATATACTAACTCTTGTTTATGTCTGTGTAGGAGGCATGGATCAGACGAGGGGTTCTTGAACGTAGACTTATACTTATCACCCCCGGATCAAGCAATAGCAACTATATTACCTCGTATACTACGACACCGTAGGATGTTAATACCGCTATATACACAGAGGATCTTTAGGAGGGAGACCTAACAGACATGACAAAGAGCCATCAATAGAGGCTCATGCACCTTCCCGACATAGTGATGAGTATAGGGTAGAGAACTCCCACGTGGAGTCAGTTAGACAAGATTCACCACCGAGAGGTCCTAGAGACAAGGCTACATGACACATAGACAGATCTAGGAGCCCTAGGAAGCATAATGATCATGGTGAGAAACATATAGGTAGACATAATATAGAAGCATATCACATCAGAGAGATTTTAAAACTCCATCCATCTTACTTCATTGGGGACACTTGGAAATTTCAGGAAGATGCTTGGTTGGTCATCTTGAGTGGATGTTTCAAGCTATGTCTGTGTACTAGAAAAATGAAGGATCATGTTTCCATCCACCTTCTAAGGGACGAGGTCGAGGTTTAGTGGAGGACTAAGGAGAAAAATCTCCATGTGGATTCTGATAAAGTTACATGGAAACTCTTTGAAGAGAGTTTCAGGAGTAGATACTTGTCTAGGAGGTTCATTCAACAGAGGATAGATGAGTTCCATGACCTACATCAAGCATCCATGATAGTGGCAGAGTATGAGAGTCACTTCTTGGACCTACTTTAGTATGTAGACTATATGCAAGATGAGCAGGTTAAGATCCCCAGGTTCATCAGAGGCATGAACCTATACTTAGGAGGGGAAGTGCGTATTCATTATCCACACACCTTAGTAGAGGTCGTTGAGAATTCCTACATTGCAAAAGAGACCAGTGGGAAGACACAGTATGCCAAAGATAGAGTGCAGAGTTGTGGTGCCTACTTCAAACTACCACTTGAGACCTAAGAAGAAACTAGGATTAGTTAGGAAAATTATGGAATATTTTTTTTTGTGTAAGAGTGTCAATGACCAGGTTACAAGGCAACAACTAGGACAACAAGATTTAATATCAACTATAAGGAATGGATTACAGAATGACCTCTCACATCTAGCACTAACAAAACACAATGTTAAAACAAGGGGTTAGGTTAACCACTCAGGTCAGGAGAGAAATTTCTCACTCAACCACTTTCTAACTAACTCTCAGGGTTCAAATTGATTTTTCACAAAATTATGTCCATCAAAACTTTCTTAAATCATTTCCATTGGATAGGAAATTTTCTCACCTTTCTAACAATATAAAGAATTCCTCCTAACTCCTTATATTTTGCAAGATATGAGCCAACGGACTTTAGGGGATAAATTTTCCCAAAGAGAGTCTGCGGGCCTAGGCAGGTAAATTTTCCCCAAGCGTGGGTCTATGGGGCGGGGAAAAAATTAACGTATTTTCCCTCCTTTAGAAAAAAATCAAAAATTGCCTTCTCACCCAAAGACCCCAATGAGGGAGACATCTCTCACGCCGTGGTTGGTTGGGAGAAATGGCGGGCCGATGGAGTGGGTTGAGACTTTAAGTCTCTTTCGCCAAAAATGCAAGGGAACCGAAATGGTCTGCGCACCCACGCCGATGTCATGATGCCACATGTAGCTAAAGGATTGGCACGGGGAAAATGGATGTGTGGGAGCGGTGGAAGATTTAGGATTTTATGGTTAAAAGTGCTAGGGTGAAAATTTGCTCGCGCCTCCGCCTAAGGCAGAAAGGGTGCCACTGGTCGCAAGCCTATTGGTCATGGGTGATGGGGCGACAGGGGAGAGTTATGATTTTCACCTAAAACAACTCAAAACTTCAAGTTCAAAAACAATCCCGTGCCTCCGCCGAGCCATAGGCTGCCACGTGTCGCCATGTGATTGGTTGCGGGTAGTGGGGAAATGTTTGGATTTTTGCCCAAGCCAAAATCCCAAACTTCAAAGGGGAAAATTTCTCCACGTTCCTCGGAAAAGCTAGGTGATGCCACATGTCAACCCATGATTGGGTGCGGGTGATGGGGCGGCAGAGAAATCCAAGGAATTTAGCCAAAAGGGAGAAAAGTCTAAAAAAATTACACGGGCTCGCGTGCAAAGCTAAAGAGGAATTTTCAAAGGCAGGGCATTGGTGTGGACCCACGAGGAAAAATGGAAAATTTGTCAAAGTGGGAAAAAGAGTTAAGTTCCAAATTTTGTCTCCACATCCATGGAGCCACGTGTCAGCACGTCGTATTGGCTACGGGTGGTGAGAATGCGGGAAAAATGGGAAAATATTCCCAAGGTAAAATTTTCAAAACGACAAGTTTAAAATTGTGTGTGCCCCTCTAAGGTGCCACGTGGCAGAACTCGATTGGTTGTGGGATGGTGGGGTCTGTGGAATTTTTGTGGAAATTTTTCCAAATTCAAATTTAGAGTTAATAGTTAGAATTATTTTATTTTTGAAGGCCAAATTGAAGTAAAACTTCAAATGGCCATAAATTTTGATAGGAAGCTCAGATTTGGAAAAATGAGGACTTTCTGGAAATATATCGAAGCCCTCTTTACACATGAGTCATCAATTTTGGAAATTGATAAAGTTTGAGAGGTAAATTTAATGAAAAAAATCTACAGGGTATTGCAAAGCAAACTTGTAATTTCTAAATTATATAATTTTGTTCAAATTTGATCCTCTTCTTCCTCAACATGTCAAAAAGATATGGAAACTTATTCTTGGATGAATTTAAGAAGGTTTTGAGGTTCAATTTAGTTGATTGAGCTGGAATTGATATTTTTCCATCTTTTGATAAAGCAAACGATCGTCAAGTTTCAAATTGGATTTTATAAAGTTCTGAAGGGTCTTTCTTAAATGTTAGGGTCAATTTGAGTTCCTTAGGACTTACCATATTTGAATTGTAATGTTTCATTTCTTAGTTCATGATGTAGATTCAAACTGTTCATTTTTTTGATAAATTTGATTGCCAAATTTAGAAATTAAAATAGAGATCAAACATTAAAGGTTCTTAAAAATTTTTTTCCATCCTCCAAGTGTGGGAGTTCATTCCATGCTAGTCTATTACATTTCATTAAATTCAAACAAACATTCAAGAGACAAAGTGCAAAGTCTGATTTCAAGATTTCAAACACCTTTCAAGGGAAATAAAACATTGTCTTTTTCCTCATACGTATTTTCCTTTACAACAGAGATCTAAATCCTCAAGAACAAATCAAATCCAATACACAATACAATTTTGAGAAAAGAGAGCAATCCTTTATTGATTTCCAATAACAACTTTACAATTTTCTCTTTTCCATTTGATTTCTAAAATACAATAAGCAATGCATGTAGCATCCTTTGGCATTTCTTTTCAAAACAAAGAGTAGAATATAAATCCTTTACATTTCACATTCCAAAGTTCAATCTTACATTACCAAAACAAATTCCTTCTCATTACAAATATTTATACAACTCATCCACTTCAAAGTGGGAAGGGTTACAATGAACTTGCTCAAAAGAAGGACTGTCAAAGTGTATATTCCTCTTGCTCCAAAACAACAACATGCTAGTTTCTTCATCTTTTCATCTTGATCACAACAAGGAAGGGGGAAAGGAAATACTCTCCACCTAACCAAGACATCCAATGAGAAAGGAGAATCCATCCTTCCTCATTGGCCTCCGAGCCCCAACCATATTGAAATAAGAGGTGCAACTCAACACATGGCAATAATGGCTTCCACAACAAACATACAACATTTTCACATTCAAAAACACATTTCAAGAAGAATGTAGCTCACAACTACATTAAGCAATGCAAACAAAACTGAGGCTTCATCAAGCAAGCCAAAACAAGAACAAGGATCTATGGGAAAACTACTTATGCCTCCCAATGGGAAATGGGAGTCCACCTATACAACCCATCAAAATAAACCATCTCACATATCTTGATGACCCCCCAAATTCCTCCTTATACACCCCAAAATTTCTCCTTATGCCCCTTCCCCCAAGAGTAAGGAATGCAAGCTATTTCTTTTCCATGGTGGATCCCAATCCCAAACTCCCTCCACAATAAAATTGATGCCATTGGCATTCCCTTATGCCCCCCATTTGAAATCCCTATAGCCTTCTCCTACACCATATCCTAAGTAGTCTACCCAACCAGCCAATCAAACACACAAACATTCACCATTTTACACATGCATAGAAAGAGAGAAAGATTTTAAAGGGTAAGATCCCATCTCTCCATAATGGAGTTCGTTCCCAAAACAACATGCTCTCCAAATACCAAAATACAGTCTAAAAATCAGCGACACACAAGCATGCAAATGTCTTCAAACTCCTTCCACAAGCAAGGCTCCAAAACAGTAAGAAAATTCACCCCAAGAGGAATAAGAAAAGTTTCAACAACCACAACCAAGCAAGGAGTTCAAATTTTAAAGGAGAGGGAAGAGAAGAGGATGATGTGGATCCATGTGGGATGCCACATCATTCTTCCTCAACCCCAAGATCAAATCAACATCATTCACCTAAACACAATAAATAAAATGACAATCAACTTACACACTCCAAATTAATCCATACCCAAAAAGGACTTAATTTAAAACATGTAAGAGAAGTGCAATTAAAACTTACAAATAGTCATTTCAAAATGCATTAAAAAGACCTAAATTTAACCTCCAAACCATAGGTATGGTTGGGAATAATTTTAAGAGGTGTGGGACAAGTTTAACTTGTCCCACAAGCCTCTAAATATAGCCCCCAAGGACAAATTCTAATTCCCAAGAGGATGAAGTGTTTAACACTCTAAAATCTGTCTTACATTCTCTTACATATTCTTACACATTCTTACATATTTCTTACACACTCTTACATTTTTCTTACACACTCTTACAACATTACATTTAAGGGAAACAACTTCATTAATTACATTCCTATGACATATTGATTTATTTATTTTAACACATGGTTATTCACAACATTAGCTCAACACATAAAAACTAATGAAAGAGGTAACACATCACAAAATAAAAACATGCAAACATTAATTAAAGAAAACACATTAAATAAATACATAAAATCCGTTGGTTACATTTTAAAGGTGATTTCCCCATGGGAATCCCTAGCAAACACAACACTCAAACAAAAATAGTTGCCATGGCGACTTGTAACTTGTTGAATTCATCCGAGAATTCGAATATGGTTGGTTTCAATCCCCGACATAGTTGTGATATTTTAACTTGTAAAATACAAATACCTCCTCGGCCTCATGGCCATATCAAAACATCCAAAATGATATAAACAACATCTCAAGATCACCTAAACATATGAATCACAACAACATCAAGAAATAAACATTATCATTTTCAATTTAATTTATCAACTATACCATTATCAATAAATTTCCATAATAGATCTACTCACAATATCAATATCACACCTCGAGAAATCATCCATAATATATCTATGTCAAACATTATATCAACATCCATATGTAATAATGTCTCTAATAATCATCATGCATAATAATTGAATCAAGATCCATAATAATCCATGTCAAACATCTAAACATCATACTAAATCAAAACATAATAATGCCCATAATAAGACCAACAGTATCAAGATCAGTATCTAAAAGTGTCAAAGGTAAGTGGGCACTACATCCCCCTCCACTTAGACTCAAGTTCCTCCTGGAAGTCACTGGAAAAAATATGGAAACTACACTTATAACATGGTTGCATCCTGCCAAGTGGCTCCAGTATCGTCGTATCTGTCCCACTGTACCCGTACCTGATCAATCTCTCTGCATCAAAGGCCCGGGGTCATGTGATCTATGATACGGATGGGCTCCACCATCACCTACCCCTAATCCTACACCTGTAAAGAGGTCCAATCCAGCACATGAGAAGGATTTTCAATGTATCTCCTAAGAACAGAAACATGAAACACATCATGTATGCGAGACAAGCTGGTGGCAATGCTAGGCGATAAACCAAAGGGCCGATAAACTCCAAGATCTCAAAAGGTCTAACGAATGGAGGAGATAACTTAGAACATTTTCCATAATGGATAGGGATCTTATGTGGCCTGACACGAAGGAACACCTTCATGCCCACATTAAAATTATGTTCGGTCCTATGCTGATCAACGCGTACTTCTTCTACCTATCATGTGCCTCCCGCAGATCTCTCTATCGATCATCACTACCTACTACTGCATGTCTTGTAAAATGGCTGCTCCAAGAGATACTCTATCCTCCAACCTATTCCAGCTAAGGGGTGTCCTGCACTCTCTACCATACAATGCCTGAAAAGGAGCCATGCCTATAAAACTCTGGAAAATATTATTGTAGGCAAACTCCACCAAGTACAGGTACTCCTCCCATCTCGCTTGATGATCCATCACATACATCCTGAGCATGTCCTCCAAAATTTGATTCACCCTCTCGGTCTTTCCATCAGTCTCAGGGTGATAAGCTGTGCTGAAATTAATCCTTGTCCCGAGGGCATGCTACATAGTAGTCCAGAAATGGGAAGTGTACAAAGGATCATGGTCACAAATGATCTTCCATGGAATCCTGTGTAACCTGACAATCTCATCCAAATAGACACGTGCCACTACACTAGCTGTATAAGTGGTCTTCACTAGAGAAAAGTGGCCACTTTTGTCAATTTATTAAATGTGACCATGATGGCGTCGTGGTGATATCTCGACATCGGTATCCCAACAATGAAATCCATGGAAATGGTGTCCCACTTCCACTCTAGTATAGCATGAGGAAAGAGAAGGCCAGCTATGCTGATGCTTGTCCTTCACTTTTTGGCACTCTAAACATCATGACACAAACTGAACCATGTCTCTGCGAAGTCCCCTCTAGTGATATAACTGTCTCAAGGTAGTGTGCATCTTCTTCACCCCAGGATGGGCTGAATAGGGTGCACGATGTCTGTCAAGATGTCCTGCCTCAAGTCTCCATCTCTGGGAACATAGATCTGACCTCTGTGCTGAGAATGCCATCTTCCTCTAGTGAGAATCCATCAAACTTCCCCTCAAGGTGTCTCAAAGACTTTATCTCTGCTCAAAATGTAATGTAGAAGTTGTCAAGAGGAAGCTCCTGAAGATTCCTACTCCGCAAATCTGTGCCCACTGAAGTGGCCATACTCACATGTCTCTTTCTACTGAGAGCATCTACAACCACATTCTCCTTCCCCTTCACATGCTCTAACTCCATGTCATACTAACAAAGCAACTCCATCCAATGCCACTGACGAGTTTTTAGATTGGGCTGTGTGAAGAGGTGGCAAAGGCTCAAGTGATCTATCTTGAGTGTGAATCTCCGACGAAGAAGAAAGTGCCTCCATCAAACAAGGGCATGCACAACTAGCCGCAAGCTCAAAATCATGATTTGGATAATTAAGCTCATAATATTTGAGTTTGTGAGACTCAAAGGCCACTACTTTTCCCTCCTACATTAGTACACCTCCAAGGCCTGCCAATGAAGCATCTATGCATACAAAGAACTCACCATGTGGATCCAACACTGTAAGAATAGGTGTTGTAGTGAGACATTCCTTTAGTGTCTTGAAGGCTTGCTCACATCTATCTAACCAAACAAACTTCTTCCCTTTTCACTGAAGGGAAGTGATGGGGTGTGCTATCCGAGAGAAGTCTTGAACAAATATCTTGTAGTAACCTGCTAACCCCATGAAGTTGTACACCTTTGTAATAGTAGTGGGTGTTGTCCAATCTATAATGGCTCTAATCTTGGAAGGATTGACTGTGATACCTTCCCCAGAGATGATATGACCCAATTACTATACCTTTGATTGGAAGAAAGCACAATTATCCAAGTTCCTGTCAAGTTGTTTCTCATGAAGACACTGAAGAACTTGACGAAGGTGCCCCTCATGCTCCTCACGCATATGTGAGTAAATCAAGATGTCATCAAGGAAGATGAGCACAAAGTGATCTAAGAAGGTCCTGAATACCCCATTCATCAAACTCATAAACACTTGGGGGCATTCATCAAACCAAAAGACACCACTGTGAACTCATAGTGCCCATATCTCATACAAAAAGCAGTCTTATGAATGTCTGCCTCTATAATCCTCAAATGATGATAGCATGACTTGAGATCAATCTTAGAGAACACCTTGGCTCCCTTCATCTGATCAAACAAGTCATCAATATGTGGAAGGGGATAATGATTCTTGATCATTACCTTATTCAGATGGCGGTAATCGATACACAACCGCAAGGATCCATCCTTCTTCTTCACAAAAATCATCGGTGCACCCCAAGGGGATATACTAGGATGGATAAGGACTTTCTCCATAAGGCCCTCCAACTATAACTTGAGCTCATAGAGCTCCGGTGGTCATCCGATAAGGTGCTCGTGATATCAGCTCTGCTCCCAAAACTAGATCTTTATGAACACCAATCTCATGTGGGGGTGGCATCCTCAGTAGCTCCCCTAGAAAGACATCTGAAAAATCTCTCAGAAAGGGATGATCATCTAGCAATGGACCACTAGACCCATCCTCTGATCACTGTATAAACATATATCCGACAACCCCATCGCACACACCTGCTTAAGTTGCATAATGAAGATGGTGTAAATAGAAACGGGTCTCCTGATTCTTGAAATCACCAACTCAACTCCAAGATCATCTGCACAAGATATAGTCTTGTGATAACCATCTTGTCCCTATGTGCAGATAACTAATCCATACCTAAGATGACTCCATACGAACCCAAAGAAAGAATACAGAGATCTGAAGTAGTGGTGAAAGGTCCCAAATCCACAACACACTCCTTATCCAAGGAGTCTACAAAGATCTTGGCCCTTAAGCCATCTCAACATCCCGATAATGCCCTTTCCTAATTGCCACTAGCCTGCATCACTCTACTAAAGATGGTGTAATAAATGAATCGGAAGAACTAGAGTCAAACAACATGGAGGTAGTAACACCACCAATATTACCTAAAGTCTCAATAACTATGCTTTGGTGCTCGGCTGGCGGTTCTCAACCACTACATAAATCCTGTGGATATGCCCCATATCACCAACTATCAGCTATGATATCGGTGTCTTACCCTTGTTAGGGTTCTGAGGGTAGTCTCTCCAAAAATGTCTCGCTACTCCACATCTAAAACAACCACCCGATCCTCTCCAAGGAGTAGCATCCACTAGGTGCTCTAGAAGTAGGTGTTGTGGATCTTGATTATCTAGCTATGGTCTCACACACCTCTCCTAATGAGCTCCTACTTGACCGAGCTCTAGGTGGACCCCCGTGTCCTGATGGGACCCCTAGGAGGAGGCCCCATACTCGACCTCTCTGTGCATCAGCTCTCTGGAGGTCTATAAGGTGGGTGGGATTGCTGATGCTATTGGGGTCTAAAGGATGACTGTGAAGAATGCTTGACCACCATGAGGAGGAGGAGCTGACCCCCTCGATCTACTATCCTGCATCTATTATATGCGGCTCCTGACTCGGTCTCTAGCCTGCTGGGTCTTCCCCGAGTCTCCTCTACTATGTAGGCCTTCTCAATGGCCTCTACTAAAGTTTGTGGGTAGTGGATCTAAACCACACCTCCAATGTCTAGATTTAGGCCCCGGATGAACTGTGTGATCCGTACCTGCTCATCCTGCATGTACTCAACATACTAGAGTAGATCCAAAAACCTACTCTCATACTCTACCACTGTAAGGGATGCCTGTCAAAGGTCATGGAACTCATCGATCCTCTACTGTATGAACCTCCATGATAGATATATGCTCCTGAATCTCTCCTCAAATAGCTCCTAGGTGAATGTCTCAAATCTACATGGAGCTTCTACTCCTCTCTCCTCTACTATACTCCAGCTCCATCCCTAAGTAGATGGATCAAAACATGAGATTTCATGTTACTAGAACAAGGAAAAAGCTTGAAGCAACCACTCAAGCTCACTAGCCAGGCCTCTGCCTAAAATCCACCTGTGTCACCTGAGTAATGTGATGGATGAAGCTTCAAGATCTCCTTGATGTGATCGGTAGTTGTGGTCTGACATCTTTAGGCCTCTCTGCATGCTCGTCCCTGAGCCTAGGGCTCTGAGACCTCTCTCTGTGTCTTGAAACTTGGTCACCATGTCCCCTCAGAGGTAACTCTACTCTAGCTGACTCTCCATGAAAATTCTCTCCTCCATGCTCCTCACTGAGTGGAGGAGGTGCATGTCCCTCAATGGAAGTAACTCTATCATGTCTGGCATGCCCTCCAACTGATCCTTCGTGTAACGTGACATTAACATCCTGAAGGTTCTACAAGATCTGTGGTAGGATGGCTGCTACAACATGATTCGAGGTGATATGTATAAGTCTATGTGGAAAGACTCCTCATCTTACCTGCCCTCCTACATAGAACAAAATGAGAGTTAGCTCATTATTTTAAGCCTCCTTCGTTTCTAAGTTTACTATCACATACAATTTTCAATAGTTTTGTTTTCTAGATTTAAAAGGTGTGCTAGTTTAACATTCATGTCTCAAGTTTTCTATTGTGTGCCCAATGGTCCAAGATTTTGAACCAATACTCTAATACCAAGTGTGGTGCATGCTTCAAACTACCACTTGAGACCCAAGAACAAACTAGGATTAGTTAGGAAAATTATGGAATAATTTTTTTTTTGTGTAATAGTGTCAACAACCAAGTTACAAGGCAACAACTAGCACAACAAGATTTAAGATCAACTACAAGGAATGGATTACAGAATTACCTATCACATCTAGCACTAACAAAACACAAGGTCAAAACAAGGGATTAGGTTAACCACTCAGATCGGGAGAGAAATTTCTCACTCAACCACTCTCTAACTAACTCTTAGGGTTCAACTTGATTTTTCATAAAATTAAATCTATCAAAATTTCCCTAAATCATTCCCATTGGATAGGAAATTTTCTCACCTTTCCAATAGTATAAAGAAGTCCTCCTAACTCCTTATATTTTGCAAGATATGAGCCGGAGGACTTTAGGGGAGAAATTTTCCCAAAGAGAGTCCACGGGCCTAGGCGGGGAAAATTTTCCCCAAGCGCGGGTCAGTGGGGCGGGGAAAAAATTAACGCATTTTCCTTCCTTTGGCACAAAAGTACAAACTGCCTTCACACACCTGCGAGCTCGGTGAGGGAGACCCTGGTTGGTTGGGAGAAATTGTGGGCCAAAGGAGTGGGTTGAGACTTTAAGTCTCTTTCACCAAAAACGTAAGGGAACTAAAATGGTCCACACCCACGTCGATGTCATGATGCCACATGTCACTCAAGGATTGGTGTGGGGAAAACGGACGGGTAGGAGAGGCGGAAGATTTAGGATTTTAGGGTTAGAAGTGCTAGGGCGAAAATTTTCTTGTGCCTCTGTTGAAGGCAAAAATGGTGCCACGTGTCATGATACTATTGGTCACGAGCGACGGGGTGGTGGGGGAGAGTTATGATTTTCTCCCAAAACAACTCAAAACTTCAAGGTCAAAAACAACCCTGCGCCTCTGCCTAGCCATAGGCTACCACGTGTCGCCACGTGATTGGATGCAGGTGGTGGGGAAAAGTTTGGATTTTTTCCCAAGCCAAAAATCCCAAACTTCAAAGGGGAAAATTTCTCCACATTCCTTTAAAATTATGTCGGTGAAGTGCCACGTGACACAATGTGTCAACCCATTTAGAGTTAATAGTTAGCCAAATTGAAGTAAAACTTCAAATGGCCATAACTTTTTATAGAAAGCTCAGATTTGGGAAAATGAGGACTTTTTGGAAAGCTCTTGAAGCCCTCTTTGCATAAGAGTCATCAATTTTAGAAATTGATAAAGTTTGAGAGGTAAATTTAATGAAAAAATTCTGCAGGGTTTTACAAAGCAAACTTGTAATTTCTAACTTATAAAATTTTGTTCAATTTTTATCCTCTTCTTCTTCAACATGTAAAATAGACATGGAGAATTATTCTTGGATGGATTTAAGAAGGTTTCAAGGTTCAATTTAGTTGATTGAGTTGTAATTGATATTTTTCCATCTTTTGACAACAAAACGACTGTGCAAGTTTCAAATTGGATTTTATAAAGTTTTGAAGGGTCTTTCTTAAATGTTAGGGTCAATTTGAGTTCCTTAGGACTTACCATATACAAATTGTAATGTTTCATTTCTCATTTCATGATGTAGATTCAAACTGTTCATTTTTTTGATATATTTGATTTCCGATTTAGAAATTAAAATAGAGATCAAACATTAAAGGTTCTTAAAATATTTTTTTCCATCCTCTAAGTGTGGGAGTTCATTCCATGCTAGTCTATTACATTTCATTAAATTAAAACAAACATTCAAGAGACAAAGTGCAAAGTCTGATTTCCAAATTTCAAACACCTTTCAAGGGAAATAAAACATTGTCTTTTTCCTCATACACATTTTCCTTTACAATAGAGATTTCAATCCTCAACAACAAATCAAATCCAATACACAATACAATTTTGAGAAAATAATGCAATCCTTTATTTATTTCCAATAACAACTTTACAATTTTCTCTTTTCCATTTGATTTCTAAAATACAATATGCAATGCATGTAACATCCTTTCACATTTCTTTTCAAAACAGAGAGTAGAATATAACTCCTTTACATTTCACATTCCAATTTTCAATCTTGCATTACCAACACAAAATCCTTCTCATTACAAATATTTATACAACTCATCCACTTCAAAGTGGGAAGGGTTACAATGAACTTGCTCAAAAGAAGGGACTATCAAACTATATATTCCTCTTGCTCCAAAACAACAACATGCTAGTTTCTTCATCTTTTCATCTTGATCACAACAAGGAAGGGGGAAAGGCAACACTCTCCACCCAACCAAGACATCCAATGAGAAAGGAGAATCCATCCTTCCTCATTGGCCCCCAAGCCCCAACCATATTGAAATAAAAGGTGCAACTTAACACATGGCAACAATGGCTTCCACAACAAACATGCAACATTTTCACATTCAAAAACACATTTCAAGAACAATGTAGCTCACAACTACATTAAGAAATGCAAACAAAATTGAGGCTTCATCAAGCAAGCCAAAACAAGAACAAGGATCTATGGGAAAACTACTTATGCCTCCCAATGGGAAACGGAGTCCACGTATATAACCCGCCAAAATAAAACATCTCACATATCCTTAAACCCCCCCCCCAAATTCCTCCTTATGCCCCCAAATTTTCTCCCTTATACCCACCCCCAAGAGTAAGAAATGCAAGCTATTTATTTTCCATGGTGGATACCAATCCCAAAGTACCTCCATGATAAAACTAATGCCATTGGCATTTCCTTATGCCCTCCCATTTGAAATTCCCATAGCCTTCTCCTACATCATATCCTAAGCATTCTACCCAACCAGCCAATCAAACATACAAACATTCACCATTTTACACATGCATAGAAAGAGAAAGAAACATTTTAAAGGGAAAGATCCTACCTCTCCATAATGGAGTTTGTTCCCAAAACAACAAGCTCTCCAAAGCCCAAAATACAGTCCAAAAATCAGCAACACACAAGCATGCAAATGTATCCAAACTCCTTCCATAAGAAAGGCTCCAAAACAGTAAGAAAATTCTCCCCAAGAGGAATAAGCAAAGTTTCAACAACCACAACCAAGCAAGGAGTTCGAATTTTAAAGGAGAGGGAAGAGAAGAGGATGATGTGGATCCATGTGGGATGCCACATCATTCTTCCTCAACCACAAGATAAAAGTCAACATCATTCACCTAAACACAATAAATAAAATTACAATCAATTTACACACTCCAAATTAACCCATACCCCAAAAGGACTGAATTTAAAACATGTAAGAGAAGTGTAATTAAAACTTACAAATAGTCATGTTAAAATGCATTTAAAAGGCCTAAATTTAACCTCCAAACCATTGGTACAGGTTGGTGAATAATTTTAAGAGGCTGTGGGACAAGTTTAACTTGTCCCACAAGCCTCCAAATATAGCCCCCAAGGACAAATTCGAACTCCCAAGAGGATGAAGTGTTTAACACTCCAAAATCTATCTTACATTCTCTTACATCCACTACAACATATAAGATTTTTTTACCATAATTATTCCACAACATTTCAACAATTTTCAAGAATTGTAGAATAATTGTATCTTCTCTATGAAAAATTATTTTATTCAATTTTAGGTTTTGTAGATATTCTACAATTTACATGTAAGTATAATAAATTGTAGAAAAGTCACGTATCCAACACTTCCTCATAGAAATTTCACAATTTGATGAAAAGAGAAAAAAATTATCTTAAAATTCAGTTTACTACATCACATTTTTAGATTAATTTAAAAATACAAATATAACTTTATATTGACATTAAATTTCAAAATAAAATACTTTAAATATACTACCACATTATAAAAAGTTACTATTCTTTTTACATATTTTCAAAAACTTATAATTACGTAAAATTCATTTTATAAATATCATATATATATATATATATAATAGTAATATTTTATTATGTTTATAACATACTTTGATTATCTATATAAATATACATAAAATTTTCAACATAAATAATCATTTATAGAAATTCGATGTATAATTAAAAACCAACGATTTATTATTGTCGTTTTTAATATTCCTATTGTTATAAACAATTTTATTAAAAAATATTAATTACTTTATAAATTATAAAGAAAATTATTAATTTTTTTATAAATAATAAATATATAACTACCACTACTAGCTAATAATTTTTTTGCTCCAACATTTGGTGTTCGATGAAGCCCAGTCATGTGCATGTTATTTATACAGTTTTGACACACGAAATGTAAACATTAGCATGTGAGACATTTGGCAAATGCATATTTTTACTTGATCATGAAATCAACAGCATGAGCGTGTTCTTGTTATTTTTTGGGAAGATAAAAATCGATTCCTTTCTATCAGTTTGTTGTGCCATTCTTGGGATTCTTGTTCAGTCAGCGATGGTATTCCATTATTACATTTGGGCACAATTATGGAGTAGGTTGGGCTTCCACATGGCTCCCTTTTGATTTTTTTAATGGAGGATACAATGGAAAGAAGGCAACTTCTAGATAAATTTACCATTGAGATTCTTATAGGTATGAAAATTGGATGAAAGAACATTTGAAACAGCTCTCAAGACGTTTAGCGTAGAGGCAAAGCTTTCCATATTTATAGAGAATGAAAACCGGAAAAGTAAAGAAGCATAGGATATTATGGTGGGGTTTCTCAAAGCTATAGGGAACAGAAAGATAATCACTCTGAGAGGTACTCGTGTTTCTTTTCTTGCAAAATAGTTACTAGTCATGCCCACAAATAATTTTTATTGTTATGACACACCAAACTTTAAGATCTTGAGAAGGAATTCATTGGCGTGTTGGAGACTCTTACACTTGCTGATCAAAATAGTATTTACCATATTTGGATAAATTCCTACAAGGGAAAATCTATGAGGATTACCTAGACATTCACTTGGTGGTCCAAATAGTTGCAATGTCAACGGACTTAGGTAATTAATTGTAAGAATTTTATTTGTATCATCTTTTTAGTGGCGGTTTAAAGAGTTTCACCTCTCGATATTTTATTAAGATATCATTTTAATATATCATGTAATGTTATACTTGTTATAATTTTATTGTTAGAAGGATCCGACGTTCACAAATACTTGTTAGACTATGTATGCCTTCTCGCTTCGATTCATCGTATATTTATTCTAAGTACATAGGAAGCAAACAACATGTTCTTAACAAACATGACATGTAGTACTTAGTTGCTTGCATGTTATTAGACGCTCTCGGTTTTGATTTCATAAACACAAATAGGTAGCTAGTGATTCAAGGAAAGTGCACGTGTAAGATGATTTTGTATTTTCAGGAAGTGGATCTAGTTTTCCTTTGGAATGGTATGTGAGAAATTCACATGCCACTTTTTCATTTGCAAATGTTGGCATCCACCTTAGAATATGTCTTCAGATTCTCTCCGCGTAATTTTCAACTCATGTGCAATTGCTAGTTTTAACATATACCATTTCCATGGATTTGTAATTATTTTGATAAATATTTTAGTTGTCAAAGCATTGGTAGACAAGTTCCCAAAATCTAGAATCATACCTCATTACTCGAGTTTGAAAATATGTAAACAAGTTCATTATCTGTCAATTAAATTTTAATTATTCCTATCAAAGTTTTGATAATTAATAGTTTTGTGGATTTTCATTTGGTGTATGCATGTTCTGCTTTTCAAAGTGATCTTATCAACATTCATGTTGTATGTAGGCATTTTAGCAGATTATCAAAAAATATTTAACAACATCAAGGGTTGGGATCATGCCCCAAGCTACATTGACAGATCAGATGACCCCTACTCATAGAGATTTAATATAAATTGAATTAAATGTAATTTTAGAGTAAATAACATAGTGTAAGATATACAAGTGATAAAATAAATTAAATGGATAAGCACCCAACATGAAATAATATGAAATTCTAAACAAGAGAGAGAGGGGGGATGAACTAGCTGATTTCACACAATCTAGAGATGATACGGGAAGGTGAATAGTTGAAACGGACTGGAAAAGCATGGTCAAGGCTAATTAGAGGTTATGAGACCCATAATTGTGTAGGACAGAAGTTCCCATGGAATAATAGCAATGTCCGAGAACTATTTACTAGATTTGGGTGCTTGTATCCACCTAAATGCTTAGGTTATGATCCTTTCTATGTAAGAGAATATTTGTTGTTGATCTCTATTTTTTGCTCTATATTTTTTCCAATGTCATTGTTCACACTTGTAACATGCAAAGAGAGATACCTAGCTGCACATACCCAAAACCACATTAAATCTAAATAGAAAGATGTATAATATGGAGTTTGACTCACATCAGCGTCACCCAAAGAGTGAACCTAGTATCGAAAAATGCACTACATTTAAGAATCCATGTAGTTCTATGTGAATGTGTGTGTAATGATTCCCTATGATGCCATTGTGAAATTTTCACAATGATAACGGGCTAGATATAGAATATAGAAAATGTATAGAGTGTGTGAGATGTAGTAGAATAGAATTCCCCTCCTATGTTGTGCATGCAGAAGGATGCATCCCTTGTCCCTTGAGGGAATGTGCTAGATGGATTCTTTTTAATACCCATGTGCCTTTGGATGCAAGCTTAGGTGATAATAGATAATGCTATTGCTTGACCTTTTATTAGAGAGCTATAACTATGTATATATATATGGATCCCTTGTTTTATTTTCGTAATTGAAAACTATAAGGCTAACCCAAAAGTATAAAAGATTCCCTAGAAGTAAAAGATACCAAAAAGAGTGGGAAAAGATAGAGAGGTTCATGAAACCCGAAAGGGATAGGAGTGCCTGGGTACTAGTGTCTTAACTGGGCACTAGTTTCCTAGGCCTTAAAAATAAATCAGTGAAATACAGACATGGTTGTATGGTGGGTAAGTTCAATAAAAATATAAGAGAAAAAGAGAAAGGCCCAAAGGACATTGTCAATTACTAGTTTTATTTCTTAGTGGAATCATGTACATATTAGTATACTCAAGGACCTAGAAATGTACCCAAGTGCATAGAATTTTTCTCTACATTTTTCCCCAACTTTAGGGTAAGTGCATAGAAATGGGGGGCCAAAGGGGGTTTTAAGTGGACACTTTTTTTTGGAAAAAATAAAATATTCAACTTCTACGATTTATTTGAAGTAGTTACACTCAAAATTAAAAGATGTTATAAGAACATGATTCATAGCATTTTGAATAATTTTTTTCAAAATGGTTAAGTGTAAATGGGTTAAAGATATAAAATATAATAGTTCTCTTTTTTTGTTTAAAAACATGAGCACTATTTAGTATTTTTGAAAACCATTTGGTAGAAAGATAGATAGGAGCATCTATTTTGTGATAAATTTTTATTTTTATTTTTAGCGAGTATTTAAATTTTTATGATTTTTCAAGTACAAATATTTTAAATTTTGAAAAATAAGGGATAGCCAACCGAGCCCCCCCAACAACCTCAAAAATATTGAAACTTAGATTTTTTTTTGAATATGTGTATAATTAGTCCTAGTTTGTGTCTGGAATGAATCAAAAGATACACAGTGAATGATAGATGTGTATAAATTCAAAAAAAAAAAAGCTAAACATATATAGAAAATAATGAGTATCGAAACCTTATACTAGTCAAAAAATTGAAAAATCATATATTTAGAGAGAGGATAGTTTTCTTAACGTTGTAGGAAAATTTCAAGAAAGATAGAAAATATTTTTGTAGGATTTAACATGGTGGAAGGTGAGGTTTTTCATATTTTTTCAAAAATATATAGGTTGATATGTTGTTACAGGTCCAAGGTGCAGGTTTAGGAAACAAAATCTATTCCAAGACTGTAAAATCTCTGTTTGGGGCATTATGAAGGGAACATGCTCATGTTATAATGTTAGCACGTTATAACATGATCACTTTCCTTAGAGTATAAGTTTAAGTATTAAAACTTAGGGTCATTTTTCACCTTATGGAAATAGTCTCACAGTTCCATGAGTCGATTATGAGATAGGTTTTAATAGTCTAATTTGGTCAGTACATAGGTAATTTTAAGGATTTCAACATTCAACCTAAATCTTTTAACGTTTAAATTATACAATCGATGTCTATTTTGACAAGGAATATAGTCATTTTGTAGGACTTGGGGCCTTTTGGATTGTTTGTTGACATTTGTAGGAGTGTAATATGTGTCAAAATTATATTTTAAAGACCTCAAAAATCTCAAACGAAACAAAAATTTCTCAAATATATGCGCTCATGAAATTCCTTATAATACATAACAAATCAAAACATACGTATTAGACATAGTTTCATTGGTTTTTTCATTGATGTCAAGTTGCATGGATGGAAAAAGGGTGTTTAGGTGGAATAAGAGTCAACATGAGATTTCCATTATCAAGAAGCATGAAGATTTATTGGTAATGCCTTTTTTGTGTCATGAAGTGTTCCATTGGTGAAGTGTTATTTTGGAACCAAAAGGGGAAGCTTAACTATTTTGAAATTATTTGTGACACCTTCAAGCCTTGGAGAAAACAAATGTCTCCAACATGTAGAGGATTCATGTATCTTTCCAATTCCTATTTTTTTCCTCCTATCTCCTTACAAAGAACTTGGAATATTTTAGAGAATTTAGGTTTCACCATTAGAGTGTTTTTCCCTTGCACCTAGAAAACCCGATGTTGAGAATATATTCCTTAAATGATCAAACATTTCCTAAATTTTCCTAAACTACCTTCAACACTTCCGAGATTCCCAAACATCAACTCTAGATGTGTACTATCTTTCCTAGACTCTCTCGGAGGGTGTTTTATTAGCTCCAGAATGGCCAAAATAAATAGCATTGAAATTGAAAATTTTGAAGCATGAAAACTAAGCCCTTGATTGAAAATAAGGCTTCTCAGTCACTGTGCACCCTTCCTCTAGTGATGCAGGAACATCTTGTTAATAATATATTTTTGATTTCTTACATGACTAGGGTTTCTTGGGTCCAGTTGAGATATTCATAGCTTTTACTAGTCCATTTGGACTCCATAGGAAAGAATACGGAGTTTCCCTCCAAATTTATAATTTGAATATTTGAACTAGATATAGGTATGTTAAGTGACAAAGTCCTCTCAGATCGAGATTTTCGATTTGAAGGTTAGAGACTATTTTTCAAATTATTTTCATGTGTAAATATATTTTTTTGGATTGTCTTCTTATCTATAATGGTGTTCAAGGCTTCATGGAACCCTCAAAGTGTCAAAGCAATGGAAAATAGATAGAAAGACTTACTCAGACCAGACTATATCTTGTTTTATAATTTTAGTAGTATGTAGCATGAGCATAATGATTCAATGAAATCCTTGAGTCTATTTTATGGCATTGATCTTGAGGACTTGGTGTTGAAAAAGTTAGAAAAGATAATAATCCATCTAAAGGAGGATTTCTTAAATAATATTTTTGTTCACAATCCTAATTGTGTGTGCCCAGTCTTAAGGGCATATAGTAGAATATTCGTTGTAAAATTTAATACTTATTACTTGTATATTCCTTGATAATTGTGTAGGAAGGTAATAATAATACCAAGAGTTTCAAAATAATTATGACTTGTTTGAATAAGAATAAAAGAAAGGGAATATTCAAATACAGTCTAGTAGTCTTAATGCCTAGTTTGAGTGCTAGGAAGGATGTACTTTTAGAGAAATAGTCTTTATTCTATGCCTTTAAATTTGGTGGAGTATCTAAATAAGTTAGAGGAAGGTCTAAGGGAATTACGGAATCATAAAATTAGGGCATAAGAATAGAGTATTGAATGGTTAATAGGTAAAGAAAGAAAAGTAAAATCATGTTTATTTCTTATGACTGTCAAGAGGTAAACCTTGAGAAATAGTACATCTTAGGAAAGAAACTCATAAGGAATTTGTATCTATCATTGAGGGAGTGGTGTTAGAAATTTTTGAATCTTTGAGTAATAGGGGAAATTATTATACAAATTTAATCAAGAAGACCTATTGACTATCTTGCATAGTGTCATGAAGAAGTATAGAGAGAGTAAGGGTTTGTATGAAAAGATTTAAGTGAAAGATGAATAGTTGAGTGATATATATTAGTTATTTAGAGAGGGGTAAGCATAGTGAGATGAGTGAAAATAATATTTATTAAAATTCAAGGTGAAGGTGAAAAATAGAGTTGAGAAGTTTGTTTAGTTCTTGAGAAAACATGGAGTCTTATAAATCCAAAAGTTGAAAATCAAGAAAGATGATGGATAAAGAAGTAATGGAGCATTGATGTGTGCTTGAGTAAGGTGTATGGGTGTGTTGAAAGGTGCATCCTCTAAACTCATTATGTAAATGAAATAATCTCCGATAGAAGAAAACATTCATTGTTGAATCTCTTATTACCTACACCTTGAAAACCCATGTTGAAAAAATGGATCCCGAATGATATTTTCATTCCTAAATTAATTCAGAAACCTTCATTTCTCTTCAAAATCACCCTCAGATTCTTTAGAATTTCTTGAACATTCT
The DNA here is from genome assembly GCA_018340775.1 of Taxus wallichiana var. yunnanensis. Taxonomy (NCBI): domain Eukaryota; kingdom Viridiplantae; phylum Streptophyta; class Pinopsida; order Cupressales; family Taxaceae; genus Taxus; species Taxus wallichiana. Next base: position 57,336,467 of record CM031241.1, read on the forward strand.
CGAAGTGTGTTTACTAGCTACAAAATTGAAAAAAAAATCCTTTTTAGGCCTCAAGAGGAACTTATCTTTCACTAAATCTTACTGAATTAATTTATTACCTTGGGTAATCATCCTTGCGCACTAAAAAAACCTTTAAAACCTTGTTAGGAATTTCCTCTGATCCAGGGTGAAGGTTGAATTGAAGGAAAACTAGTTAGAGGAAGGATGAAAACTGACTGAAAGGTCACACATATTTATGTTTATCAAGAGGAAAGAGATTGAATATTGTTACGCCCCTAGTCCTATAACTTACACTTGCATATTGTGATCATTTATCTACATTTTTTGTTCTATTGTTGCTGATATAAAATCTATCTAAGTAATTTCATTACAAATATATAGTTGTATTTCATGACATATAACATTTACTTTCAACATTGACTCTGTTTTGTTAAGTCTCATAGATTTTCTCACCTAAAGCTTAATTTTGGGAGAATATCAAGCATCCACAAATCTTGATTATAAAATAAGAAACTTGAATTTAATCCTCCTAAAGATTATTCAATAGGTAAATGAGTCAAGAAGGGTGTGTATGATAAGAAATTTGAATTTTCTCTCTATTAGTTATATAAAACCCTATTTTGGGGTTTCAACAAGAAAATATTAATATATAATTTGATAAGAATTCTTAGAAGATAAATATACCTAGAATTGGGTTGTAAAACATAGGAGTCTTCTTGATTCACACCATTATGGAGAAGACTATGTTACCATTGCAGAAAACACCCTTTTGATCAATTTTATCCACTTGGAATTATAACTTGAAGGTTAATCACATGTTCCCGACCTCCAAAATGTATTGATCTCATTACCAAGAACTAATTAAGTTTTTAGAAACACTCTTGGGAGGTATGTATTTCTTAAGAGTATGAGATGATTGCTAGTATCACCTTCGGTGGCTTCGGATAAAAATGGATGATGCCACAATGTAAAGTATTTTACTAAAGATTTATTGTTCCTAATTTTTTCCTCCTAACTCCTTACGAAGCTCTTGAAATCAGCTTAAGAATATAAGGTTCATAATTTGGTTTCTCATTCCTTGTATGTCAAAACCCACTGTTGAATATACTATCCCTGAATGATAAAAAATTTCCTAATTATTCCTAATATACTTATGACACCTTCAAGGATTTCAAATACCACCTTTGGATACTTAATACATTTTCATAACCCTCCCGGAGGATGCACACAGGCTCCAAATGGACAAAATTGGCCTTTTTAGGCTTGCTAGAGAATTAGTCTTTTACTACACTTCAATGAATGGAATAATGGACCTTGTTAAACTTTTTTTCAAAATTTATAAATGTTCACTTAATGTATAGGAAATATCTTCAAGGACAAGGTGATCTTGAAACAACAGAAGGTTGGCCCGGAGAGGGATTCAAGAAGATTTGGGAGAAATATTTCACATTGTGGCTTGGTTTTCAAGGTTTAAATTTTTCATTTCTTTGTTAGCCAATTCACATAACAACATATCCATATGAATATCATCCTCTTATCCTTCAACAATTCAAAATACTCATTGAATGAAATCAGATTTAGGATGCTCATACACTTATTTCTAATATCCCTCTCATGAGAATAGGTGTAGACACAAAACGATGCACTTTAGACATTATTTAGTCTCGGTCTAATACTATTATTCATATGGTTTTTGAGTGAAGAACTTACTAATTAACCCTCATCTTTTGGCCATTTTGCTTTACTTTATGTCGTCATTTCCGACATTCAGCACATACTTTCCTAGTCTTTTTTTTCATTATTTTATCTTTGACTGGGGTTCCCATGCTTGTACTGGGGCACCCACAGTACCTTGGTCCCAATCGGGGCGCCCTAATCCTTTACCCACTTTCCCACCACTTTTTGGAAACTTTCTAGCCGTTTGACAATTTAATATTTCTTTTGGTCAGCATTTTTAGGGTTAATTACAAAATTAGAACAAGAGAACCATAATGAGGGACCAAGAACTAGTCACTACTATCATTGCATCCATCTAAGGCATCTAGAGCTCATTTGCATCCATCTAGCTCCATCACAAGGAACAATGTTGGTTCATTTACATCACACAATCATAAGAGGGAAGTTTATTCTATTCCATCCACCATTGTATTACATTTTCTACACACACTTATTACTTTCTACTTTCACAAAATGCGATTAGCACAAGAGCACCTAGGGCGTGATTACACATAATTGCACATAGAACCACATCGGGTCTGAGATGTAGTGCAATAATCATTTAGTAAGTCCACCATTGTGGTAGTTAAGGAAAGTCCAACCCCTTCATATTCATTTTTCTTTATTAGAGTGTGATTCTTGTTTTGGGGTCTTACAGATCTATTATTCATCACTGATCATTGAAAAAAATTGACACAAAGAATTGAGTTACACATGATAGGTAGTGATGGCATTACATCATCACCTAACCTTACAAATATAGTTATTGACCTCCTACATAGATCAAGGAGCCAAGAACATAGAGTAGGCACCCAAAGTGCCCTGATCCTCTCCTGGATGCTCCATTCCAACTAAACATCTCAGATCCATCCTTTTGGGACCTTTATATGTTTATTCTTGCTTCCATAATATTTAGTTTATTTTAGGACACAGTTCGGACCATCCTCGGATCAAATAATTAATTTCCTTACTCTTTTTCACACGATGGTTTCTATTTTCATTAGCCTAGTTTCTTGGGTCACTTTCCATATTTATTTACTTATTTTATTTACTGTTGTTCCTAGTTAGATTAACTTAATAATCCCACATTTAGTTTAATCATTTTGGTGAACCTGACTGATTTCATGCTTAGGATCCTTGTTTTTCTTCTATTATGGATACCAAATTTCCTCAAGTTTCTTTATATGATTTACTTAAGAGATATCCCAATTGTCAATATGCTATTCAAAAAGCCCTGCTACACCATGTATCATCCTTAAAACACACCACCACATGAGATAAGTCCTATATTTGATCATTTATCTGATGACCCTAGTCCTAGTAATCCTTCATCTATTCAACCCCTATTGGAGGCAATCCAAGCTTTGCATTCTTTATTTCAAGAAAAATTTAAGGAAATGGAATCCATGATCACATCTATCAAATATGAAATCTAACAATTTAAATATGCTTCTCAAGAACATGTTTACTCTCCTTCTACATATCATTCTCATTTATCTCTACTACATGTGCTCATATCACTAAGCCTCCCATCATACCATTACTAGAGCCTCTCATTCTTGATCCTAACATGAAGCAGCATGACCTCCTTACTAAACACCTTATTTTCCAATTGATCACTTTACCGCCTACTCATTGTTATCCCCCTTATCGGCTAGCCAAATATCAAGGTCATCCATATTGTAATTATCATTGAATCAATGGAAATCATGATAGTGAATGCCACACTTTATGAACAAGAATGAAATATATTGAGCATTAGGTATTTATATCATTCAATGCACAAAATTATATTTCATCTCCATCTATAAATGTTACATCTTAGTGGGATCCTAAATATTCTCCTTCTAACTCTAACGAGCATTGTGCTATCACTTCTAATGTTCTTTCTTCCGGCACTCAAGTGCCACTTATGCAATCTACTCAATTCACATAACCACCTCTAAAAATCAATCAACCTTCTTCTTTGGTATTTCACCAATACATACCGTCAAAGATCCCACCATTCAAGATTTATAGCCATCCCACTCCACTTCCATTTCCCATTCATTTTGTTAAAGCAACTACCCCTCCACTCAAGTTATCTACGACATTACCACCTCAGCGTCCCATCACTTTTGTAAAGGAAACTACTCCCTACGTTGATCCACTTAGTGTCTTTTGACTAGACCTCCATCGCTTACACACTTGGGGGCATAACATCTAACACACCCCCACCAAATTATAATTAGTACATCTATCATATTTGCATTATCATACATCAATCTCCTATATTAGACATAATCATCACACATTTTAGCATCGACCATTACCCGATGACACACTCCTATGATTCAGTTCACACTTGACTATTGAGGGATCTCTACACACATGAACCCTACACACTACATTATACACCATGTCTATTCACCCATCAGACATCTTACATGATACATTATACTTTTAGTCTACATCATTTAAACATTTACACATCTAAACATCACACACCATATTAGTATTCATCATACATACATTTATACTAGGGTTTAATATGTACTTTGCACATTGCATTCATTAAATGATCATCCATACTCATCACATAGGATACACACATTGACTACTCTACATCTGCATTTCATGCACATTTTACACTCTCAGGATATCTACATATCATACATATTACATCTCACATTATGCCACATCATTCATGTATTCCCATTTTTATACACCATAGATATCATCTACATCATCCTTTTATTCATCATATTTATAGTGTTAACATCTTATACTATTCATCCTTCATACTTTATCACATGCATTTTTCATATTATTTGTTTATTTTCACATATTGCATTCTACATAGTGCACATATATCACATTACATACTCATCACATGGTCGTTTATTCTCATCACACATCTACGTGTTGCACTCACTACCCTATGATGCAGTTTAGTTCTTTTGTCCATACTCGATTTCCGAGGGTTTACAAATCAAATGGACTTTACCTTCATGAAATGTTCATCATTCGAACTTTCATCATATAAAATTTATAGGATAGTGACATATGTTATAGGATAAATGGTCACCTAATCTATCATCTTGTAGTGGTATACACTTTGGGATACATCACCACTCCCTCTTTTCATCTTGTAGTGATACACGCTTTAGGATAAAACATCACTCCTACATTCATCTTGTTATGATATACACTTTGGCTATAAACGTTCATACACATGTCATCTTTAGGTCACATATCATCATAACTACATACGTCCACATTCATCACAATGTGTTAGACAGAACACATTATTCAACCATTTCCCAATGACGCAATCTTGTTTATGGTTCATTCTTGACTAGTGAGGAGAAAACCAAATGAACCTCATTACATAAATTTCCATTCACTCAGGAGGCACGCAACTCCTCTCATCCATCTTGCATTCCATTCTACCCATCCACAACATATTGCATATCTTGGTTGCTTTTACTCTTTCTTGCATTTTCTTGTATATGGTCACTTTATTACACATGCTAGTTAGATATCTTGTATGTCATTTATCTATACCATACACACATGCGTGTTCACTCCTTTTTTAGTTGTGATCGTAGATACAAGTCTTTTACATGTATTATGGATGCTTTCCTTCTACCCATATTACATTGGTCACTGGGGAAATATGCATTCATCTCTCACATGTGCTCTTTTTCATTATGTACTTAGCACTTTACATTAATTTCTTATACACACTTTTGAAATATTGGCTATCTTTGTAACATACTAACAGTGCTTCATGTACAACATTTTTTTAGGATTACTTGGTTCCATGGCTATTTGTTGTTTGTAATTTCCTATTTTGTTTGTTATTTAATGTGATTCGTGCCCTTTGTTTGGTGTGCACACTTGTATATTGTACGCGCATCCATATTGGCCTTGTGTGTATTGCGACATCGTGACTGATGTACACTGTTTACAACCCACTTTATGCATCTTAATTTGTCTTCTTGAGTGTTTAAATTACTATATTACTTGGTATCTTATACATTGTTTATGTAAATAATACTTTATCTTATACATGCATGTTTGTTTATACTAACACTTGTCTTTGGCTAGCCTCTTGTTTGTGCATGCCTTAGTTTCTACAAAGAAATTTCCTTTCCACTACAGGGAAGAGTTACAAAGTTCATATGGTTGGTCCTCTTTTGGGGCCGCATTCTCATATCAATGACTTCTCATGCGCCCCCAAATATGGGGGAATCATTTGAAGTTTACATACTAAAACGCTTCCACACCGGTTTCAGTTAATTCAGTTTCTACCCTTGGATTGTGGGTTATATAGTGAGTGGGTTCAGACCAGTCTAAGAACCCCATACATAGCATATTTTATAGGACATGGTATTCCTTAGCATTCTAGGGAGAAGTTACAGGCTAGAGGATACAAAAAACTTCCTCTATACACTACTTCAGTCAGTGGCATCAGATCACTAGAAAAACCAAGTAGTACAAAGATTGCTTCATAGATATTGAAGGAAGTAGTTAAATATTAGAGGATATAGTGGAATTCCTCCCTATAATTCTTTGTCATATGGCTTCAGATCACCCAAAAAACCTAGGACATGATATTTTCTTTCTACACCCTTTCTCTCATCATGAATCAGGTGCACATGTTCAATTTTTATTTTATGTATTTTACATATACATAGTCATAGATACATATACATACATATTTTACATGCGTTTTTACATATATACATACATATTTGACTTCTCGATCATCTTCTACTATCAAGTCTGATCGTATGAAAAGACATTAGTAAAAAACAACAACTATAACAACGAGGGAAACAAAAACAACATTTTACGGCATCACACACCATATTAACCATGCAGATACATTACACACATCAATAAATAAAAATGCATTTATTTCCTAGGTTCACTCTCATCTCTCTTTTTTGTGTTTTTGCATCTTTAGTTTCCATGCTCCATCATATTTTTTCATTCCATGTTTTGTCTAGTCCTTCGAAACACTTTCTACTACAATCTTCAAGGACATTAGGTACGCATCTCTATATAATTTATGTTACCGAGAATTTTCTCACACACAAAAAAGTGGGACAAATGTAGACACAAAATCATGCACTTTAGACATTATTTAGTCCCGATCTCATACTACTATTCATATGGTTTTTGAGTGAAGAAATTATTAATTAATCCTCATCTTTTTCCATTTTCTCTACTTTTTGTCATCATTGCTTCAAGCACATACATACGCGCCTATTTTTTTTTTTTTTTTCATCATTTTAGTCTTGACTAGTGAGCCCATGCTTGTACTGGGGTTCCCATAGGCACCCTCGTCCCAATCGGGGCACCATGATCCTTTTTCTACTTGCTCACGACTTCTTGGGTGCTTTCTAGCCATTTGATCATTTAATATTTCTTTTGATCGACCTTTCTCGGGTTTAATCATGAAATTAGAACAAGATAACCATATAAATATAAAGTTATGAAACCATAATGAGTGACCAAGCACTAGTCACTACTATCATCCACCTATAATTACATCCATATAAGGCATCCATCACATCCATAAGGATGGTTCATCTACATCACAAAAACATACGAGGGAATTTTATTCTATTCCATCCACCTTTTTATTATATTTTCTACACGTAGTTATTGCTCGCTACTTTCACAAAGTGTGACTGAAACAAGATCACCTACAACATGATTGCACACACTTGCACATAGAGCTACATTGGGTTTGAGATGTAGTGCAGAGCTCAGTTCGTAAGTCCAACATTGTGGCAACTGAGGACAGTCTGACCCCTTCATATGCATTTTATTTTTTAGAGTTTAATGCTTGTTTTGGGGTCTTGTAGATATATTCTTCATCATTGATCATTGGTGGCATTCGACACAAAGAAATGAGTTACACACAATATGAAGTAAGGGATTATCATCATAACCCAACCCTGCAAATCATGTTATTGGACCTCTTACATAGGCCAAGGTCCCTAGAATGCAAACTAGAGCACCCACAAGTGCCCTAATCCTCTCCCAGTGCCCCAGTCCTAGCCAAACAACTAAGATCCATCCTTTTTGGGACCTCTGCATGTTCATTCCTGATTCCATAATATTTAGTTTAGTATATGACACGCCTAGACCAGCCAATGGATCAACTAAGTCATCTCCTTACTCTTCATACACATTAGGGTTTTGTTTTCATTAGCCTAGTTGCTCAGGTCACTTTCTATATTTATTTACTTCTTTTATTTACTATTATTTATTATTGTTCCTAGTTATATTAACTTAATAATCCCACATTTTAGTTAATCAATAGGTGACTTCTTGATCCTCACACATGATGGTCCCTCATGCCTCATTATCTTGAGAATATCATTTTTATTTATTTATTGCTCAAATATATTTGGACATAAAGGTAGATTCAAGATATGATCATCATCAATTCAATCCTAGAGCCTCACTTTTCACCTTTGAACATTATGATCTCTTCTTAGTCTAATAATTTACCTCCCTGCTGAAGATGTCACTTGAGTGGAAGCATGCTTATGCTGTCTTGACACCCTCTTTCTCAATTACTCTTCATGAAGATAGGTTTCCTCCTATTGATAGAAGGGTCAGTCCCTAAATGAAACTTGGAAGAATGTTCAAGAATGAAATCCATGTTCTTGACCTCCACACTATACTAAAACACTGCAAATTCCTCCTCCCTAAATTGCAAGATGTGAGTTCATTACCAAGTGTTGATTAAGTGTTTAGAAACACTCTCATAAAATATCCATTATTTTTGAGTCTAAGATGATGTCCACCATCACTCATGGTGAGATTATCTCATCATGCTTCTAATTAACATTACCTTAATGATTTGAATCTAGATGAAGCTCTCTATGTTTTAGATATTTCATAGACCTTATGATTTTTTGATTTTACCCTTTTTCCTCATGATGTTTCAGATACTTCAAATACTTCTTCATGACCATTCCCTTGATTATTTGAATTGATAAAAACTTAAATATGTGTTTTTATTTATTATGTGTTACAGGGAATTTCATGATTCCATATATTTGAGAAATTATTGCTACCTTTGGGTGTTGAGAGGTTTATAAAATATATTTTTGACACATTTAACACTCATACAAATGTTAGTAAACAATCCAAAAGGCCCCAAAACCTAAACAATGACTATATTATTTCCAAAAATAGACATCGATTGTAGAATTTAAACCCTAAAAGCTTTAGGCTAAATGCTGAAATCTAGTGAAATACCTATGTCTTTGACTAGATTAGAATTTTGAAAACTATCTTCTAAACCATGACTAATGGAGCTATGAGACTAGTTCCATAAGGTGCAGAGTGACCCTAATTTCTTATATTTACTAAAATAAATTTAAAGTATAAGTTTTTCATTTATTAATCTTTATACTTTATTATTTCTTAAGTATAAGAAATAATAAAGTATAAAGATTAATAAATGAAAAATTATACTTAAACAATTTATTTTAGTAAATATATCCCTCCCAAAAGAACATATACAACATTTCAAATAGAACGAGTGCATGTTATAACACACTATTGTTTTAGGATTGGTAATTACCAATCCTAATAATTCATAACGTGATCACGCTTTCATAAAACATGATCGCATTTTGCTTCAAATTTTAAAAAACCTCTTTTGGGCCCCCCATTTGTATGCACTTACACTTTATCTTGTTGAGTGAATATTGGATAGCATAAAGTAGATCAAATATGCATAACCTCTGATCTTGTAGAGAATATTATAGATGATAGTGTGTCGAGTGAACAAGTAAAGTGTCAAATGATCATAATGTGAAGCGTAGAGACTAGGAAAGAGAAGTTGACCCTAGGGGTGAAGTGTATGCATAATAACATGTTGTTGGAGCTTAGGCTTTCTGATATGAGCTACTTCTTTTTATGTATTAAGTATGTTTCTTAAAAATAAGGGTGAGAGAGTAATGAAAGTTCCGTATATGATAAATCAATGTAACATGTGTATGAGTAAGTAAGAGTGTGAAAGTGTGTACACTTGATATGTAAGAAATTATGAGATAGAAAATTGTCTTGTTTTCCTTGGAGTTGTTGTATTTGGATTCTGGTGGTGACGATTTTAGGTAATCTCATTCTGAGAGTAATTTTTTGGGTGATCTCACACCAAGACAGAGTTTTTTGGGAGATCTCATGCTAAGAAAAGAGTGTTGCGGAGAGAGGTATAACTTTTCTCTCCTTTTATGACATTTCTTGAATAATCACCACTACATATGATACACCCCATATTTGTTCCTTTTGTTCCAATTTTTTTTATTCTAACTGAAATATAATTGATAGACTGAATATTTGTAACTGGAGGCAAGTTCGTGCTACTAGAGATTTGATATGAAAACCACTTTAAAATATTCTAAATGAGAAATTAATTTGTTTTCCTAGGACATTAGCGCTTAAGGGTGACATAAGCTTCCACCACAACTATCTAGGTTTGAGAGCATGTGTTGACTCTATATATTTTTTATTTTACTATAGCTCTGAGTTGTTGTAGGGGTGATTTTATCACCTAATAGATTCCCTCGTCATTTTGGGTGCATACGACGAATGGAAGAGAATGTGGTCCAAAGGAGAGGACCTAAAGTTGATATGCATAATAGAAATGGATACCTATAGTGGGTAGGGGATGTGCATAGTAGAAACCAAGGAACAAGTGTAACAAGTAGGCTAGTGACAAGAGTTAGTAAAATAGATCTAGCATGTAATAAAAGATAATGTAACAAGCAACTAGAAAGACAAGATGGACTGCGAAAAGTGGGTTTTATGCATGGGACATCGCTCACAATGTCACAATATAATCATGGCTGAAGTGGAAAAAATAATACAATGATCAAACAAGACATATGACATAACTCGCAAATAAGATAAAATGATAGATAGGAAATAATAAGTGACACATAACCATGGTTGTATTGATCATGTAAGGCAAATGTTACACATGAAGCACCCATTAACATGTTACAAAGATAAGTATTATGTCAAAGCATGTATATTATAGTGATAAATAAAGTTACAATAATGAGAAGTAGTAAAGAATGTGACAATAAAACCTATGATAGATAAAGTGTGAGAGTTGTAAAGGTAGATGATCCATTGAGCCTGGACATGACTGGTAAAGAGTGGTGTTGAGCATAATGGATCATGTATGAACTTGTAATAGGTCTTGCATTCACCTCAAAATACCAAGTGAATGCGCATGTGTATATAGAAAAAGATAATGACATACTGAGAATCTGGTTAGCATAGTATGTAAAGTGCAACATGTACATAGTATAGGATAAAAAGGGTAAATGTAACCAAGATATACAAATGTGATGAAAGTATAATGGTGTGTTGCAATGTCTAAGATGTGAAGATACGAGGAGCTACGTTTCCCCCTAGTAGATGTGTGTGAGATGAGGTTCATTTATAAATTCTCCCTCAAAATTCAAGAATTAACCATAGAACAAGAGTGTGTCATCAAGAAATGAATGTGTTGCATGAGAGTAGATGCTAGAATAGATGTATCATGAAGCGTAGAGCATGAAGTGTGGATGATTTGATTCTTGGAAAGAAAGGCATGAATTATGGATCAAGAGTGATTAGTAGGTGTTACAAAAAATGTATCGTGAAGCATGGAGTGTGAAGTGTAAGTGATGTGAGGTTCATTTCATAATTAGACCTCAATAGTTGAGTGTGAACCGTAAAAATAGAGTGCATCATGGGGTTATGAAGAGAAAGTATGTGAACCAATGATGTGGTGATGCATGGAAAGATAGTCATGAAGCACATAGTGAGATAGAGTAGTAGATTTATTAATGATGTATCATGAAGTATTGAGCTTGAAGTGTAGAAATAGTAGAGGATCGGTGAGGTTCATGGATGAAGTGTGCCCTCAATAGTCAAGTGTGAACCATAGCACTAGTGTGCATCATTGGGTAATGAAAAAGAAACTATGATTAAGCATAATATCATTTGAGATGCAATAGATTGAGGGGATTCTTGAGTTTATTTCCATTAAGAGTGGTGAGACAATATACAACACGTCCTAGCTTATCAGTGATTACATAAGGTCCAATCTAATTAGGCTTGAATTTTCCTTTTACTTGAGTGTCTTCGTTAGTATTATTTTGATTTTATTTAAGAAAAAGATCTCTTATATTGAATTAACATCGACGTATTTTGTTTTATAAGCATGTGCAATGCATTCTTGATATACCCAAAGATACTCCAAGTCTTGTACATGGTGAGATTCAATAATTTTAAGCTCATATAATTGATTTTTGTTGTATTTAGTATCTTTTAGAATTCCTTTAAGGGATACCTATAATGAGGAATTTTCAAGTTCTAATGGAATGACAGCTTCAGTTTTGTAGATAAGTGAAAATGACATAGCATTAGTGGTAGTGCGAATGCTAGTGTGGGAAACTCCAAAGAGCGTATAAAATTTATTATAAAAGTCACTACCATGAGTATCAAATTTTTTGCAAAGATATTGATAATGGTTTTATTAGTAGCTTCTTCTTGGCCATTTCCTGTGGATAATAAGGAGTAGAATTTTTTTCTTAATTTTGAACTTGGAACAAATCCGTTTGACATCCTCCTTTTTGAAATGAGATTTATTATCGGTGATAATAGAAAATGGTACACCAAAGTGTATAATGATGTGATTATTAATGAACCAAAAGATATCATCACTAGTAGTGGTTTCCAAGGGTGCACTTTGACCCACTTTGTAAAATATTAAGTAGTGGTTGTAATGAACGTATGGCCATTAGTTGATTTTCGATTAAATTTTCCAATGAGGTAAAAACCCCGAGAGAAAAAATGGCCATGATGAGATAATGGGATGGAGTTTATATGCAAGCATATGGTGGAGATTTTTTTTATTTTGACATTTGTCACAATATGTGACGTATTCCAAACAATCTTATTCCATGGTGGGCCAATAATACCCTTGTCATAAGAGCTTTTGATACATCACTTTTCCAAAGAATTATCTTCCACAAAGGCTATCATTGATTTGGGAAATAACTAAAGGAATATCACTAACACCTCAACAATGTAAATAGTGACCATCAAATGCTATTTTAAAAAATGAGGCTCTAATAATCGTATAGCGTGTAGCTTCACACCGAAGTGGATGAGTTCTATTAGGATGTAAGTAAGCACAGATGGTTTGTCGATATTAGAAATTAAAGATTGGGGTGAACCATTTAGGATTGTCATGGATGTGGTAATGGCACATAATTCCAAAACCATATTATCGGTGGATGGATTGCATAGGTGGTGGATTATAAAAGTGGCTTGATCATTAGTGATACCTTGTGGTATGTGCGATTCGGCACTAGTGATCTAGAGGATTTTTCACTATGCATATATTCCCTAAAATTCCCTAAACCTAGACCATGGTGAAGGGATTCTTGAGAAATTTCTGATGATATGTTGAACTTCAGAATCGAATTTCATGCAAATTCTATCGTCGGTCAACGTTAAGGTCATAAAAGGGTAAACCCTAGTTAACAATAGGTCAACAAGTGGACCAATAGCAAGGTGACACGTGGAAATTGGTGAACAAGGAAAAATTGATGGTATTGTAATTTTTCAAAATTGGTTCCATGGTATATAGCTCTTCACAAGCTTTCCGACGCATTTTGAATGGACCAAATCTGAGTTCGTATGCGAAAGATATGTATAGTCAAAGTTGTGGTCAAATGATGACGTGACACACTCTGACATGGACAAATGGCATATTATGGGCATGAAACTTGGCAGGTTTGTAGTGGATTTAGATTTAAAATAATAATAATAATAATCTATTTAATCCATTCCACGTGAATAATCCTAAATCCCATGGGATAAGGAGGATTTTGTGGCCAAAAAGCTATTTAAAGGCTTATCCTATCCCTTTCCCACCAAATGTGGGGTCAATGGCTAAATTGGGCACCTAAACCTATGGAAGGGGGATTTGAACCCTTGACCTATGCCAAAATACTTATCATCTTTACCAACCCACCACTTTTTAGCAAGTAATGGTATATGAGATCACTTCTATTTAAAGGGACCTTTTGGTAGGTTTGTGAAAGGGACAACGAAAGACTAGTTTGCAGAGATCACCATTTTCAAGGAATTTACAGTCCAAATTTGTAATTGTGTAAAAATAAAAATTGTTCATAATTCCAAAGATATTTCCATAAATGTAAATTTTATTATAGGAAGTGCTATATATTTTCATGTGTAGGCATTTTTCCATCACAGTTTCACAGATCAGGCACAAGGAGCAGGCAGAGATATGCATTTTCCAACCACTTTTGGTCCGAATTAGGCCATGGAGTAAAAAGGGAAAGTTTTTAATAATTTACTCTAGTTTCCAGAAATGTAAAATTTTTTATGTAGGTGTTTGTACATTTAAATTTGTAGACATTTTTGAACATAATTGCATAGGAAACTATTAATGAAAATACTGTAGGGGCCACGATGGACTTGGGAACGTTTATGGTAAATTACAAAGTTCCAAGAGGTATGAATCAGCTCATTTTCAGGTATAAAGGTATGTTAAGTCAATAGTGAAGGGATATTGTACTTCATTGGGAAATAATAGATCGATTCACTTTCTGTGAATCCAGAGACGTAGCCTTCGGGTGAACTCCGTTATCAAGTTCTTGTGTTGTGGATTTGATTTCAGTTTTTAGAAGCTTTTGATCAGATAAAAAACATTCAAGTTATTTTATTTGATTAATTATTAAAAAAGCAAAAAACTGGAGTAAATGGATTGAATGGAAATTTCAGTATCCATAACCCACAACAAGATCTGAATACACTTATCAACTTGGATTCAAATTTCAGTTTGAGTGTATGATTTGAAATCAATTATGAATTTTAAAATGGATTTGTAATAGATTTAGTACATTCACTTAAGTTGAAAAAATTAAGGATAATTGATTTATTTAGAAGAATTTAAGGATTTGGGTTTCAAGAACTCCCAAAATTGGCTTAAACTCTTAATCAGTTGTCAAATTTTTAAATATGAGAATTTTCTAAGTACTAAAAAAATTTCAAGTACCATTTTTAGATCAAGTTGGTATCAGAGCTGGTTTAAGATTTTGATTTTCTTTAGTTGATTTGGTTCAGTTTAGTTTTTCCATTTTAGGCTTGATCTTTTGGTTACAGTGTGTATAATTTGGAAGAACATGTGTGCAGGGAAACCATGGGCAAGATGTCCACAAGACCAAGTTTGAAGAGATTGAAGCATGCAATCATCATATTTAGGAAGAGAATGCCTTCCTAAGATGTCAGGTGTTAACTCTAGAGGAGAAACTTGACACATTGAAAAGAGAGCTAGAATCCAAAAATGAGCTCTTGATGGTGTTGCAGATTGAAGGACCTAAGAAAGAGGTACCTATTACTGTTGATGCATCCACTATGATAGATGAGTGCATAGTAAGTATGACAACACTTAATTCCTCTCCCAAAGCTAAGTTAGATTCAGAAAGTGTGCTTGGTGAATTTGAAAAACACACTAAAGGTATAGGATCTAAGCTTTTAAGTAATATGGGTTTTAATGGAATTGGCCTTGGTAAGAACAACCAAGGCATAACTAACCCAATCTTGGTAGAGGAAAGGCCTTGACATGCAGGACTGGGATATGCTAGTGCAAGGGAAAAGGTGATTGGAGAGAGTTCCAAATCAGCTGGAAGAAGACAAGATTCTGATAGCCAAGAGTCTTCCCCCTTAGCATCAGGTGGTTCATCCTCATCAAGAGGATCTAGTAAGAATTCACCACGGAGAGGTATAGAAATCCCTCCACCTTCTATTTACCATGGTTCTAAAAAGAAAGGTAAACAAATTGATCCCTTGTTTACACTTTGGAAAAATTTGGCTATGATTTTCAAGAAATGATGAATAGTTATCCATGCACATTTTGTGGTTTGTCTAATCATTGTGTGGCCAAGTGTAGGAAGTATAAATCCATATTGGAACAGTTTGAGAAAATGCATTCTCCTAAACATGGCTCGGCTAAGAGCAGTCAAGGTAAGGTTCCTAAAAATATGGATCCTAAAAAGGTAGATCAAATATTTTGTGATCACTTGTAAAAAGAAAGGTCATTTAATTTAAAAATGTTGGAAGCTACATCTAGAACAAAAATTAAAATTTGTTGAAAAAGGATAAAAGTTTAAAACCAACTATTATGACCTCTTTAGTGGCACAGGTAAAAAATGAGTTGAAAAAACCACCTAAATAGGAAAATGTGTTGAAAAAGGTGGGAAAATAGTTTATCAATTTTATGTTTGCATAGTTGCTTTGTTGAATGGTATGCAAACTAACTAGGTAGTTTTGGAAATTCCATTGATTGTGAAAAGGATAAGTTCCAAATTTATTTTTCTACTTTGGTGTTGGTGAAGTATCCTGAAGAGGAAATAATCAGGTGACAGTTTAAAATACTTGATGTAATTTTATTTTTGATGGTTTTACAACTTCATCTTTTAGTAGCATTTATAGTTCAATGGGCATGATCATTGGTCGATGTCTATATTTGGATTGTAGTTAGTATGATGTTATTGTGCAATTTGTGGCATGTAGGCATTGTTTGTAAGTGTACAACTTATACAAACTCTTTGTTTACTATGCATGATATTTACACGTGTGTAAGTCTTATTGATAGGATTAATATTTGTAATTATCAAGTATAGTTGCAAATAGTATGTACAAGTTTTGCACTAACAAGTTGTGATTGCATGTTACATTTTCATTGTTGATAGTGGTGAGTGCAGATCAAGATGTATAGAAGAAGAATATGGCAGTTACAGTGTCATATCAGTTGCATTATAAGCCATGGGTGAAATTCCTTTTATTGGTTTTTAATTATTGAAAATTTTGGGGAAATTACCATTATATAAACAAGGTTATATTTTTTTATTATGTAGATAATGTGTGTATAGTTCAATAGAGTGAATTTCCATTTTGAGGTCAAAATGGTCTTATTGGGGAGGAGTGATCCTGAGGATTTTTCACTATATAGATATTCCCTAAACTTCCCTAAACCTAGATCATACTAAAGGGATTCTCGAGACCTTTTCTTACGGTATACTAAACTTCAAAATTGGAGTTCATATGAAAATTCTATCACCGGTCAAAGTTAAGGTTGTAAACGGGTCAACCCTGGTCAACAAGTCAACAAGTGGACCAATGATAAGGTGACACGTGGCAGTTGGAAACAAGGAAAAATTGATGGTCTTGTAATGTTTCAAAATTAGTTCCATGGTATAGAGCTCGTCACAAGCTTTCCGACGCATTTTGAACGGACCAAATCTGAGTTCGTATGCGAAAGATATGCATAGTCAAAGTTGTGGTCAAATGATGACGTGACACACTCTGACATGGACAAATGACATATTATGGGCGTGAAACTTGGCAGGTTTGTAGTGGATTTGATTTAAAATAATAATAATAATAATATATTTAATCCATTCCACGTGAATAATCCTAAATCCCATGGGATAAGGAGGATTTTGTGGCCAAAAAGTTATTTAAAGGCTTATCCTATCCCTTTCCCACCAAATGTGGGGTCAATGGCTAAATTGGGCGCCTAAACCTATGGAAGGGGGATTTGAACCCTTGACCTATGCCAAAATACTTATCAGCCTTACCAACCCACCACTTTTTAGCAAGTGATAGAATATGAGATCACTTCTATTTAAAGGGACCTTTTGGTAGGTTTGTGAAAGGGATAGTGAAGGACCAGTTTGCAGAGATCACCATTTTCGAGGCACTTACAATCTAAATTTTGCAATGGTGTAAAAATAAAATTTGTTCATAATTTTTAGATATTTCTAGAAATGTAATTTTTTTATAGGAATTACTATATATTTTCCTTTGTAGGCATTTTTCCATCGCAGTTTCACAGATCAGGCACGAGGAGCAGGCAGAGATCTGCATTTTCCAACCACTTCTGGTCCGAATCAGGCCATGGAGTAAAAAGGGAAGTTTTTCATAATTTCCTATAGTTTCTATAAATGTAAACCTATTTTATATAGGTGTTGTACATTTAAAGTTTTAGACTTTTTTTGAATGTAATTACACAGAAACTATCAATGAAAATATTGTAGGGGCCACGGATGGAATTGGGAACGTTTCTGATTAATTGTAGAGTTCCAAGAGGTCCGAATCAACTCATTTTCAGTTATAAAGGTCTGTTAATTCAATAGTGAAGGGATATTTTACTTCATTGGGAAATAATAGATCGATTCACTTTCTGTGAATCTAGAGACGTGGCATTTAGGTGAACTCTGTTATCAAGTTCTTCTGTTGTGGATTTGATTTCAGTTTTAGAAGACTTTGATCAGATAAAAAAATTTCAAGTTATTTTATTTGATTAATTATTAAAACAAACACAAAACTGGAGTAAATGGATTGAATGGAAATTTCAGTATCCATAACCCACAACAAGATCTGAATACACTTATCAACTTGGATTCAAATTTCAGTTTGAGTGTATGATTTGAAATCAATTGTGAATTTTAAAATGGATTTGTAATAGATTCAGTACATTCAATTAAGTTGAAAAAATTAAGGATAATTGATTTATTTGGAATAATTTAAGGATTTGGGTTTCAAGAACTCCCAAAATTGGCTTAAACTCTTAATCAGTTGTCAAATTTTTAAATCTGAGAATTTTCTAAGTACTGGAAAATTTTCAAGTACCATTTTCAGATCAACTAGCTAGTGCGTAAGCATAATGTTTATATTTGTGGGGATGATGGTGATAAAATAAGAGTTCAATGTAGTCAATATGGATTTTACAAGGTCATTATAGGGGATGAGTCGCTCTTCTTTGGTTTGGAATGTGTCATTGACTATGATTAAAAATTATTTCATATTTTTATGAATATAGATATTATAAATAAGAAAATTCTTAAGACAGTGAGGCCAAGGGTAAGAGATTCATATTTAAGGATATTATTTGTACAAGAAAATCCTAAGTGGTATGGTAAAGGGAGATAATCACCATGATGGGTGATAAATACAATACAAGATCTAGCACTTGTGGTGTAACAATATCCATCAAAATACATGGTCCATGTATCAGTATCAATTACATAAGTGGTGAACTCATCATGGAAAAATTCACAGATGGGAGAAGGATCAAGAAGACGAACATCAACTTATTGGAGGATTTAGTAGATAAGTCTTGATATCCTCGAAAGCATAGTGACAATTTTAATCCCAAAAAAACTTAGTGTCCTTTATCCCGAGGTTCATGAAAGGATACATTTTTTCAACTAACTAAGCAATAAAGTGATGGATAGTCTAATTTTACCTTTGAGTGAATGAACTTGATGCATATTTTGTGGTGAGGCATGTTGACTATGGCATGGATATTCTTAGGATCAATATAAATTCCTTTTTTATAAATGATATAACTAATGATTTTTCCTTTCATGACCCCTAAAACACATTTTTAGGATTTAAGCATACATTATATTGTCGCAAGCATGTAAAAAGTATGCGTAGATCATCAACATGAGTTGCATGACTACGATATGTACCAAGCATATCATAAAAATAATCCTTAAGAGATTTTATGGATATAATGTTCAAATATGAGAGTTATAATATGTTGATAGGTGGCACGACTATTTTTAAGTCCTGATAGACATAACAATATATAAAAATTACCCCATGGCATAGTAAATGGATTTTTTTATTGATCAGTAGGGTTGATTTCAATTTGATTGTATACAAAAAATCCATCCATAAAATAAATAATTTCATTTCTAGCCATGGAATTGACTATAAAATCTATGTGCGGTAAAGGAAAACTATTTTTGGGGCAAGCTTTGTTAAGATTACGAAATTTGGTACAACAATAGACTTTTCCATCTAGTTTCATAATGGGATCAATATTAGAGACCCATTTGGATAATCTATTGGAATCACAATGGAATCAGAGGTGGGGGTGAATCAGTCCTTACAAACTTAATTTAAATATTATATTTTTACTTGAACCATTAACTAGTTAAGCATCCATTAATATTTGCACAACATCATATAACATACATGCAATCAACCATGAACAAGAGAAGTAACAACACAACACAATACATAAGTGGGAAACCCTCAAGGGGAAGAAAACCCACTAAAACTTTTGATAATATTAATCAAATGAATTTTTTATTGAATCATCAACTTCACAAGGAGTACCAACCCCTAATTTAGTATAGCACTAACTCTACAAAGACCACCAACCCCTAGTTTTGTGAAACACAAAATCCACAAGGAGGCTATTGTTAGAAAAAAAAGGGACCGAGAGGGGGGTGAATCAATGCTACAATAAATTTAATTTTCATTTACCAAACCATACATTCATCCATTAGATTGTTTATACAACATCCATGATCATGTGTGCTTATTAAGATATCAAAAAACACTCACAAGAGCAAGAAAGTAAAGTACTCAACACAAGAACACCATATGTAAGTGGGAAACCCTCAAGGGGAAGAAAACCCATTGAAAATATTCTTATATTACTCAAATAAAATAAATTTAGTGTAGAACCAACTACACAATGAGCACCAACCCCTAGTTTAGTAGAGCACAAACCCTATAAGGAGCAAAAACCCCTAATTTATTGAAGCACCCACTCCAAAAGGAGGATAAAACCCCATAGGATGACCAAGAACCAAGTAAGCCACCTGAAGATATATGATCTCTTATTTTTCTTCTTCAACAACTGATGGAGATCACAATTTCAAGTCACAAAACCTAGCTCGCACACTAGGTCTTCAAACTTTCACTATCTTGCTCTTTCTTCACTTGTATTTACTCTAACTTATTTCTCGCATGTCTTCAAAACATATTCAACCTGTCATGCTCTTAATATCCTTCAAATAATTAGCTCATACCTACAAAATATCTTCTTCTAGGTCGCACACCTTCCCTCCAAGAGCACTATTTCAAAAATGAACCAAACAAGCACTTAAACATACTTTTCTTCCTTCCAAACCAAAAGAGGTCGGTTCCTCATGATAATTTATACCCATAAATCTCTATAAAATTCATAAATTTTAATTAAAATAGTTACATATGAACCAAGGCTATCGTCTTAGCTAAAACCCACATTAGAAGTAATAAAAATGGCTCAAAACCCCATGGGCACATTCTTAAAAAATCCCTAACATTAGTACCATACATTTTCATGACCCAAGACTATTTACATATGATTAAAATATTATAAAAATTCATAAAATATTGTAATTAATATCAACCAATCAAATTATTTCATTTGTTGTGCTCAGATCCCATTATAAATCTTAAAACAATTGTTTCCTACATGCTTCATCACCCTAGAAAGTTCATCTGATCACCAAATAAATTCTCTTAAACCAAAAAATTTCATGTGACCACTAAACATAAATAAAAGAACTTGTATAATAATTTTAATTAAGTTTTAAGTAATGAAACATCCTTCTCTTCAAGCCACATTAACATTTTCCTTCACCAGATCAACCTGCCAAAAAATTTGTTTCTAAAGCTTAGCTTATAAATTAATGTATACATATATTAAATAAATATAAATGGATTAATTGGATACTAAATTCATTTCTCTTCATATTCCATGGGATATAAATCTTTACCTAATCCATCGCATGCTTCAAGTATCATAAAATTTGCATTAGAACACATGTTGTCTAGAACTGCCAAAACTATTCTTGCTCAAAGAATGCCCTGGAAACCCTATCAAATTACCTCATCATGAGGTTTAATTATACCAATTGAAATATATCCTAATATAATTTCCAAAACAACTTTAATCATCTTATAAATTCATATGTAGCTCATGCTATGACAATTTTACTTTGGACCACCATTTGAGACCCCAAAACTATTCTTTGACTAGTCAACCTATTTGGACCTCAAGACAAAATGAAACTTCATGAACATGTCTTGAAACCTCCATTGGAATAAAAAAAAAATCCCATTCATCATTACCATAAATTTTTTATGTTACTCCTTTGGACCATCTTTTTGTAAACCTTCTTCTCCAAAAAATGCAAATTTTTAGGTGGGTCCACATATCACCATGACCTCAACAATACATTTCTAGAAATAATGAGTAATGTACAACATCTATTTATCAGTTTTGATTAATAAAACAAAACTGGGTCAAAACACTTCACTTTCTATTAACTGCTCCTAGCTAGGGTTTAACTACAATTTTATACTTCTTACCTTCTTAACATTCGCTCATTAAAACATGATGATAAAATGACATCATTATTTTTGTGAAACCTTATAAACCACCTTATAATCATCCTTGAAATCCACAAGGTCCCATGAAAATCCCAATATTCATAACAAGCATCAGAAGTTAAAATTCAATCTTGATTTTCACCTATTCTTGACCATGTCTTACAAAATCAGTCATATCTAGAAAAATAAACAACATGGGAATCTGAAATTTTTCTAATAGCATCATAACTCATCCCTATAACATTTATAATCATCATAATATCAACACCATAGCTTGATCTCTCCAGTGACTAAGACTTACTTATGTTTGCATGCTAGATCCTCACTGTAGAAGTTAGATTCAACTTAAATAATGTAAAAAATCATCAATTTACCTCTCAAAATGACCCAAACATACCTCATATGTCACGATACACCTAATTTCATGCTTCTATGATATCAAATGGCTCCAAACCACTTTTTCACTTCTCCAAGCAAACATACTTGCTCCTAATGAGCACCTGTAATGAAGTGATCCACCTATACATGTACCATACCAATGTTTTGAGTGATAAATAATCCTCAAATAATGTAATAAATTATGTCAACATGATTCCCAAAAATCCAATAATCTCTCTCTACCAAGCTACACCTCCTAGGCACCTGTATGGGTTTGCAAAAGCAAGCACACATCACTGAATCCCATTGTAGTAGTTGATATACATCTGAACCAATGTATGTTAGCATAAAATACATCATCATGGAATAATCATACAACATTTACTTTTTTATTAATGTGTATTTTCATCAATGATTTACCACCTATTAGGATACCATGCCAACAATCTCCCCCTTTTTCATTGATGGAAAATAACCTAAACTTCTCCACATTTTTACATTAATTAAAAAGGAATACCTGTAGTTCACCTTATTAACCTATCTTAGCTTCATACCATCATGTTCTTGCTAGAAACATCAACCAAATGTCTCAAGGAGACACCTGTTTATTTTGCTCAAAAATCTGAATTTTGCCTTCATTTTAGGGATGCAAGTAACAAACTCCCCTTGAAAGAGAACTTCCAACATCTAAAAAATATTAGTACATCATGAAAAACCATAATATCAACTTTCTAGGGGAAATAAATAAATTTTCAACCTTCTAGTCATGCACAAACCACAATTTTCACCTTGTACCTTATTTTGGGATTTTTATGAACATTATATTAGTAGAGAACTAAACCATACCCTATTAGAATCAAGCTGAAATGTTAAAAAAATATCATAACCAAGATTCATACATCCTTCCTTGAACAACTTCCATAATTTTTAGGCCTAAAAATGAAAAATATGCATATGCGTACTCTTCATACTAAGGTCAATACTAAGAGGCCATAACAAACAATTTAGAGAAAGTTTCACAAATTTTGAAGCTCACAACATCTTCATTCACCACATATTTTGGAAAACTAATACCCCCTAGACATGAAACACTTACCTCTAGCTCATAAGCACAAAAATGATCAACTAGCATTGGAACCATACCTTGAAATCATCATTACAACTTTTTGCAATCCCTAAACACCTTTTTAAGTCTTATTTAGTCATTTTAGACTGATATAAGCTATAACATGGATACGTAAGAAAGGATAAATGAAAAAACCTCATTTTCACCTTGAATTTGTCTTGAGAACACCAAGTCATTATCTAAAATCATTATCTCTCCATGTTATGATCATCTTATATACCCTATGAGAAACATAAATTATTTAGACCTCTATTTCAAAATACCATAGCCATGTCTCGCTTTTCTCATGAAGGGTAAAAACCAACTATTAGGCTTAAAACTTGATAATTTAAACTATCAACCATTATATCTATACATATCTACCATGAAACATTCAACCAAGGGACCAAGAAATTATGTTTTGATTTTATTTCCACTATACCATGTAAAACATGAGCTACATGCATGTAGAGAGTCATTTTGGAGAAAAAACACAATTTTCATGTCTTGGCAAGCACCTAACACCTTCTCCTTACACCATTTCATTGAAAATACTGATAGATGAATGAACATACCATTTCATTATGATATTAATATTTGAAAAACATATCATACCTCTGAGAGCCTACTATTATGCCACTCTTAGACCTTTAGATGACCATCTTCCTTCCATGGAGAATTAAGAGAC
This sequence comes from Taxus wallichiana var. yunnanensis, assembly GCA_018340775.1. NCBI lineage: Eukaryota > Viridiplantae > Streptophyta > Pinopsida > Cupressales > Taxaceae > Taxus > Taxus wallichiana. The sequence continues at coordinate 57,360,643 of CM031241.1, forward strand.
CTTCACAAGAATTTATCAACTGAGATCAATAGAGAATGCACTCCCAACCAAATTAAGACACTTCAAGGGAAACTCAGGGACATAATCAAAACTAGAATGATAAAACATTATCACACTCATGTGAGAAACCTTTACCCCTACCAATGTACTGTAGAAAGCAATTTTAGGCATAAACCATGTTGAAAGAAAACCCAATTTACATCTCAACATGTCTAAGTCATGTGAAATACTGAGTAGAATTATATCCTTCCTTATACTGTGACAACATCTTTAATACCTTGATTAGTCATGAGGAAACCAAGAGATGGGGTTTTGGTTATCAAACCCTCTACACAGTGCATTACTAGTAAATTCACCAATAATGTCAAACATAACAGGAAGAATACACATACTTGAAAATCCAAACTCATACATCCTCTATCCCGACATGTATTGAAGATAAGTGTAATAAATCATACAAAAATTCCATCATTTTACCACTCAAATGTGATTTTCCATGCATACTTCTCATGTGGACTGTGTAAACTCGCTTAACGAAAAGGACCATCTTAAACATACATAATTTTACATTCATGACATCATCCACATTTCTTCTAAGCTGATAAAGACTTCATAAGCATATGAGAGCCTCAATTTATGAATGAGGAGTATAGAACATTCATGATCATACATGTTACCATCACTTGTGTTTGAAGATACCTTGAGATTGACTTAGATGAGAAAGCACAAAATTCTTCAAATCCTTTATAGCTAAACATAGATTTAGACCATTCTTTCATAATTAATTCCTTCTCGGAACATTGGCGCTTAGATTATGTGGCTTATAACAACCTTTGACAAATCCCACATTTGACATCTAGGAAGTGAAGACCCAACATCTCTATAATTACTCTTCTCATTCATACTATGATTCTTGATCATGTAAATATGGACTTCATCTTTCAATTCAATCCTCATTTTAGAAGACACATAGTCTGAGACACAATATAAGACTTTGATAGCACAAACAATTTTATACATGGTTTATCACATGCTTCATAGATCTCTACATAGGATATAATTCCTTCATGGCACATCATATTTGTCTTCAAAATTTTAATGGCCTAGATACAAACTTATCAAATCCTTAAAGCATAAATAAGAAATTTTTTCCAAAGGACTCAAACATTAGGGTTTCATAGTATAAACCCTTCCTCTTATCATTGAACTTCCTTCAAGCTTTTTTATAGTGTCTAATTATACAACTTTAAGTTATGAGAAGCATCAGTGTGGTTCCATATTTATCTATGGAACCCTCCATGCTCAACTATAGACCTTGAAGTACTCTACTAGAGCTTCATCTTTCAACATTCCATGAGAAAATTACTAAACTAGGCCTTGAAGAAAATGTTATCATGTTTCACGAATCATAAAGTGAAAAGGAATCTTGATCAAGGAAACTCACCTATCATTGTGGCATATTAAGATAAAAGAATCTAGTTCCCCTTTAGATTTTCATAGCCCCATCAAACCTCTGTAACCTGACTATTATTTGTTCTCAACCACAAATCCAACTATATGGTCCTTTAACACCTTCAAAAAACATTTTCGACCTAATCATATCTTGTTGAAATTTCTTATACTACAACATATTTATCCTTCAATAGAGATACCTTGATGTAATGCACAACTTGAGTTTTTTTTCAAAATTGAATCTTTGATACATATGAGACATCTTGTGACACATAGTTCTTATGTGACCTTTTGGACACAACTCAGAGTCAAATTAACAATGAAACTAGTCAATTAATGATATAAGGACCATTACATCATATTACTACTTAATACCAAATTTGAGACATAAACATGACTCAGACAAGAGACCAAGACAATTACAATCCACATACTTTTCTATGATGCACTAGATTTCCCATAGAGATGAAAAGACATAAATCATGAATTCACAAGACTTACACACACCTGAGGGCATATCAATGGGACTCATGAACACAATCAAACATCCCTAATCAAATTCATGGACATGGTACATATGTATGTAGATACAAACCATAAGGGCCCCATACAAGGACAAAAAATAACGAGAAAGTCTTTTTACACAAAAATTATCATGATGGATCAGCAAGAACATGAACATGAGCATGAATAGACATACCTTGACTTAGGAGGATACACACATAGACTTAGATAGCTGCCCCTTAGATGAATGACTCATATGCACCCATATACCTTCAAGAATCATAGTGAAGGCATAAAATCACCAAGGAGACCAAAAGAAGGTCTTGAAGAGGTCCCTATCCTTTTTCAACACCTATAAAACTCCTTCATCCTCCCTTCTCTGATCAGAACACTATTTTTCCCTTTATTACATCATTTCCAGCTCTTGATAAGACATAAAATTCTCTCCTAGATCACCAATTCCTTCTAGGACCCTTATGTTACATTCTAGGCCACTAAAACCCACTTCTTTTCTCTTTTGGACCTTTAGAAATCCTGTCATGCCCTAAAAATCTTTGATAACATTTTCTTGTAACATGAAAAACCTTGTTATAGTTGTAGCATGCTAATATACTTCTCCTTTTGAAATCACCAAAATTATTAGATCTCATATGAAAAAATGTACTAGCTTCTGGCCTACCTTTTTGCACTTAGAGCATACAAATTTTTTAGCAAGATCATTTTTTTTCTTTCTGTAAATAAACTTCTCTAGATCAAATATCTTGACAAACATCTTTTTACCTTTTATAGGCTTAAAAACTCCTACATTCCATCCAAAATCCTTGGCTTTGTGACCATATTCATAACATGAATTACATTCCCCTTTAAAGGATCCTACACCATTCTTAGAAGACTTTGTTTTGCATACTTTAGCTCTATGACCAAAAACATGACATAAGAAAAAATAACCATTGAATGATCTTTCATACCTTGATGTATTAGGCTACCTAAAAGGCTTGGTATTCTCATTTTCTTAGAGTGAGTCACCTTATTTTCTTCCTTCCTTGAAACCATGTATTCTTACTTGAATTCATTGTCCTTGAGGTCTTCCTTGAGTCTCAAACTAGCCTTATCACCTATTGTTTTTGGTTGGATAAGAAGATTTTCTAGGTCATTCACACTTTTCTCATCATTTTCAACTTGCTTAAAACTAGATCAAGTCTTGAATGTAGAGATTTCATACCATCTTCATACTTGATGCACTCATACTCCTTTGAATTGAGTTTATCATTTATCAAAAAAACTTGTGATTTCAGTTGAGTGCATTATTCCTCTTTGATCTTTAGGGTTTGAGACACACCTTCTAATTAAGATTTCAAATCATATATGGCTTGATCATTCTTTATCTCCATATCCTTGAGCTCACAATGATAGGCCTCAATACATGATTTTTGCTACTTCATTAATTTTTCTCAATATGGCCACAAAGTCTATAGACTTATCCATTGCTTGTGCTTTAGAGGATCTCCTTCAAGTTGTCAAACTTCTTTCAAAAGGACCAACTCGATACCAATTGTTAAAATCACAAGGGACCGAGAGGGGGGGTTGAATAAGTCCTACAATAAATTTCATTTTCATTTACCAAACCATAAATTCATCCATTATATTTTTATACAACATCATGATCATGTGTGCTTATTAAGATATGCAAAAACAACCACAAAAGCCTGAAAGTAAAGTAATCAACATGAAAAAAACCATATGTAAGTGGGAAACCCTAATGGGGAAGAAAAACCACTGAAAATATGCTTATATTACTCAAAGAAGATAAATTTAGTGTAGCACCTATTGAAATTTTTAGTACTTGTGAGAAAATGGGAAATGTTGAAAACTTCGTTACGATGGATGGCATTGTTGAGATGGACCTAAACTAGGAAATGTCCATTCGGTTTAATATCTGTTTCATTACATTAAATGAATGATTACATGTAATTTATAGCTATGTGTGTTGTTACAAAATGTAACAAATCACATAGTCTGCAATTCAATGTTTTTCTTCAACAAATAACACAAAATCCCTAAGGACAGATGTATTATCTTGATGAAGACTAGAATTACAGAATAAGTGGAGTGTTAATTTTTGGAACAATAGACAGAGTTATAGATTACAATAATTGAGATTTCATTACTAAATTGCGGGTATTTTAAAGTTATTTCCTTCATGATTAAATACATCCAATTATGTTATTGAGTTGTTTAGTTCATTATACAATCCATACATAAAACTGAAATGCAAAAAGAAGTACACAACTTAGTTCTAGAATTTAATGTTTTATTCATAAGGAATTTCAATGTTTCCCACACAAGCCATGGGATGTAACTCAAAATAAATTCATAACTAATGAAGTAGAAGGTACATGTGCATGAAAAGAAAAGTAAAGGAGTATGAAAAAACCCATCATTGCCTTGGGTTCCTCTTGTTTCTGTTTCTCTACTTCCATCTCTAGATTTACTCCATATTCATCCTCACTATCCACATTGGCATTGTACCTATGAAACAGAAAAAGGAAGACTGCCAGTCATGAGCTCAAGGTTTTGATCCATATTCCTATACTATCTAATTTCATGAAAATGGATCTCCTGACATCATGAGGTATAAGTTATAGGAAATAAAATGCATGATTGATAAGATTACTATTCTGTGACAACACATATGATTCCCATAATCACGCAAGAATGAGAAGAGAAAAGAAGAAATATGGAATACAAGAGAGGCCAAAATCCTAAATATTTTCTAACTTTTATTTTTAGATGTGTAGGTATAGGTTGCAGTAAAAGAAGAAATATAAGCATGCCTAGAATTTTACTAACATACAAAGATCGTATAAAAGAAGAAATTTATAGAGTTCAAAAAGTTGCAGCAATTAATGAAGAATTAAAAAGTAGTTTTTAAAAGGAATATGTGTTTTATTTTCAAAGAAGATACATTCTAGATTTCATAAGTGAGAAACTAAAACCATGATCTTATAAAAGAATGTAGTTCAGAAAGGTACAAATTTCAAATCAAAGGAGTGATCACTCAAAATAGTGAGCATGTGTTTTAGCTAAGAAATGTCAGAGCACAAGTGAAGACACCAAATTCAAACAAGAAAGCCACAATGGTACCATCATACAAAATTATAAGCTACAAGCACATACTCTGCAAAATCCAAGTAGAATTGAAACAAGGTTCTAAGCTCAGGAGTGCACTTTAAAAATCACATTTTCAACATTACAAAGGAAGTTTTAGTTGTGCTTTACACTGCAAGAAAAATAAACCCAAATTGCAACAGAGATATAGTTGCAAATTATCTTCATCAAGAACAATGACTGAAATTTATGATGCAAGGGTAAAATCCCCAAAGTTCAACACATTCATAACAAGAACATCAATACTTTTAAGTAATCTGATATTTTAGTTTTGAAAATGTTCTTACAAAATGTAAGCAGGAGAAAAAAGTGAGCCCTGAAATGAGCCTCTACATGAAAAAATGAAAAGGATTTTCTTTTAATTATAGATCTATTAAAAGATCAAAGTGTAGATCCAAATGGGAAAAAAATGGTGAATAATGATAATAAAATCAATGGAAAATATGAAACCCTCGAATGTAAACAAATCTACAATATAGAGCATGAAATCAAAATATGACATGAAATGAAACTATGCAGGCATATCAAAGCCTAATTATATCAGAACAAGTGCAGCCCTCAAACATCAGAATGCAGACCTCAAGTATCGTATGTAGTTTGAACATAAAGATAGCTAATCAAAGTAAATAACTTCTAAAGGAAAAATTGCATGTATCTTCAGGATCGATAAAAGTTGAATATAAAAGTAAATAAATTACCCACAGCTTATGGGGGATAAAATACATGAATCCATTCAATTGAAATAATGTCAGGAAAACCTTTATCATTAAATGAATTCCATAAAGGATACAACAATTTTAAAAAAGATCAGTTTACATGCATGGTTAGTACTCAATTGTTAAAATAGTTGTTCAATCAAATCCAATCATGACATGTCCAACTGAGCTCTATCCATAGTAAGTTGGTAAAGTATGAAAATCCTCATATATTCTATAGTGACTTGTATGAACAATTGGATAGGGAATAAAATAACTCCCTTTATGGAAATTCAACCTAGCTCATGATATAAGCATCAGTGAGTAAGGTACATGTTAATTCTATTTATACTTAAGACTGTCATAATTTTACAAATTACAGAATGTCCAACATTTCAAAAATAAAATTACAGTTGTAATAAGAGTTCATCACTTTATGAGGTTCTATTGAAGGATGGTGTATGAGGTAGTACAAGGAGAATATATAGTATGCTTATATAAAAAGACACGGCAGTGTGTCCAAAGCATTATTAAAGCTTGTTAACACAACAGTCTTTCTTGAAGATACAACCACAAAAATAATTCAAAACTTGTATGCAAAATTTATACAAATTCCTAATAAGCCTTGACAAATTCAGATTAACCATGTGCTAAATCAAGATTTCAAGCTACAAACAGTCACTCATAAATTCTTCAAAGAAAAAAATGAAGAATGTAACTTACAACAAGAAGCTTCCATCTCGATTATTGACTAAAATAAATCAACTAGCAAAATAAATTTCATTTGAAAACATCATTTTAGTCTCTGAGATACTCGATTTACAAGAGATTCGTAGAAGACCAATACAGATAGATAAAAATATATACACTTACAACTATGAACATTGAAGAAAACATGAAAATAATTTCTCATAATGACATTAGGAAGAAATGCACAAAGCCAGTTCAACATTTGAAACCAACGATACAAACAGACTTCATACAATTAAATCAAAATAGGATTTGCATTTTCTAGTGGAAGGAAAAGTAACTTCAAGCTAATTTTTTTATCAGTTAATGGAACAAACCATGGAAAAATCAAAACTTCTTCATGCAACAAAATCATGAAAAAACTTCAATATCTGAGTAGATTAAGAAGCAAAACAGAGTCTCAAACCCATAAATAGAAAATGCCATAGTGTGGAGTTACGGGAATCCCATGGAATACTCATGTGAATCATAAGAAATGGAGAAACCCCGCAAGATATAAATCAAAATACCCACAAAATGATTTCACTAAAATCTCAAATGATAATGGCGGCCGAGAACTCATGATAGGTCAAAAATATATATGGTTAGATCCAAGCCCAAAAACAAATGGTAATATTTAATAAATCATAGTTCTTCAATGATCAGCTAAGAAAAGAAGATAAATAGCAAAGTAGATCAGCTCACGTAATGAATAGAGCTCTCAGAATATGTACCCACACTCAAAATGTCTAGATCTAAAAGCTATGAGTTGTAAAATTTAGAAATAAATCAAACCCATTAATGGGCATTTCCAGATATAGTGCTAGAAAGGTGAGCTTACCTTTCTTCTTTGTGAATCCTGAAGTGAAGACATGTATTGAAACCCTTGTGCAAAAAATCCATAAAACCTTTAGAATAATGAAATCTTACTTAGATAATACATCCGCTTCTATGAACCAGAGCTCGAGAAACTCAAGAAACTCCCTGCTATATGGCTTGAGATAAAAAACGAGGATAGTGTAAGGCTCTAGAGAATGAAGAATAGAATGAAGATTTCCCAAGATCGTACTCATAAATACAAAACTCATTCATCTACAGAAGACGTCATTTCAATAGCTCTCAAAGCACTCATCAATGGAGGACATATCCCAAATTTCTTGCACAAAGAACTCAAACTTCATAGAAGGCCTTCATTCAAGCTCAAAGATCAGATCAATGGAAACCAAAAAAAAATTGGCCAGGATTCACTCGTCAAACCAAATGACCAAATGAATGAGTGAGTTAGGTTTCCAAACATTTTTACTCACCAACTAACCATGAAGTAACCCAAATCAATAGGGGTTAAGGATCTATAGAGAAGATCAAAGATGGTACAACAATCAACGACCAATAATTCCAACTAGGGTTTACAAAATCAATGATTCAGATTAGACCGGTACAATGACCAATGGACAAGATCATACCATTAATTTCAATGCAACCCAGGTCACCATGCATAGAGAATCAACGATGAGGATCAATATAGGACAAAGATAAAATTTCCAAGGATCAAACACAAAGCCACAATCAATACAAATTCATATGCTTAGGAGATCAATGGTGAATAGATGAGCAAGTACAGAATCAATAGTGTTCATTAACTCCAAAATCAACCAACGTTAGTAAATTAATTACGTGTCATGGTCACATATAACCCTAACTCCATCCTGGTTAGGAATTATCACCAAAAATAACAAAGGGGACTGGCCCAATTAGTTGAAAATCATTACATTTGACCTTTCTATGGTCTAAAAACCTTAATACCATGAAAATAAAAAACTGACAATCAATGATTGCTGAAAAGGTAAAAAAATTTATAGATGTTATGATTTTTCAAAAAGGGATGACCCCATAATGGGATGGTTTTGAATATTTTAAACAAAGATACATGTTAATGATAAATTATCCCATGATTATACATCATCAAAGTTTAAAGGGCCAATTATGTCAAATATTATATGAAATTTCATAAGGGAATACCTTAAACCTTCCGAAGTATACCTCAAATTCTGCTAAGGTGACTCTATACAAAGGAGGAGTTTCTATTACTACATGTGCAAAAATGAACCCAAAATCTATAGAGCAAAGTGTGCACTCATCACATGTGGTCCCCACAAAAGCAAGGTTTGAAAGTGAATAAATTATTCTTACAAAAGATATTTTTTATGTAACCACAAGAAGACAAATAAGTTCCATCATCGAACTTGCAGGTGGTCCCCACAGAAGATGAAATACATTGGGAAATTATTTTTGCAAATTATTGCAAATAAATGAATTATTTTTGCTTACACAGAGATTATTTTTGCATGTGCATCCAAGGGGTAGGATTAAAGTGCTATTTTATAAATGCAAGTGGATTAATTGCCAAGTGTCACACCAAGCACTAGAAGACAAAGATTGCATGCATTGGAGAAGACTTTATCATCAAGCAAAGATTATTATTAGCCAAGTTATCCATCTAGATTTATTTTAAAATAGATCAATCAACTATAGTTTGACTGGGATGTATTTTTGTAGTCAAGGTTATTAATGCCTCATTGTATTAGCATGTTTATTTTATTCCTTTATTTATTCATAATAAAGGATAAAAATAGGATGCATGCGCGAGTACAAATTTTAGTCTATTTTTAGGATGGGTGGGATGAATAAATTGCTATATATTGTGTGCAATTACAAGGCACAAAAAGGACTTTTGGGACATAGGAGTGCTGAAGCTGATTTTGCTAGTTTTGCCATTTGAATGAGAATTGATTTATGCCTTTCCAATTATTTGTAATGGTGTGTATATCTTATTATTTCTTGTGAATGTCAAAATTCCTTGATTAATCATCTTACCTTGCTGCAAATTTAGTAATTTCTGCATAATATTAGTGTGCATGTTTTTTTTTGTATTATTTTGATTCATTCCCTCAACACATCAAGTGTTTTGCCTTAATATTCTACTGAAAACTATTGGTTTGTGCATTCAAAATCCATTCTCAAATTGATTGTGCATGTACTCAGTCAAATCCCTCAACAAATTTTGGTGTATCACCCCATTTTTCAATTCATTTATAGTCATATTTTTACCCTCAAAACCCCTAAAAATTAGTTTAGGATACATCAAAAAGGAACCAACCTTGATACCGAAGACTCACCTCAACAATAGGTATACCCACAGACCTGAGGTGTTTCCATTATATCTATGAAAGAGAGAGATCTAGAGCAAGCTTAGAACACCTGTAGTCATCTCTCTATAGGGTGCACTTTCGAGAGATAATAGTTTTTGGCATGCCCGATGGGACATAAATAATATCTGAAGGAAAATCACAACAATTTACAGAAAAAAGAAAGTCACTATTCAAGTAACAAGCTGCATCAATTTATTCTAAAGATCGAAAGATTTATTTTAGAGACTCTGTAAGGCTGATTTTAGACCAACTTTGCAGCATGTTCCATGCCTAAAGTGACTACAAGATCATCGGTAAGAGGAATTCCTTTTGAGTTTATTTCTTTACCTTATAATTCTATAAGAAGAAGAAGAGTTGGCAATATCTTACCTTATAAAAGGCCTAGTTTTGGTGACCCTATTCCCAATCTTCTTTCATCATGTATTTATCTCATTGTTAAAATCCCAGTTATTCCAATGGATCTTCAATAACCAAGGAATTCTGTAACATTTACTAATGGCAATCCTTTAGTAATCCTAGTTTATCATGATATTCCCAATGGTCCCATGAAAATTTTACCTTCATTCATTGGTGAAAATCATATTACTCCTATGGAGCACATCAAATATGTTGATACCCTTTGTGTTGTTCATAATATTACTCATGAAGATGTGGCTTTAAGACTTTTAGCTTCATCCTTTAAAGGACAAGCCCTATGAATGGTATAGAATCTTAGATATTGGGAGTATAACAACTTGGGATGATTTAGGAGAGAAATTACTTAAAAATATCAAGATCATTCAGATCATTTATCCCTCATAGAAAAACTGTCTATAATTAAGAAAGCTCCTCATGAGTTTATGGCTAGTTTCAACATCCGTTTTGCTATAACTTGGGAAAGAATTCTAGCTAATGTCAAGCCTCAAGTTGAACATGCTTTAATTTATTATCTTAGAGCCTTAAACAATGATATTTCAATTATGATTCAGTCTATGGGAGGTGACACTCTCCCAATAGCTTATGATATTGCTATAAAGGATTAAAATAGTCTTATTCAAACAAGAAAATTAGCACCAAGGCCATCAATGCCTTTTGTAGAAGATTTGACACCTATTCCACAACCTATTACTATTTTGGATCCTGTCATTGCAACCCCATTAGATGATGTGTTTAAATATTTACATACTATGGGAAACAAGCTATCATCAATTGAAAATAGAATAGCATTTCCTAGTAGGCCCTATCAAGCTCATTATCAACTAAACTAGTAGAATAGGCAGCCTTATCAATAGAATAAAAATTACAGGCAATCATATCAAGTAAAGGTAGTTTGAGCCCAAGGCTCCTATTTCATCTAACACTTTAGTGCCGGTGAACATGGTTTCAGAAGAGTGGTGTCCACCTTGCAATCAACCTCACTCTATTACTAATTTCCCTAATGCATTCCTGAATATAAGCCTTGTTGCAAAACCTCAATTTGAAGCAATATTTGTGCCTCAAATGGAGGGTGGGTAAAAGAAGCTCATATTCAGAAAGCACTTGAATAGAACTTAGTCATTTTTAGTGAAGATGATTTCATTTGTAGTTACTACTAGGCCCAAGAAAAGGCTCAGGAAATTCAAAAGCATAAAAAATATCTATTCTCCTATAATGACTGATAAAATAGTAGGTACAAACCAAAAATTAGAAAATAACATTGTTTTCCTAAAACAACAACAAACATTTCAGCTAGTAAAGAGAAGAAAAAAAAGTTACAACCTGATCCAAGAAGACTATTTATACCTCATATATCAAAAAACAATTGAAGCAGAGTCAGCTTTTACTAAAGCTTATTCAAAAACTATAGAAGCTTTATCTAAAACTGTTTCTACTTTTAACATTGTTGAGGTGATGAAAAACATAACATTACTATTCCACTGTGGGATGCTTTAAGTATTCTAGGACAACAATATTTACTTTCTCAAGATCTTGCTAAGTTGCAAATTTCTTTCAAAATAGCAGAAAAAGAATCTCAAAAGGTAGATATGGTTCTTGGTACAGTTGAACAAGATCATGTTAAGGATGTTAAGTGGATGGTACAAAAGGTTCTAGATGCTCATGATATTAAAAACCTCCACCTTTCTATTTATCTCTAATTATTGGAGATCATCTTGTTCATAACTGCATGGTTGATAGTGGTGCAAGTAACACGTTATCCCAAAAGTAATTGTAGAAAAATTGGGCCTACGGTATGAGCCTACAGAGAAAATCATGTTACAGCTTGATGGAACAACCACTAACACATAGTTGGTGTTATCAGATATCTAGAGGTAACATTACATGCTTGTCCAAATGTTTCCATTATACAAGATGTTACTATTGTAGATTTACCTCCTTACTTTGCCCTATGCTTATCGAGGTATTTCACAACAAAGATAAATGTTATCTCTCTTCATATTGGTCCTTTTAAGTTTTCACCACACATTATTTGACCAAGGTTACTATCAATTCCAAACCTTTGGATAAATTTCATATTGAGCCTCATGCTTCTAATGCTTTAGCTAATTATCAAACCATAGACCAGTCAAGATTTTGATAATGCAACACTTGTTTCTACTTTAGACGGTGTTTCTAACCTGTTTATGGATGAAAAGACACATGAAGAACATGTTCATGATCCTTTTAAAGAAGTTTAAGAACATCTGTTTGGTGTGTATTTCCTGCATGAGGATAATACACCAATTCCCTTGCTTTCCAAAACATAAAATGTAGCAGAAGGGATTTGGAAGCTTCATTTTGATGGAGCTAAAAACAAGAAATGACAAGGAGCAGGTTTTATGCTCATTTCTCCCGCAAATGAAAGGTATTTCTCATCTTTGATTCTCCAATTTTCATGTACTTGTAATGTAGCTAAATACGAAGTTTTAATTCATGGCTTACTTTAGTCCAGAAAGAGAGGTATCAACATGTTACATATTTTCGGTGATTCTGAGTTAGTTATCAATCAAGTAATAAATTTCAATGTTTGTAAGAATCCATTAATGAAGTCTTATAAACATAGAGTTTTAGACTTAATGGAAGATTTCAATGCTATCTATATCCGGTCTATTCCAAGAATAGAAAACAAACATGTAGATAGACTTGTAGTAGTTGGTGCTAGTTTTGAAGTGTTGGAACAAATTAAAAACATCATGATTTAGCCCCACATAAAACTGATTATCAGGCCTTCAATACTTGGTAATGAATTGAATTGGTAGGTTTTTGAAGACGATGGATAGATTTGCAAATTTCTTCAGCAAGAAGCTGAATTTTTGTAGTTAATCAAGAAAAACTACAACACTTATACGGTGACTAGATTGTCCAATTGAAGACAAATAAATTACCTCAAGGTTTTTTCACATTGGAATATATCTTTAGCACCGATGATTAGTTAAGGAAAGAAAAATTAAAGATATCAACACATGCAGACAATTATGAAGAGATCTCAGTCGATGATGGAAAGAATTTATTTCTTAGAAAGGTATGTTCCTTAGCTAAGAAACATTCCTTTATTAATCTTTGCAAATAATTCAAGGATGTTTTTCTTGGAGATACCAAGATCTGAGAGGGTTTGATCCAAGTTTGGAACAATATACTATTGAATTACACCCAAATTCCAAGCCTATTCGGTAGAAACAAAGACCCGTAAATCCAAAAATTGAGCCATTAATGAGAAAAGAGTTATCCAAGTTGATCGAATCAGGTATTATTTTTCCAATTAAGCATTCAAGTTTGGTAGCTAATCTTGTTCCTGTTCGAAAAAAGAATGGAGAAATTAGGCTATGTGTGGATTTTAGAGACCTTAATAAAGCTTCATTAAAAGACCATTATCCACTGCCAAATATGGATCAGATTTTGAGAATAGTTTCTGGTTTAGACAGATTGTCTCTTTTAGATGGCTACAGTGGATACAATCAAATCCTTTTGCATGAGGAAGATAGATACAAAACAACCTTTACCACTAAGTAGGGCACTTATGCTTATAAAATAATGCCTTTCGGTCTTTCAAATGTCGGTGTAATATTTCAACATGCAATGGACATCGAATTTTCACAGTTTATTAAATAAATGTATTTTGGTTTACTTAGATGATGTCACCATATTTTCAAATAATTCTGATGAACATCTAATGCATTTAAGGTATACTTTTTAGCTTTATAGAAAGTTCGAATATCTTTGAATCCCAAAAATTCTATTTTTTCAGTACATCAAGGTAAATTGTTGGTCATATTGTTTCCAAATAAGGTTTAGCTATTGATTCTTTTAGAATCAAAGCTATTTCATAGTTATCCTTGCCTCATCATAAGAAAGCACTGCAAAGTTTCCTTGGAAAGATCAAATTTGTTAGAAGATTTGTTCCAGATTTTGCAGCACTTGTCAAGCCTTTAACAACTATGTTAAAAAATGATAAGACTTTCTCTTGGACCAGTGAAGTGAGAAAAGGATTCAAAGCAATTAAAATAGCCATTTCGCAAGCTCCTACTCTTGCAAATCCAAATTTTGATAAAGATTTTACAATGTATGCACTTGCTGGAGCTGAGACCATTTTAGCTATTTTAACTCAGGTTAATGATGAAAACACTGAGCATCCAATTGCTTTCTTTGGAAAAAAATTCATGACTATGAGACAAGGTACACCTTTCTTGAAAAATAGGTACTTTCAGTAGTTAGAGGATTGAAAAATTTCAAGTACATGCTTTCCAATAACAAGATACATGTTTTAGTTTCTCATCCAAGTGTGAAAGCGTTCTTATTAAACAAAGAGCTGAATGAGAAGAGAGTAGGCTAGATTACGAAAGTTATGGAATATGATGTTGATATCCATGTTGCAAAACTATTTGAGGAAAAGGTTTGTGTGAGAATCTAATTGCTGATATGGAAAAATAGTAGGATGCGAGAATCGGAAGAAGATCTAGAACACCAAGCTGAAGTTACGTATCAGTAGTCCAATACCTTGGTACGGCCAGAAAATCAGCAACCCGAACTCATTCAAAAAGTTCAAGAATCAATATGGATGATTGATTTGGTTAACTACTTACATCACAATACTTATTTGGAAGGTATGAACAATAATAAACAAAGGTATTTCAAGCTATAAGATGTACCTTACATTTTCATTGATGGTGTGTTATTTAAGAGAGATATAAATGGAATTTTGTTGTGATGTATTGATTATGATAGAATTCAGAAATTATTATTTGAATTCCATGAAGGACCTGCAGGAGGTCATTTTTCAACATGTACTACAACCTTAAAAATTATGAAAGTTGGTTACTATTGGCCTAGCATATTCAAGGACTGCTTCAAATGGATCAGAAAGTGTAAGAAATGTGCTTTCTTTGTTAGAAAATAATGTTTAGCTTCGTTGCCCCTGCAGCCTATTTCAGTGGATCAACCATTCATGCAGTGGGGTCTTAACTTTATTGACATGATAAATCCACCTTCATCACAAGGACACAAGTGGATTTTGACTACTACAAATTACTTTACATGCTAGAATGAAGCAATATCCTTAAAAGAAGCTAATGAAACTTCAATTCTATCCTTTTATGAAGGTATAGTTTGTAGATTTAGTGTTCCAAACTATCATTTCAGATAATGCCTTAGCATTTCTTAGTGCAAAGGTAACAGATTAGGCTATTAGGCACAAAATTTATTTAAGTACATAATCTAATTATTACCTACAAGGTAATGGATTAGCTGAAAGTACTAATAAAAATATTTTACAGATCATCAAAAGAACACTCAAAGACAACGAGAGAGCTTCGCATCTAACATTGAATTCAGCACTTTGGGCTGACATAGTGACTCCTAAAAGATCAATTAGAAATTGACCATACAAGCTTGTTTATGGAAGAGAGGAAATAATTCCCATCTCAGTTGATTTTCTTGCATTAGATTTACTACTTCAGATGGAATTACTTGAGAATGAACCATTGCAGGTTCATTATGCAGAGTTAATGGAGTTACAAGAGCTAAGAGATCAAGCTCATCTGAACATGGAAAAGAATCAAAAACCGATGAAGAAATGTTTTGATAATAAGGATAATTTTAGAGTCTTTAATGAAGGATACATTGTATTACAATGGTATGTTGATCATGCAAAGATAGGAAACCACACAAAGTTAGATACAATTTGGAGTGGTCCTTACATGATTTTAGTTTGTAAATAACATAATGAATTTCAACTTTCAAGGCTGAATGGAGAAGAAATTCTCATTCCTGTAAATGGTATGTTTATGAAACATTGTTATTGAAAATCCTATAGTGTTTTGTTAGAGTAGGATTTCCTTTTCAATAAGTGAAGTTCATGCACATTGCAATGTTTTTCAATTCAATAAGTGTATTTATGCCCATGATCTAGTTTCCAAATCCTTCCTAGTTTTAGTTTGTTTTGTAGGAAAAATAGTTTTGGTTATATGCTTCAACTCCATGCCCAATAGATAAGACTAAGACATTGGTCTACAAGCTAGTAGGCAGCTTTCCTCGCATGATCGCTAGAAATGTTGACAATTTTTGCACTTGTGCAAAAATAGACAACTCAAAAACTTCATTATGATGGATGGCATTTTTGAGATGGACGTAAGCTAGGGAGGTCCATTCGGTTTAATATTTTTCTGTAGCATTGAATGAATGATTACATGTAATTTACAGCTATGTGTGTTATTACAAAATGTAACAAATCACATAGTCTACAATTCCATGTTTGTCTTCAGCAAGAGAACACAAAATCCCTAAGGACAAATGTATTAGCTTGATGAAGACCAGAATTATAGAATAAGTGGAGTGTTAATTTTTGGAACAACAGATAGAGTTGTAGATTACAGTAATTGAGAGTTTGTTACTAAAGTTGTAGGTATTTTAAAGTTCTTTCCTTCATTATTAAATACATCCAATTATGTTATTAATTTTTTTAGTTCGTTATACAATCCATATATAAAACTAAAATGCAGAAATAAGTGCATAAATCAATTGCCAAATTTAATGTTTTATTCATAAGGAATTTCAATGTTTCCCACACAAGCCATGGGATGTAACTCAAAAGAAATACTTTTGATAAATCTAATATTTTAGTTTCACAAATTTTCTTCCAAAATGTAAGTTCGGAGAGAAAAGTGAGCCCTAAAATGAGCCTCTACATGAAAAAATGAAAAGGATTTTATTTTAATAATAGATTTAGTATAAAGTTCAAAGTGCGGAGCCAAATGGGAACAACATTGGTGAATACTAATAAAAACAAGAAATGGAAAATATGAGACCCTCGAATGCAAACAAAGCTACAAAGATAGAGCATGAAATCAAAACTATGCAAGCATATCAAAGCCTAATTATATCATAACAAGTGTAGGCCTAAAACATTAGAATGCAGGCATCAAGTATCAAGTATGTAGTTCAAATAGAAAGATATCTAATCATGAGCCACAAACTTCTAAAGGACAAATTATATATATCTTCAGGATCAGATAAAGTTGAATATAGAAGTAAATAAATTACCCACAGCTTATGGTTGATAAACTACATGAATCCATTCAATTGAAATAATGTCAGGACAACCTTTATCATCAAATGAATGCCATAAAGGATACAACAATTTTAACAAAGATCAGTTTACATCCATGGTTAGTACTCAATTTTCAAAACAACCGTTTAATCAAATCCAATCATGACATGTCTAGCTGAGCTCTATCCTCAGTAAGTTGGTAAAGTATGAAAATACTCATATATTTTATAGTGACTGCATGAACAACTAGATAGGGAATAAATAACTCCCTTTATGGAAATTCAACCTAGCTTATGATACAAGCATCAATGATTAAGGTACATGCCAAGTACTATTTATACTTAAGACTATCATAATTTTACAGCATTACAGAATGTCCAACATTTCAGAAATAAAATTATAGTTGGCATAAGTGTTCATCACTTTATGAGTTTCCATTGAAGGATGGGGTATGAGGTAGTACAAAGAGAATCTACATTATGCTCATATAGAAGAGTCACAACGGTGTGTCCAAGGCATTATTAAAGCTTGTCAACACAACAATCTTGCTTTAAGATATAACCACAAACAATAATTCATAAACTTGTATGCAAAATTTGTACAAATTCCAAATAAGCCTTAATAGATTCTGTTAACCATGTGCTAAATCAGGATTGCAAGCTACAAACAGTTGCTCATAAATGTTTCAAAGAAAAAATGAAGAATGTAACTTAAAACAAGAAGCTTCCATCTCAGTTACTGACTAAAAGAAATCAACTAGTAGAAGAAAGTTCATTTCAAAACATCATTTTCAGTCTCTAGATATTGATTTACAAGATATTCAATGGACTAATATAGATAGAAAAAAAAATATACACTTAGAGATATGAACATCGAAGAAAATAGGAAAATAATTTCTCATAACAACATTAACAAGAAATGCACAGGCCAGGTTCAACATTGAAAACCAATGATTCAAATAGAATTTAGACAGCTTAAAATGAAAAAGGATTCACAGCTTTCAAGTGCAAGGAAAATTAACTTCAAGCTCACGGTTTTATCAGTTAATGGAACAAACCATGGAAAAAAATCAAAACTTCTTCAACAAGAGAATCGTGAAAACTTCAATATCTGAGCAGATTAAGCATGCAATATAGAGTCTCAAACCTAGAAATATCAAATGCCATAGTGTGGAGTCATAGGTAAATCCCATGGAATACTCGTTGTGACTCATAAGAAACGAAGAAACCCTGCAAGCTATAAATCAAAATACCCACAAAATTATCTCACTAAAATCTCCAATGATAATGTCGGCCGAGCACGCATGATAGCTAAAAATATAGATGCTTAGGCCCAAGCGCACACAAACAAATGGTTTTATTTCATAAGTCATAGTTCTTAAATGATCAGCTAAGCAAATAAGCTAAATAGCAAAGTAGATCAACTCACATAATGAATAGAGCTCTCAGAATATGTACCCATAAACTCAAAATGTCCAGATCTAGAAGTTATGAGTTGTAAAATTCAAAAATAAAAAAAAACCATTAATGGGCATTTCTAGATATAGTGCTAGAAAGGTGAGCTTACCTTTATTCTTGAAATAGTATAGGCATATTTGCACAATAAAATAATAGATTTCTTCTTTTAATATACATCATGCTAATGGCTATTATATAGGCAGGAATGTTGTTGAACAACTTCCTATAAAATAGGAAGTATAAAAAACAATAACCTTCCAAAGTACTAATAATATATCAACAAACATACTAACCAATTATAATTGTTATTGTTGTTTTATATAACAACTAATAACAATTTATTAACACATACTTATAACATAATAATTACTTCACGTAATTATTATTTACTAATGGAGCACTAATTAAATATTTCCTAACATTCCCCCCCTTAGTGCGAACATGGGGAAAACCTACCTTTGTACTTGCACCTGCTTTCATGATAAGTGATTTTCATAGGACAATCACAAACCCGATGGATGGTTTTACTCGGCTGACCACAAACCGATACTGGTGGTTTTCAAGTGGTTTACCACAAACCACATCATGATGTGCCAAGTACTATTTTAGCCCTCATCAATATCACACTACAGGAAATAACATAGGAAACACATCTCACCAAACTGAAACAATAAAACACATACTGGAAAGATTTCACATTTCCACCTCTAAGAATCACAATGTTCTTAGTTGCAGCCATTGTCTTCGATCGCTGCCACTCGATCTCGAACAACACAGAAACCACCACTGCCACTGAAGTTCCCTTGAATTTAGCCATTTTGGCATAGAATGGGAATGGAACATTGGTTATTATTCCCCCACAATGTGAAATTCCAAATAGGAAGACAGAAAAAGGAAAAATATATCATGTTTTATCTCACTGCCTTGTTGTCCGGATCTTGCTGCACATGATCACCATTGCCAATGAACATATTCACTGACCGATCATCTTCCAATGAAGTATGGTAGTCAGAGGATTGTCGCAATCAGAGGATCACTATAGTTCTCTGCCATCCTATACAACTAGTTTCTAGTATACACAATACAAAATGCAATAGGAACACTGCAAAGAAACTCACAACAAAACTAAAGCACACTAAAAAGCATATACCCATACTATATATATGCCACCACATCTACTATGCAGCCCCATCATTAGTGAATGATGAGCATTTTGATCATCCTCCATCCTCTATTTCCTCCTCCCTCCAGTATATTGTTGCTAGCTCAGCAAATTTGGTTTTGAGGCTCAATAATTACATAACTTACCTAAACATCGACTCCACCAAAATGCGTTCATAAGATAAATGTCCTTTTTAATTTTTTATTGAATTTTGAAAAAAACAAGGACTACATAACAAATGATGACTTTATGACAATATTTTGTTGAAAAATGATGACTACAAATCTTGACAATAACACTATTTGACTAGACAACTAAAAAGTAATTAAAGATTACTTTTTAATACATAATGAATAAGTTGTCATCTTTATAAAAAAATTGATGTAGTAGAATGGCATCCGTTGCATGCAATGAAATATGGGCACGTGTCTCACACCTAATAGAGTCTGCAAACATTTAATGCAACCAACAATGAAACCAGAAATGAATTTAATTGCTCCTTCTCTTGAATAAGACACTTGAATGAAGTGCATGGATCAGATTATCACGTTTTTGGTATGTGTGTAGGTGTCTACGGTATAGGTATTCTGACAAATAAAATACAGCCAAGTCAAGGGATGTCACGAGCTTCAATGCGCACTCTCACCAGCCAGCCATCATAAAATATATGGAATATACATTTATTTGGTGGATTCCACACTAGATGAGTGCAATATTGATGTAAACTTGATGTGTCTATGTCGCGTGTCAAACACCAAACTCAGTGCATGCAAATATGTAGAGATTCAGTGATGAATCTAACCCAATGCAAACCAGATGACCATAAACAACACACTGATCAATACAGATATGAATTTGTAGATCAGATGTAGGTTGAATCCCCAGCTACAGAATACATTCAAATATTCACAGAAATGGTGTCTCATAGAACATAGAGATTGGGCGCTCAACTTATTAGAATTTTAGATCGATCCACTTCATGTTTATTCCTCATGCACGATGTCCTTGCATATATTTGAATGGTCTCAACCTGATATACATGGCGCCATAGGAGGATATCCTTGTATTGGTATGAAAGACCACGTGGAAGAATAAAAATTTATGCTAATCAGGTCTCCAAGGTTGTAGAACGAGATCTTTGTTGTGCACGTGATCCAATGAAGACTATGGCAAACATCATATATATCATATACAAAACTTTGGAAGGAAAACTTAGACATGTCAAAGACCTCCGATATGCACAGCCACACACAAATTTGCTAGTATTAAATATACGCAACCACAACTATTAAGTTCTTAACTATGGTGGAATAGCCCTGAGAAAATCATAATTTGGGACAACATAGAGTGAAACCACTGCCCCTCCAAATCTCTTAGAACCCCATCTCACTCTGATGCTAAATGAAATATTATATACAAATTTGCACAATAAAATAATAGACTTCTTCTTTTAATATACATCATGCTAATGGCTATTATATAGCCAGAATGTTGTTAACAACTTACTATAAAATAGGAAGTATACAAAACAATAACCTTCCGTACTAATAATATATCAACAAATATACTAACCAATTATAATTGTTATTGTTGTTTTATATAACAACTAATAACAATTTATTAACACATACTTATAACATAATAATTACTTCACGTAATTATTATTTACTAATGGAGCACTAATTATATATTTCCTAACAATTCTTTACGAATCCTGAAGTGAATACATGTATTGAAACCATTATGCAACAAAGCCATAAAACCTTCATAACAATGAGATCTTCTTTACATAAGTACATCTACTATGAACTAGAGCTTGAGAAACTAGAGAAACTCCCGAATATGTCTCTAGATCAAAAATGAGGACAGTCTAAGGCTCTTGAGAATGAATAATAGATTGAAGATTTCCCAAGATTGTACTCAGAAAGACCTTACCAGAAAACTCGTTCAGCTACAGAAGACGTAATTTCAATAGCTCTCAAAGCACTCATCAATGGCGGACATCTCCCAAATTTCTTGCATAGAGAACTCAAACTTCACCAAAGGCCTTCATTCAAGCTCAAGATCAGATCAATGGAAACCAAAAACAAATTGGCCAGGGCTTCACCTATCAAACCAAATGACCTACTAAATTAGTGAGTTAGGTTTCCAAATGTTTTTACTCGCCAACTAACCATGAAATAACCCAACTCAACAGGGGTTAAGGATATATGGCGAAGATAAAAGATGGTACAAAAATCAATGATCAAGAATACCAACCAGTTTTACAAAATCAATTATTCATATTATACTTGGTACATTTACCAATGGATCAGATCGGACCATTAATTTCAATGCAACCCATGTCACCATGCACAAAGAATCAATGATGAGGATCATTATAGGATAGAGATCAAATAGCCAAGGATCAAACACAAAGCCACATTCAATACAAATTCGGATACTCGGAAGATCAATGAGGAATATATGAGAAAGTACATAATAAACGGTGCTCATTAACTCCAAACTCAACCAGGTTCAATAAAGTATGGACGTTTCATGGTCACGAGTAACCCTAACTCCATCCTGGTTAGGAATTATCACCGACAATTATAAAGGGTCGAGCATCATGGCAAAGGGGACCAGCCGAATTAGTTTAAAATCATTGCATTTGACCTTTCTAAGGTCTAAAGACCATAATACCATGAAAATAAAAAAATTACAACCAATGATTGTTGAAAAGGTAAAGCATTTTAATAGATGTTATGATTTTTCAAAAAGGGTTGACACATAATGGGATGGTTTTGACTATTTTAAATAAAGAGACATGCTAATGATTAAGTATGCCATGATTATATATGGTCAAAGTTTAAAGGGCAATTATGTCAAATATTATATGACATTTCATAAGGGAATACCTTGAACCTTCTAAAGTATACCTCAAAATCTGCTAAGGTGATCCCGTACAAAGGGAGGAGTTTCTATTACTACATCTGCAAAAATGCCCACAAACACTATAGAGAAAAGTGTGCACTCATCACATGTGATCCCCACAAAATGAAGGTTTGAAAGCGAATAAATTATACTTGCAAAAGATAATTTTTTATTTAACCACGAGAAGACAAATAAGTGCCATCATCAGAACTTGCAGGTGGTCCTCACCTAAGATGGAATACATTGGGAAATTATTTTTCCAAATTATTGCAAATAAATGAATTATGTTTGCTCACATGGAGAGGTTATTTTTTGCATGTGCATCCAAGAGGTAGGATTAAAGCGTTATTTTATAAATGCAAGTGGATTAATTACCAAGTGTCGCATCAAGCTCTAGAAGACAAGGATTATATGCATTGGAGAATACTTTCTCATCAAGAAAAGATTATTATTATCCAAGTTATCCATCCATCTTTATTTTAAAATAGATCAGTCAATTGCAGTTTTACTTGGATGCATTTTTGTAGTCAAGGCTATTAATGCCTCATTGTATTAGCATGTTTTTTTACTTTATTTATTCATAATAAAGGATAAAAATAGGATGCATGGGAGAGTAAAAATTTTATTCTATTTTTAGGATGGGTGGGATGAATAACTTGTTATATATTGTGTGTAATTGCAAGGCACAAAAAAGGAATTTGGGACATAGGAGTGCTGAAGAAGATTTTGCCAGTTTTTCCCTTTGAATGAGAATTGATTTCTTCCTTGCCAATTATTTGCAGTGGTTTGTATATCTTATTATTTCTTGTGAATGTCAAAATTCCTTGATTAATCATCTTACCTTGCTGCAAATCTTGTAAATTTTACATAATATTAGTGTTCATGTTTTCTTGTTGTATTGTTGTGATTCATTCCCTCAACACATCAAGTGTTTTTCCTTAATATTCTTGAAAACTATTGGTTTGTGCATTCAAAATCCATTCTCAAATTGATTGTGCATGTACTCAGTCAAATCCCTCAAAAAATTAGGTGTATCACCCCATTTTTCAATTCATTTACATTCATTTTTTTACCCTCAAAACCCCTAAAAATTATTTTAGGATACATTAAAAAGGAACCGGCCTTGATACCGGAGAATCACCTCAACAATAGGTATACCCATAGACCTAAGGTGTTTCCATTGTATCTACGAAAGAGAGAAATCCAGAGAATGCTTAGAATACCAGTAGTCATCTCTCTACATGGTGCACTTTCGAGAGATAACAACACCTACTATATAAGGAACACCAATCGCTTATTTAGTGTGGCACCAACCCCTAGTTTAGTAAAGCGCCAAACACTAATTTAGTGAAGTACCTAATTAATAAGAAGGCTAAAACCCCCTAGGATAACCAATAATCAACTCATCCACCTAAATATTTTTAATCTCTAATTTTTCTGTTGCCACAACTTATGGAGATCACAATTTCAGCTCACAAACCCTAGCTCACACACTATGTCTTAAAACTTGCATTATCTTGCTCTTTCTTCACTTGTCTTTGCTCTAAATTATTGATCTAATGTATTAAAAAATATTCAGCTTATCATGGTCTTCCACAATATTCAAATCATACTCTCATACCTATAAAATATCTTCCTCTAGGTCACACACCTTCCCTCTAAGAGCACTAGTTCAAAAATGAACCAAACAAGCACTTAAATATGCTTTTCTTCCTTCCAAAATATTTTTTTCGGTTCCTCATGATAATTTTTACCCATAAATCTATATAAAATTCATAAATTTTAATTACAATAGTTACATATGATCCGTAGGCGGAATAGCTAAAACCCATAATAAAAGTATCAAAATGGCTCAAAACCCCATGGGCACATTCTTAAAAATTCCCTAACATTAGTACCATAATTGTTCATGAAAAAAATCCATTTACATATGAGTAAAATATATAAAACATTGATACATGGTCTCAATTAATATCAACCAATCAAATTATTTCATTTACTAGGCCCAGTTCTCTTTACAAATCTTAAAACAGTTGTTTCATACACCCTTCAACACTGTGGAAAATTCATTTGATCACAAAATCAATTATATTCAACCATAACATGCCATGTAACCATGAAAATAAATTTAGTAACCTGTATAATAATTATAATAAAGTTATAAATCATGAAACATCCTTCACTTCAAACCACAACAACATTTTCCTTCACTAGATCAACCTACCAAAAAGATGTTTCCAAAGGTTAGCTCATAAAATAATGTATAGATAAAATCAAGATTTATAAATTGATTCATTGGATTCCCAATACATCCCTCATCACATTACATGATATAAAGCATCACCCAATCCATCTCATGCTTCAAGTATCATCAAACTTGCATAAGAACACATGTAGTCTTGAACTGCCAAAAATATTATTTCTCAAATAATTCCTTGAAACCATATCAAATGAAATTATTATGATTAAATATATATAATAATGTAAACCTATATTAATATAATTTCAAACACAACTTTAATCATCTCCAAACTCTACATTTAGCTCAAATTATGACCATTTTACTGGACCCTACGATTTGAGACCCCAAAATTGTCCTTTGACCAATCAATATGTTTGGACCTCAAAACACCATGAACCTACATGAATATGTCTTGAAACCTCCATGGAAATAAATAAAAACTCCAAATCATCATGCACAATAAATTTTGTATGCTACTCCTTTGGACCATCTTGTCCTAAAACCTTCTTCTTCATAAACTGCTATTTTTTGGGGGGGGCACATATCCCCATGACCTCAACCATACATTTATAGAAATACTGGGTAGTCCTATATAACACCAAATCATAAATTTGTATGAATCAATCAAAAATGGGTCACAACACTTCACTTTTTGTCAATTGCTCCTAGTTAGGGTTTAACTAGGCTTTTAGATCTCTTTACCTTCTTAACATTCGCTCATAAAAACCTCATTATCAACTGACCTCATTATTTTTTTGAAAAATTCTAAACTCACCTTGGAATCATCCCTAAAATCCATAAGTTCCTCTTCAAATCACAATATTCAAAATGAGCATGAGAAGTTCAAATTCAAGCTTCATTTTAACATGTTCTTGACCTTGTCTTACAAAATTAGTCTTATCTAGAAAAATACACAACATGGGCATATGAAATTTTTTTGATATCATAGTGACTCATCCAACTAACATCTCCAATCATCTTAATATAAACAGCATATCTTGATCTCTCCAGTCACTAAGACTTACCTATGATTGCATCTTAGATCCTCACTATAGAAGCTAGAGTCAATGGAAATAATGCAGCAAATCATCAATTAACCTTTGAAAATGACCCAAAAATACCTCATATGTCATGATGCACCTGATTTCATGCTTCCATGAGATCAAATTACTCCAAACCACTCCTTCACTCCTCTAAGAAAACATACTTTCTCCCAACGAGCACCTGTAATGAAGTGATCCACCTGTACATGTACTATACCACTATTGTGAGTGCTCAAGCACCCTCAAATCATGTTAGACATCATTTTCTCATACTTCTCAAGCAACCAAGAAGATCTCTCTACCAAGATACAACTCATAGGAACCTGTATGGGATTGCAAAAGCAAGCACACATCATTGAATCCCATTATAGCAGTTGATATACATCTAAACCAAGGTATGTTAACATCAAATACATTATCATGGAATCATCATACAACATTCACTTTGTCATTAATGTGGTTTCTCATCAATGACAACACCTATTAGGAAACCATGCAATAACTACCACCCCAAGATGATCAAGTACCCACTCAACCACCTTTGAATAATAAATCTGATGTATTTTTTGCTAACACAACTTATTAAGACCAGATATTCATCTCACTCACCTTGAAACCCTTGTTCAAAACCTAGCCTCTCAAACATGCTCTATCCTTCACTTTCTTCATTGATCTTACTTCAATCCCTTGCAAAACTCTTGAAAACATTCCTCAACCCTTCATATAATCTATTAGATCTCAAAAACTTCCTTGGTAACTTAAAATCACTCTCACAAAGGTCGCATTATCTCTCTTTTTCTCAACTAATTCAATTTTTTACCCAAAACATCACTTTTATACCTTCTTCTTGATTAAAAATCTCACCAAGTAGGTTTCCATCCTTTTTTTTGACCAAATAAACTTAAGAAATCCCATTTGAATCATTAAAATGTTGACATTTGACCCATATAGTTCGTCCATGCCCAAAACCTTCATATTTGCACAATAATGGCTCAAAACCCCATCACTAAGATAAGTAAAATCCAAAAAAACCAAAAACATGATTATTAAATATCTAAAAATAACCACACATGTTTAATATTAAATTTAAACATCATCCATGGTCACACTTTTAGTTGGACCAATCAAATATTTCATAACATCGGCCAAAAGGATTATATCCTTCACTAAACAACTATTTCCAACACCATGTATTCACCTTTAGGTCTCAAGACCACAAAATAACAACTCAACTCTAGCATGTTACCACTATAAAAATCCTTAGGACTGGTATATCAAATCTATTCATGTTATAAATCATGAAACATCCACGTGTTTAAACAACAACTATTGTCTACTTATTGAAATTAAGATTCCTAGAGACCTGTTTTACAAATTCATCTTTTTTTCACCATTTTTTCCACTTAAAATACCTCTAAAGGAATAAAATATAAACAAAGGTTACCCCAATAAAATTTCTAGGTGATATAAATCATATAACAATCCATTGCATGCCTCAACCAACTCATTCTTTCAGCCTAATCAGTTATGTCCTGAAAATCAAGAAACCTTCATCTCCACAAACTAACCTGGATGACCCGTTATATTTCACCATCATGAACAAAACATATACCACTGGAAATCCCTTTGAATCCTATTTATATTAAACATATTGTAACTCCTTCCAAATCAAAGAGGAAGGCCTTCAACCATGTTTATCTCTGTAAACCTCCTAAAACTACCCCAAAACTAGCCTTTGACTAGTTTTTCACAAATAGGGCACTTTTTTCCATTATTATGCATAATAATGACGTAAAACCACTATGTAAATCAATAAAACTCACATAATCAAACAATTTCCATTTAATTTTTAACTTCTTTGGACATCCTGGACCCAAACTGAACTTCTTCAGAAATTGATCTATTTGAGTGGGGTCCACTCATCACCAAAAGCACTACCATAACTTTATAGAAACTTGGATGAATCCTATACATCATCCAATAATAATACATACAATATCAATAAATTCTGGGCCCTCAGGAACAATTTATCTCCTACTGTTTTCTAGCTAGGGTTTTAAGTACACCAAAATTATTTTATCTTCTTAACATTCGTTCATAAAAATGTGACAATGAAATGACCTAATTATTTTTGTGAAACCGTATATAATAAATTTAGAAACATCCTCAAAATCCTAAAGTTCCCATGAAAATAACACAATACAGGTAAGCATCAAAAGGTACAATTTGAGCTAAAAACACCCTTTCTTCGATCTTGTTTCACACAAAACATCATTACTTGAAAATATCTCTATAGAATGACTCAATTTTTTATCACACCCATATGAAACCTATTTAAATCACCTCCAACTTCTCATTCCATCTCATTTGCATGAATATCCCTAGGGTTTACATAGTCTAGGATAGGGTCAATGAAACAACATCATAACTCAACATAAAAACTCTCTAAAATGTCTTAACATATCTAAACACCATGTATGAAATCCTTGAAAGCTTCCATGATCTCACACATAGCTCTACATCTCATCATCATGCCTCTTAGCACCTAGACCTAGTCTAAATGAACACCTGAAACTTGGTCTACAACTTATATATGCATCATGAAACTCATGTGAGTTTCTTGAAACTCTATACACATTCTCTCCATGCTGCCAACATGCTCCTCATGCAACCAAGAAGCTCCAACCATCATGCACTATCACCTAGGCTAGCTAGGTAACCTGATTGGGCTTGCTACACCAAACCAATCTCACTATGTCTCCTTGTAATAATCACACCGAGCATCCTATGAATCTACTGCATAATCCTCTTTTTCATCCTCAAAATCCTAAAGTTCCCATGAAAATAACACAATACAGGGTAAGCATCAAAAGGTACAATTTGAGCTAAAAACACCCTTTCTTCGATCTTGTTTCACACAAAACATCATTACTTGCAAATATCTCTATAGAATGACTCAATTTTTTTATCACACCCATATGAAACCATTTAAATCACCTCCAACTTCTCATTCCATCTCATTTGCATGAATATCCCTAGGGTTTTACATAGTCTAGGATAGGGTCAACTGAAACAACATCATAACTCAACATAAAAACTCTCTAAAATGTCTTAACATATCTGAAACACCATGTATGAAATCCTTGAAAGCTTCCATGATCTCACACAACTCTGCATCTCAACATCATGCCTCTTAGCACCTAGACATTGTCTATATGAACACACGAAACTTGGTCTACAACTTATATATGCATCATGAAACTCATGTGAGTTTCTTGAAACTCTATACACATTCTCTCCATGCTGCCAACATGCTCCTCATGCAACCAAGAAGCTCCAACCATCATGCACTATCACCTAGGCTAGCTAGGTAACTTTGATTGGGCTTGCTACACCAAACCAATCTCACTATGTCTCCTTGTAATAATCACACCGAGCATCCTATGAATCTACCGCATAATCCTCTTTTTCATCCTCAAAATCCTAAAGTTCCCATGAAAATAACACAATACAGGGTAAGCATCAAAAGGTACAATTTGAGCTAAAAACACCCTTTCTTCGATCTTGTTTCACACAAAACATCATTACTTGAAATATCTCTATAGAATGACTCAATTTTTTATCACACCCATATGAAACCTATTTAAATCACCTCCACTTCTCATTCCATCTCATTTGCATGAATATCCCTAGGGTTTCACATAGTCTAGGATAGGGTCAACTGAAACAACATCATAACTCAACATAAAAACTCTCTAAAATGTCTTAACATATCTGAAACACCATGTATGAAATCCTTGAAAGCTTCCATGATCTCACACAACTCTGCATCTCAACATCATGCCTCTTAGCACCTAGACATTGTCTATATGAACACCTGAAACTTGGTCTACAACTTATATATGCATCATGAAACTCATGTGAGTTTCTTGAAACTCTATACACATTCTCTCCATGCTGCCAACATGCTCCTCATGCAACCAAGAAGCTCCAACAATCATGCACTATCACCTAGGCTAGCTAGGTAACCTGATTGGGCTTGCTACACCAAACCAATCTCACTATGTCTCCTTGTAATAATCACACTGAGCATCCTATGAATCTACTGCATAATCCTCTTTTTCATCCTCAAAATCCTAAAGTTCCCATGAAAGTAACACAATACAGGGTAAGCATCAAAAGGTACAATTTGAGCTAAAAAACACCCTTTCTTCGATCTTGTTTCACACAAAACATCATTACTTGCAAATATCTCTATAGAATGACTCAATTTTTTTATCACACCCATATGAAACCTATTTAAATCACCTCCAACTTCTCATTCCATCTCATTTGCATGAATATCCCTAGGGTTTTACATAGTCTAGGATAGGGTCAATCAAAACAACATCATAACTCAACATAAAAACTCTCTAAAATGTCTTAACATATCTGAAACACCATGTATGAAATCCTTGAAAGCTTCCATGATCTCACACACTCTGCATCTCAACATCATGCCTCTTAGCACCTAGACATTGTCTATATGAACACCAAACTTGGTCTACAACTTATATATGCATCATGAAACTCATGTGAGTTTCTTGAAACTCTATACACATTCTCTCCATGCTGCCAACATGCTCCTCATGCAACCAAGAAACTCCAACCATCATGCACTATCACCTAGGCTAGCTAGGTAACTTGATTGGGCTTGCTACACCAAACCAATCTCACTATGTCTCCTTGTAATAATCACACTGAGCATCCTATGAATCTACTGCATAATCCTCTTTTTCATTAATGGGATTTTATATCAATGAAAAAAACTAGAACAAAACATGCCAACAATCTCCCCATTTGTCATTGATGGAAAACCTCCTTAACTTCTCCCCCTTTTAAATTAATGAAAAATCCATACCTGTACTAACTGATCTTCACCTTTATCAACTTCATAGGGTCATCTTTTGGTTATAAACATCAACCAAAGTCTTTATTTAACCTCACAAACTTGACATTTCTCTCAAAAATATGATTTTTGCCACTTTCAAAGCATAAAAACATTGTATTCCCCCTAGGAAAAGAATATATAACACCCATATACACAAATAATCATGAAAGAAACATACTTTTACATATACTTTGAGAGATAACATCATCATCCACCATACAATCATGCAAGACTTGACATTACACCCAAAACTCTATTTTTTCTTCTTTCAACTTGCACAAAAGCACTATAGCAGACCTAAATTTGAATGGTATACCTTGTAAACATGCCCAAAATGTTGTCTTAGAAACAAAATTAGAGTTCTTAAATTCAGTCTTGAGCTGTCTTATCACACAAGGTCATCAATTAGACACAAGAACATGTTTTCATCGTCACATACCTTATTTTTAACCTCTTTTAACCTCTACAAATATTGTAGCAAATCTTGGATTTTGTACATATCCCATCCTTGTGCTAACAAACATGATTCTTGAGCTTAGGTCATCAACTTCACCTTTTTACATATTGAGAAGGCACACTTTTGACTATTTTCTTGAATATTGTGTCTTTACACCATTTATAGGGTAGATTTCCTTAAGACCAACCTTCAAGACATTCTTGACTATCTTTGACAACCTCTAGAACACCGTACCCACTATGACCTGACATCTCTCAACTCCCCTTGGACTTAGGCTATTCAACTCTAGTAGAAATACAAAAAAAAATTCTTCTCGTCTTACTTACTTTCCTTGAAGATAATTCAAACACTAAAACCCATTCTTAAACCTTTTCTAAGTCCTTACAATCATATTTAAATGAGATAATGTATATCTAAAAACTAATTTTCTTGAACTTTAACTAAGAAATCATAACTTACCCTACATATTGGTATGTAGTTACCAAGAGAACTTTCTAGAAGTGTGAATCATGTACCCCCATCATGAAGACCTCTATACACTTGTAGCACACCATATTCATGCTTTCACAACCCAACACCACCTTATAAGAGAGTAACATCACTCAAGAAGCAACGACTAAGTCAAAATAACCTTAAGACAATCTTTATTTTCTCAAGAATTGTTTTTGTCACTTGCTCATGATTTTGGGATTAAAAACATACTTCCCCTGCCTTTGAGTCCACACACACAGTCTTACAGGTCCATATTTTTTCACCATACAACACAATAACATCATAAGGAGCTTTGGACCTACCTTCATCCATTTGATGTCCTTTAAAATTTTCTTATTACACTCTTAAGATGAGTATACCCCCATGAATTTTCCTAAAGTACATAAAAATCCTTGTACTATCTTCAAGATATCATAAACACCTGTAGGTCAACATTTGATCATCATAGACCTTATCTAAACTATTTTAGATATGAATTTTATCACTCTTAGACCATCAAACAATATTTATTATTCATTGAAAAACAAATTATTCAGTCATGCCAATCCTTTGAAGCTCTAATATCTTGATACAAAAATAGGAGTAGCTCCCCCTGATTGATTAAGAAATATAGGATTTTCCATACCTGTAGAATGTCATAATCTCATCACTCAATCTTAGAACCTTTAAGAAGGGTGAACACATACCAACTATCTTCTTGATTTCCCTAATTGATTTCCTCTTAGAAACATCACTCTCTAGACATTTCTAAAAGCTTCTCAACATATCATAGATGGAAAAGACAACATGTTCATACCTATAGCTTTCATATTTTGTAGCAAAGAATATACCGAAACCAACTTACTTTCTCTTACACAACCCTTGTCTCTAAATGTTACATTTTCCAATTACATATTATTTTACATGACTTAAATTTATTGTATTACCTTTAAGTATTCTTGAGCCAAAAAATAGGAGGCATTTGTTAAATAAGCACAATTTTCAAGCCCAAAGATCACCTACAGGTCTGTAGATGAACATTAACACTCTATCATTGTATCTTGTTACTCCAAGAAATAAAACACTACACATCTTGACCTTTATTATCTTATAGGATTCATGCATTCAAATGTTTTCTATAGCACCATTACATCTTCCAAACCATTTTCACCTCTTTAAGCTATACACACAAACTACTAGCCTTTCAACATGAGAGAAACTCACCTATATTTTGATGCATTAAATTTTGTGGAGATATATTACTATTTTTGACAACTAATTTGGCCACTTAGTCACTTCCATGAGCCTTGATGCATAGTCTTGAAGAAGAACTTCCCATTTGCAATGTCACTCTTTGCCAATTAAGTCTCTATTTTTTTAATTCTAAAATATGGTAATTGCCAAGCAATACAAATAACTTTGACAACTTCTAGAATTTAAACTAATTGAATCTCAAATATTTCACTACTAATATTTTTTGTTCCAAGTTATGTCTTTAGATTCCACCATTTACACCTTTTAACACAAAATTTTCTTAATACTTTGCTTCTTTTAGTATCCTAGCACCTAGTCAAGGTTGAAACAACTGAAGATGCACAAAATTTTATTTCAATAGTTCAAGGTTTTTCACCAAAACTGTATCAACATATTATAATGTCATGAGCACACTTATTTTTACTTTAAAGAAAGGAAACCACATTAATTAGTTGAAAACCATTTGCCTTGACTTCAATCATCCATCATAAACACTGCAACAATCATTCTTGACATGATGGTCTGATCAAGTCATCATGTTTGATGAATCATTTTATCTTCAATCCTTATTTATTAAATATTAGTATGCTTGGAACCATGATGACCACAACATAATGACATGTGATCCAGGATAGTAGGACTCAAACAACTCTATATGACCAACACAGACCTTTTTGATGATCATGAATGCTCTGAGAGACTTAGATCACATTTTCCAACCTTTTTATGTTATTACACAACTTTACACACTTCACGCATTCTTATACATACCTGACTTATGTAATATAGCTTGCGACTAAGCTCTGACACATCACATTTAACTCAAAATTGACTCCACAAGGTAAAACAAACCCTACATATTTTCACCTACCTTATTCACTGACTTAAACCAATAAAATACTCCACACTTAAACATCATGACTCAACAGACTCCTTTGAGACACCAACACGACTCTTATACAAATTGAAGTCATTGCTAATAGGCACTACTTCATATCATGATAGACACTGACTTGAGAATAGTGATAAACATTTACAGACAATCAGATAGTGATCTTATCATTTTAACAACTTGAAAAACCAAGTAGAACATCTAAAAAATTATTAAATATTTTGTGACAATCTTTCCTTAACCCAATGGAGGAGTTAAACATGAACTCATACAGCCCCACCTCACTCCAATGCTTCATATGAGCTAATATACCTCTAAGAATCCTAGTAGAGGCATATGAGCACCATGATCACCTAAAATAAGGTCTTGAAGAGGTCCCAAGCCTAATTATAAACCTGAAATAATCCTTCTTATTCTTGCTTATGATTTTGACTCTAAGAGACATCCTATCTAGAATTTACATCAGCTCTTTGTGGATAAATTTTATTTCTTCTAGGATCCCAAAAACTACCTTGACTATTATCATGCATCCCAAACTTTTGAAATCTTCTCTCTTGGACCTTAGGTCCCTTACAACTTTTTTTTCCTTGAGTGGTAATAGTGACACTCTCTAACAACATGAAAAAATTCATTGCATTTGAAAGAAACCATTGAATTCTTCCCTTTGTAGCCCTCAACTTGTCTAGGTGGATCATTTAAGAAAAATATAGCAACATGACCTTTCTCATTGTAATTATAACATACCACATTCTTATCTTGTTCACTCCTACTATATCTCCATAGATGATCATTTTTAGAATACATTATAAACCATTTTGTGCTATGACTAAAGCCATTACATGTAAAAAAATAACCATTGAAATATATTTCATACCTCGAGGAATTAGGTTGCCTTATTGACTTTATCTTCAAATTGCCTTTAATGAGAGCCTCCTTTTTTCCTTTCTTGATGCTTGGTTCACCTACTTTCTTGTTTGAAACTAGATGCTCATTCTTAATTTATTTGTCTTCGACTTCAAAATTGAAGCCCAAACTAGTTGTATCACCCGATTTAATAAATATAGAAATTTGTGAACTAATTGCAGAGTTACAACATATTGATAAACAAAAAATATAAATCTGATCTAAACAATAAGCTAGAGAAATATGAAACCCTAGGTGAAAGAGAGGGAAGAATAGACTTAGATAATTTTGCAAATAAATCCTAAGATGTGATGAGATGGATAACTCATGGAACATGCGGATAGAATGTCGCAACTGAGCCCAAAAATTGTAGAAGTATCAGATATGTCAGGAATAGGGCACCTGGAATGAGTCTGGGGCGCCTAGGAGATGCACACTATTTTTGGGATCTAGCGACTATGAAAAAACTCGTAAATTGATTTTTTAGTGTCGTAAGATGTTCGTTAATATTCTTTATTCATCTATTGTATGTCGTTGGAAGATTGTCGAGTTTGCATGTAACCTGTAAAATAAAAGACCTCTTGTAAAACCCCAAAACACATCAAATCTTAAAAATAAAAATATTCAAATGGGGAGTCAGACTGACCTAGGTAGTCACCTGACATAGTGAACTTAGGACAGAGCACTACACTACATATCATACTCTATGTAGTTCTATGTGTGTGTAGAATCATTCCCTAGGTGGCTCTTGTGTAATATGCACCGAATAATGATAAATAGCTAGATGTAGCAATGTACGTAGATGTTTGGATGTCAAAATAAAACTCCCCTCCTATGAATTATATGTAGAAGAATACATTCCCTTGTCCCTTGAGTGAGTGGTAGATGGATGTTTTGATGATATTGAAATTCCTTTAGATGCAACCTTAGGTGATAGTAATAGATGAATGGATCTTGGTCCTTTATTTTTAGCTAACATAAAAAAGAAGATTTTGAAGGGATTGGGAACCCTATACAAAATGAAAGATAAACATCAAGGCCTAAAGGTGAAGCATCAAGGAACAAGGACCATCCTGGCCTAAGATGAAACAAAATAGACAAGCCAAAACCCCAAAGAAGGATTATCCAAAAGAAGAAAGGGCCCCTAGATAGGAAATTCAAAGAGGCTTGACTACCCCTAATGAGAAAGCCTAACTACAATGGTTCATCCCTTTTTAAGATCTAAGGATCATCTCTGTAGGATAAATTATAGTATTTCCTTTCTATTTTTTGTTCACCATCTTCCAATGGTCATCCACGTTAGGATCCACATTCTCAGCAGGGTGGAAAGGTAGCCTAATTTCAAGAACCTCCTTGTTCTTAGTATGTTGATTCATCTTGGGACTCAGAGAATGGGTCAAGGAGACCCGACCCTTTCCCACCATATGATTTGAAATCTTATCTAAACTAGTGGGGGAAGGGGCATCCTCACAAAAATTATCCTCCTATTTATCCTTAAGGCTAAGTGAAACATTTTATGGATCATTGTCCTCAAGTCCATAAAATACAAGATTATCTAGATTAAATTCCTTCCACCAAGAAACCCTTCCTTTAATATGTTTTTTAGCCATTTGATAAACAAAATCCAGATGTCCCAAGACAAAGAAAGTTTAACATCTAAAAGGGAACCCTTCATAATCTAAATTTTGTGTCCATATTGAGTCCTTGACATTGAGTTCCATAGTGGCCGGAAATTTAGAAGTCATGTCCATATCCACCAATATGTGGGCATAAGTGGTCTGATCAAAGGAATCAGTCTTGGGGTCAGTATCTAATAATTTACCCAATGTGTCCCCCACATCTCTGAAGAAATATTCACTCTAGATGTGCAAGGGTAGGTAAGGTAACCTTATCCATACTAGTCTGGTATTAAATTTTTCAGTTGAGGGATTAAACTGAGGAAACCATGGATTCATGATAAGGAGATGCGATTGGAATTCCCAAAATTTCCCAAACATTATTTCCTTATCAGAGGAACTATAAAATACTACTACAAATATTCCATGTGAAGAGGATAAATATTAAATTTACCTTCATTCACGAGGCGCCATTGTTAAGAAATATAGTTGTATAGAGTTGCGAGCCCGTGGCAGCCATTATTGAACCTATAAAATCAAACCCTATTTTAAAAATATTTAATAGTCTTAGTAACTTAATATTCAAGGAGACCTTTCACATCTATTTGGCATAGGCCATGGGTTTAGTAGGACACCTATACACATTTTTTTCCATTGTCGGGAATGATTTTACCCCAACCGAGCCACCCATGTTTGGGCTAGTGAATCCCTACCACCATTGTCCAACCATAGTCCCGATTCACCCGTAATAGCACCCACAAACCCTCCGTAAAACTCCATGCCACCTACACCATACCTGATCAAAGGAACCATAGTAGGGTGATGGATAGAAATAGGGATACCCGGTCCTTTATTGTTCCCTAAAATACCAGCATCTAGACTACCACTAAGATCAGACTCAAACAACCAGGCCCCTTCCCCTTGTGATCATTTCCACCATCACAACAAAGCCCATCACAATAGCATAGAAACTACTAATCTCTCCTCCCACCAAGATGCCACCCAAGCCGTTGCAGGATGTCTTGGATTCTACATAAGGAAGACACCTTCATTCCCCCTCCACCAATAGATTAGGGGCGGAACAATCGTAATGGGATTTAGGGTTATGTAAAAAAAGTAGAGACATCACAACAATCACAATGTATTATGATCACATGTTGGTCCTCTATAACATTTTGGTCCTTTATTATGATCACATGGGATTTAGGGATTTATGTTGTTAAGTGAATACTTGATACCATGTTGTTCCTTTATTATCATCACATAGCTTTGTATTTATATGATTATATTATTTGAATTTCGTAATTGACATCTAAAATGTCGACCCATAAGAAAACCATATGCCCAAAAGATACAAGAGGCCCAAAAGGGGTAAATAAGATACAAATAGGTTGAGGGAACCCAGAGGGGATGAGGACACTTAGGAACCAATGTCTTGGTTGGGCCCTCGTGTCCATAGCCAAGAAATATAAATCATAAAAATTCAAATTGGCTAGCAGGGTGTGCAAGACCACAGAGAAAACAAGAAAGAAAGTAAAGAGGCCAAAGATAGATGCCAATTTCTAGTTTTCTTGCTTAGGAATCATATGAATAGTGGTATGTGACCAAGACCTAGAAATTTACCCAAAGTGCATGATTTATTGTGTACATTTTCCCCACTTTATGTTGTTGAGTGAATACTTGATAACATAAAGTAGATAAGATATATGTACCTCGTAACCATGTAGATTTATG
The DNA here is from genome assembly GCA_018340775.1 of Taxus wallichiana var. yunnanensis. Classification (NCBI taxonomy): domain Eukaryota; kingdom Viridiplantae; phylum Streptophyta; class Pinopsida; order Cupressales; family Taxaceae; genus Taxus; species Taxus wallichiana. The sequence goes on from CM031241.1 coordinate 57,398,972, forward strand.
GAAAAAGCATTCCAAGGGGAAAATAAAAAGTGTGGAGTGATAAAATGAACTATGGAAGCTAGGGAAAATTTTAGAGGAAAATATTCTTTAACTCATGAATATTCAAGTTTTTAAAATTTGAAATTGGCGAATTTTTAGGGTACCAGTTAGGACCAATTTGCCAAAATTTTCTAGGTGCAATTCAATTTTAGGGGTCAATTCCCGCAAAATAGAAATTTGAATTTTTTTCCTGAATACAGTCATTTAGTAGCATATTTTAAACTACGATCCAAAATCATATAGTGTGATGTCGGTTGGTAGCATAGAAACTGCTACTGTTCGGTATCATATTTTATCTTTTCTATCGGTATCCTTTTCTATGCTACCGACCAACAATGTACTATATGATGTCAGCCGATAACATGAACTATGTTATCGACTAGTAGCATATAAAAAACCTACCATCTGGTAGCATTTAATATTAATGTCATGATGTCTTTATATTCACCATTCATGTGAAATATAATTTTCACATATTTGTTAAATATTTTCTAAGGCTTTTTTTTTAAGGGACCCTGAAAAGTTTCCCTACTGGAAGCTAAAGAATAGGAAGTAACCCTGCAGGTGAAATAATGTGTGTATATGTCATGTTGTACCTATTTTTTTTCACTTAATGTGTTCAATGACATGACTGTTTCTTCCCATAAGGATGGACCTGTAAAAGAGAAGAGAAAAAGAGTAGTCAAATATGTATATATGAAAAATTTGATCAAAATGTGTAAAACATGTGTAAAAATTCAATAATGTAGTAAAAGGAATATTTGCACCTAATCCGTGGTGAGTGAAAAAGGATAGAAAAGATCCTAAAAATGATTTAGAAGAACAAGTTTTTTGGGAGATCTCGCGCCAAGAAAAATTTTGTTGGGAAATATCACGCCACGAAGTGTTGAAGAAGTGTTGGGAAGAAAGGTCTAGTGTTGTTCTCCAACCCTCACTTCTTTCTAATGATTTATATGCCACTACGGATTTTGTGATCCTACTTTTTCAAGTTTGATCCATCTCAATCCAACACACATAGAAAAAAAGAGATATCATGCATGTTGATTTATAGAGGATTCTTCCTATTCTATTAAAATCAATGTGTAAAATGTGCTTATCGGAGAAAAACTCTTTAATTTCCCTTGGTCATAGGAACCTAGGCACTCATGTCTATATCATGGGTATTGGCATCTATTATGTGCTTGAGGACCCACGTCATGTTCTACGTCATTTTTTATTTCTAGAGGATTGTCCCTATTATGTGAAAATCGATCAGTAAAATGTACTTATTAGAAAAAAAAATTCTAATTTCCCCTAGTCATAGGAACCCAGGAAGGTTCAGGGGCACCCAATAACTCGTGTCTATATTTGGGCACTGGCGTTTGTTATGTGTTGAGGACCCACGTCATATTTTGGGTTGTGTTTGTGACTAAAGATTTATTTATCCCTTTACCGTGAACATATGACTGTGATGTTCAACTCGCTGAATAAGGTGACTGATTCACGCAATTTTTCCCTACCCTCATTTTGGGTGCATGTGACGTCACTAGGAGAATGTGGCCCAATGAATATGACCTGAAATAGATACCTTGTAGTGGTAGGGAATGTTCTTGGTAAATACCATGAAAAGTGTAAACAAAATTTCTAGAAAAATGTGTTAGTGCAAATGATAAAAATACGCATATAAAGTACAAATTATTATCTAGCAAGAAAGAAGATAGTGTAGACCTATAAAAAAAGGTTTCAAACACGGTACATCGTTCACAATGTCGCAAGACAATAAGGGCCGAATCTACCAATAGAATACATGCAATGGACAAGAAAGACAGGGAAAATCCCACAAACAATAGCATACAATAGAAAATAATGAGAATAAAAGTATCAAAAAACCATGGTGTCAAATAGTTCTTGCAAAGTAAATGCTCCACATGAAGCATCGATTATCATGTTAGAAAATATAAAGAATATGTCAAAGCATGTATGATTTGATATAAAGTAGTGTGCTAGTAAGAATAGGAAGTAGTATAAAATGAAACAATGACACCTATAGCGTGTACAAAAGTAGATTCCCAAAAGCCTATTTGGGACCGATAAGAGGTACAGTCTAAGCATCTCTATTGCATGTAAAAATTATAGAAAGTATGCATTCACAACTAGAAGGCAAGTGAACATGCATGTGTATATGATAAATATAATGACATAAAAATATATGTTTAACATGGAAAGTAAAGTGTAAAATGTGAGTATAAGCAAACAAGAATAATTACAACCAATATATGCAACATGTTATGAGTGTGAATGGAATAGAATACAAATCAAATTTGATATGCACAACATGCCCCCTAGCGAATGTGCATTAATATGAGATGAGGTTAATTTATAAATTCCCCCTCGGTAGTCAAGAATGAACCATAGAACTATAGTTCATCAATGGAAAATGCTTTGATACCGACCACTAGATAGATAGATCAATGAATCATATAGTGTCGAGAGTTACCGAGTGTAGTGAGGTTAACTTTAGATTTATATCCTCAGTAGTCGAGTATGAACCGTGGTACTAGAGTTCATCATTATGTATTTTTTTTTATGAATGTGTGCTAGAAATATTTTTCGTAAATGTGCCGAGTGTGAAATATGTCGTGTGCATGATGTGAGGTTCATAAATGTAGTGATACGTCAATAGTCAAGTGTGAACCGTAGTAGAAAAAGTTCATCATATGGTGATGATGATACAAATGTATCTAGATGTGTTTGATGCGTGTAAAATACTATATCGAAATCATGAAGTGAAATTATAGAAATGAGAGACACTTGAAAATTCTATAAGGGGAGGAAGTTAGCATGATTTCCCCAAGTGTTTTCCAAAGAATACGCTATCTAAAAAAATTAAAGTGTAAGGGTCGTCCACCTGCTTGTGGAAATAAAGGTGTGACCATGATCTCGTATGAGATAAAATATGCATCGTTGAATGTGATCTTTGTGCATGAGACCTATGAGGTGATGGACATCTATGTGAAGGAGAGCATAGAGGTGATGAACACCTATGTGAAGGAGAGCACGAAGGAGATGAAAACCTATGTGAAGGAGAGAGAGAGAGAGTGATGAACACTTATGTGTAGGAGAGCGTGGAAGCGATGAACATTTATGTGAAGTATAAAAGGAGGTGATGAATATATATGTGAAGGAGAGCGATGAGGTGATGAACACCTATGTTAACGAGATTCTTGATTGCTTGACCTAGACTGATTAGATGAACCTGTAGAATGATGAAACCGAGTAGGTCATGTGAAAATATGAAAGCTAGGAAATGATTGTGCTTTAGATTTGAGAGGTCATGGGGACCTATATGTTCTAGCAAGTGTAACAACATGATCAAGAGGAGGTTGAGGCCATGTTTTGAATGGTAGCATACCATTTATAGTAATAAATTTCTTGTTGTGAATGAACTTTAGACACAAGTGGTCCATGGAAATGATAACTTGAGTAGTACTAAGCCAAGGAGGACCTAAGAGCATGTCACACCCTTTTATTTAAGGTACCACAATAAATGACACAAGCATGGTAAGAGGAGAAACTGTGACTAAAATCTTGACATAATCGTAAGGTTTAGGAATTGGATATGAAATATGCGATAGCGGATAGTTGATAGAAACTAGAAGTTCAACAAGGCACACACTTTTGAATCGATAGATCAATCATTCTATTATTGAAGCATGAGGCCTGATGGAAGCATTGATATGTAATGTGTTAGAGGATAATGTAGTGTGATATTCATTAGGATAGAATTCAATGATTGGTGGAGATGCATCAACGTGAGAGACTAGAAAATCAAGAGCCCCAATGAAGGAGGAGGCACTGCATATTATGTATGATTGGTTAAATATTCGAAACTTTTTTTCATATTTAGGAAGAGGATTGTTGAAGATCTTGAGCTTGTGATTTTCGTTGATAGGCGTAAATTCTGTAGGAACATGAAGCTCAATTGCATTATTATCGATAAAGTCTTGAATAAGATACCGAAGTTTGAAACATTTATCTGTAAAATACCAAATGCATTGATGATAGTCGTATTTGAAATTTCCATTGTAATTGTGACCTTTAGGACAAGATGGGTCTAGATTTAGTGGAGGAGGAAGCATAATAAGATTACTCTTGACAAGTTACAGTAATAGAATATGCGGAGAAGAAGAAAATTTAGTAAACATTGATAGTAGCTTTAGCTTAATTATTTTTAGTATATGGCTTGAAAGTTGATTTACTTTGAAATTGCATAGAAGCTGAATCCTTCTCATGATACTTAATATTTCCCATAGATAATAGTTTACTTTCATGTAGCTTAAGAGTATGAAATAAATGATCAAATGATGGATATGTTTCAAATATGAAAGTCACCTACGAGTTACTAATATAATTTTCATGAATAGATCTTGAAGTTCAGATTCCGTGAGTACATTAGATATCCTAGCTAAGTTGTTCTTATATCATAATTTACATAATACGTAAAATTCTCATTCGATCCTTGTTTAATTTATGCTAGTTGAGCATAGGATATCTTAGATCCGATATTTATTCTAGAGAAATGAGAAATAAAAGCATTGGACAAATGTGTAAAATATGTTATCGAGTGGGAAGGTAGATCGTAGAAGAAACACATTGCATAATCTTGGAGACTTATATGAAAGATATTTGTGAGTAAAGTGTGATCATCTGCATAATCTAGAAATCCTACATTAAATGTTAGAAGGTGCTCCTAAGAGTCACCATGGCCATTGAAAATGCGCATCTTGGGAGTGAAAAAATTAGGAGGAAGTGCATAAGCGGAAATTACGGGTGTGAAAGGGCTATGAATTAGTAATGTGGAATTAAGAGATGGAGACATACGCGAAGTTACCTATTGTAATTTATGGATTTGAACTTAAATATCCTAATAAAGAGAGGCTATGTATTGAGTGCTAATGAAAATACTTGTTGCATGTGAGAAACAAGAGGTGGAGTGAAGTGGTTAGAGGGGGTAGGAAAAGAAAAAGAAACAATAAAATTACATAGAAGAGTGGATGCGGGGGTTTGAGTAGAAATATGCATGGAAGTGGGGATCAATGTAGGAATATTAATATCCACAAGATTGGTAACCTCCTCAGGTGTAGCGAATAAAATAATATATATCCTATGTATGTTCAACAAGATGATCATTCAACTCTTGGATATGGGCTTCAATAAACATTGCATAATATTGGGTTATAATAAGAAGGTGGTAAAATACCTAGAAGCAAGGTGCACTCGAGCGATGGGTTCACCTAATGATTTAGAAAATAGAGAAATTTATGAAATCCTTATTGTAGATTCAATGATAAATAATAAAATAGATATCGACCTAAGAAATAAGCTAGACAAATATGAAACCCTAGGTAAACGAGAGGGAATAAGAGACTTAGATTATTTCACAATAAATCCTAAGATGTATCGAGTTGGAAAACTGATGGAACAGGGAGGAAAAACTATGATAACCATGCCCGAAAAAAAATAGAACTATTGGATATACCGGGACTAGCATGTGTGGGTTGGTTCGAGAGGTGTCTTGGTGTTGGAGTATGTTTCTAGGAATTGGTGACTATGAAAAACATAGAAACTAATTTTTGTAGTGTCGCAATATGTTCACTAATATTCATTTTTGGTCACCCGTATTTCACTCGAAGATCACTTAATACTGTTGTAATCTACAAAAAATACCTCTTGTAAAACCCCAAATAACATTAAATCCTTAAAAAAAATATGTAAATGGGGAGTCGATCGACCCCCGATAGTCTCCCAAAAGAGTGAACTTACGACCAAAGTGTTACACTGCATCTGAGAATTTATGTAGTTCTCTGTGTGTGTATAATCATGGCCTAGGTAGCTCTTATAAAAGATGCACCAAATAATGAGAAATAGCTAGATGTAGCAATGTAAGTATATGTGTCGATGTCAAAATGAACTTCCCCTCCTATGAAGTGTATGCAAAAGAATGCAATCCTTTGTTCCTTTAGTGATTTCTAGATGAATTCTTTGATGCTCTTGAAATTCCTTTAGATGCAACCTTAGGTGGTAGTAATAGATTTTAGAGCTTGGTCCACTATTATGATCAAGTAGATTTGTATTTATATGATTCCCTTGTATGAATTTCGTAATTGAAAACTAAAAGGATGCCCATAAGAAAACAATATTCCCAAAAGATAAAAGAGGCTCAAAAGGGGTGAGTAAGATATAAAGAGGTTGGGGGAACCAAGAGGGGACGAGGGCACCTCGGTGCTAGTGTCTAGATCTAAGAAAGATAAAGCATTAAAATTCATACTGGGGAGTGGGGTGCATAAGACCACAGAGAACGCAAGATAAAAAGAAAAGAAGTCAAAGATAGATGTCAATTACTAATTTTCTTGCTTAGGAACCATATGAATAGTAGTATGTGACTAGGACTAATAAATGTACCCAATGTGTATGATTTAATGTCTACATCACTGTTGATTTATGATTTCTCAAGATGTCATTAAGAACCTTAGATATTTTCTCACACTTCTAAAATCATGTCTCTTTGTTGGCTGCATCGGATAACTCCTTGAGAAGAATCACTTCTTCTTCCTTAGATTGGAAGTCTAGAGTCATGGTAGTCATCTGCATCTCTAATCTTCTCACCGCCTCATCAAGCGTATTTCTAATATTCCAATGCTTCTCCTCTAGGTCCTAAATATTTTCTTCATATTATTTGACTTTTGATTTCAATTTCACATTTTTCTTTCAACATGTTTTAATTCATATTAGAAACATACCAATTCAGACTCAATGTCATCTATTTCTTATTCAAAATATTTGCAATATCCAAATATAAAATCACCCAACAATGTATAACCACTACTAGTAGATCTCATAGCATATTTTTTAATAAACAACACTTCATCACAAACTTCTATGTGATCAAATTCTGACTTAGAATCTAAACCATCATTCTCACTACTTGCTTCAGAGGACTAAACCTATTCCTTAGTGTAAAAACTCTTCTTACCTTTCTTATTATAATAATTTTTTTTGAAGTATTTGTTGTCTTTGTTGTACCTTTGATTTTTATTTTCATGATCATTATGATATTTCTTTTCATATCTATGAGGAAACTTAGAAGAAAAGTGGCCTATTTTACCACAATTAAAAAATTAAAAGGAAGTTTTCCTTGTACTTACTAGTTCCAACATCTAGTCTTCTAAAGAACCATAGAAGAGAGTTTTTCATCACATCTAGTCCTAAACCTTTCATGTTTTTCAAAATCTTGTCAACTCTAAGAAAATATGATGAAATAGACTCATCGTCACTCATCTTAATAATTTCAAATTGATTTCTAAAAGTCTGAATCTTAGCAATTATTTCTTTTGAGTCAACTCAATACAAAACTTGAAGTTTCTCCCATTATTATTTTTATTACTTTCAATGTCTTACCATTCCCATCTCATATTATCCTAGGCCAAATATGATGGCATTCATATCCTTTTAATTATCATTACTTGTCTTTTTGTCTACAACAATAGTTGGTGTAGTAGTAGGAGACGTATAGCCATCTTTCACAGCTTGCCAAATATCAAACCCTAGGGATATAATGTGAGTATTTATCCTTAAAGTTTAAAAATCATAATTCACACTATCAAACAAAGGTGCCTTGTTAGTAGATAAACCACTTTGTTGACTCACCATTTTTTTGCTTCAAAGGATCTCCTTTCAAGTGAATAAAATTCTTTTAAAAGGAAATTTATGATACCAATTTTTTGAAGCACAATTGACTGAGAGGGGGTGGGGTGAATCAGTCCTTAAAAACTAAATTTCAGTTTCAAACTCTTTACTTAAACCATTAACCAATTAAGCATCCACCAATATGTTCACAACATCATATAACATACATGCAATCAACCATGAACATACGAAGTAACACCAAAACACAAGATATAAATTGGAAAACTCAAGGGGAAGAAAAAACACTAAAAATTATGATTTTATTACTCAAATAAATTTTTTTGTAGTGAAGCACCAACTTAACAAGGAGCATCAATCCCTAATTTATAAGAGCACCAACCCTACAAGGAGCACCAACCCCTAGTTTTATAAAACACCAACTCTATAATGAGGCCGAAACCCCAAAAGATGATCAATAACGCACTCAACCTCCTTTAAAGAAGATATATTATTATTATTTTTGGCACAACTGATTAAGATCACTTATTTGGCTCACACTTACCTTGAAACCCTTGTTAAAATCCTAGTTTTCAAACTTTCTCTATCCTTCACTTTCTTCACCTCTCTTTCTTCAAACCCTTAAACACATTCCTAAAAAAATTCCTCAACCTATAATTTACTCTCTCAAATCTCAAAACACTCCTTGGTACCTACAAATCACTCTCACATAAACCACATGATCTCTCTTTTTCTCTACTGTTTAAAATGTGAACCCAAAATATCAGTTTTATACCTTTCTCATGATTAAAAATATCACGAAGTCAGTTTACCTCCTTTGGTTAGACCAATAAAACTTTAAAAATTCCATTTTAACAATTAAAATGTTCATATATGAGCCATATAGGTCATTCATGCCCAAAACCTTCATACTTGCACCAAAAAGGCTCAAAACCCCATCACTAAGATGAGTAAAATCAAAAAACAACAAAAAAATGATAATTCAAGGTTTTAAAATCACTAAAAATATGTAATATGAAATTTAAACATCATCCATGGTCAAAAGTTTATTTTTGGTAATAAATAATTTCATAAAATGGGCCAAAAGTATCATATCCTTCACCAAACAGTTGTTTCCAGCCCTATCTTCACCTTTGGAGCTCAAGATGACCTAAGAAAAACTAAAATATGGCATGTGAAATCTCTATGGAATCCTTAGGAAATTTAAATAACATATACTCAAGTTATACATAATGAAACAACCATGTGTTCAAATAACATCTAATTTCGTCTTCTCCAAATCAAGCTTCTCATAAACTTATTTTGTAAACTTAACTTATTTACACCATTTCTACCACGTCCAAGACCTCCAAATGAATTCACAAGGAAAAAAATTCACCCCTCGTCACTCTTCAAGTGATAGAAATCATCAACCAATCCACTCCATGCCTCATCCAACTCATTCTTTTAGCTTCGAGCATTCATGTCCCGACAATCAAGAAACCTTTATCTCTAAACACTAACCTAGATTATCCATCAAATATCATCATAATGATACAAATATTATACCAATGGAAATAAATATGAATCATATTTCCATAACATATTATAACTCCATTCAAATCTAACTAGAAGGCCTTCAACAAAGCTCATCTCTACAAACTCCCTGAAACTTCCCCAAAACTACGCATTGACTAGTCTTCACAACTAGGCAACACTTTTCCATTTTTATGCATCATCATGACCTAAAAAACCATGTACATCAATAAAAACTCATATATTCAAAATAATGTTAATTTAATTTGCAACTTGGGACAACCTTGTCCCAAACTGAACTTCTTCATAAACTTACCTATTTGAGTGGGGTCCACTAATCACCACAAGAACTACCATACCTTTCTAGAAACCTGGAGGAGTCCTCTAGATCATACAATCATCATAGATGCACTATAGATCATTTTTTTCCCTTAGAGCAATTTCTTAAATACGAAACACCATTTTTGCATATGGAATTAACAAAAAGCAATATAATATTTGTTTGTACATAAGCACAATACAATGGATATTATATAGCCATGGAGGTGGGAAAAAAATCCTACAATATAGGATCTAATAACTTGGAATAGGCACAAGTAATAACAAATAACAATTTATATTGTTATAACTATATAACAATACAATATTTGATTACTAATTATAACGGTTAAACATTAATACCGTGAGCACTAATATATGATTTCCTAACATTCTCCCCCTTAGTGCAAGCATGCAAAAACCTTCCTTGTACTACAACATGCTTTCTTAGAGTAGCTTGCTCATGATCTATATCTCTTTGAGGACAATACCAAAAACCTTTGGATGTTTTTCCAAGTGGTTAACAAATAATGGATGGTTTTTAGGAAAGTACCAACAACCTCTGGATGGTTTTTCAATTGGATTACTAACAACCATAATATCATGATGTTGCAGTAGTATCATCAGCTCTCATCACATTCTTCCTTTAGGATATTACATAGAAACAACTCACTTATCACAACACTAGAACAATAGAACATATACTGGAAATATTTCGCATTACTACCTCTAAAAATCACAATGTTTTTAGTTATATTCATTGCTTTCGATCATTTCCACTAGATCTCGAATAACATAGGAAATTTTCATTACCACTAGAAGCTTCCCTTGACTTTAGTTGTTTTGGGCTGATAATGGAAATGGAACATTGGTGTCATGTTCCCCACACAATGTTAAATTTCCACACACAAACACCAAGAAGAAAATTATATCTAAGTACATACTACGAACCGGATCTTACTAGTTAGATATTTATATGCACATGGTCACCATTGCAAGTGAATGTATTCACAAGAGGACCATATTCCAAAAATTACGATAGTTAAAAGATCACGTCAATCATAGGATCACTAACAAATCATCTGCGTTCCAACATAGCTTTGTTTCCAACATCTATAACTACACAAAACATGAAATATGAAAATAAACACACCACAAAAATGAAAGAAAACACTCACACCATAATAAATTAACCATAGAAAAAAATGGACCCATCATTTGCATGAGTGATGAGAAGTTGTTGATTGACCTCCAAAATCCAATGCCTCCAACCTCCGATCTCATGTGGTTATCTCGGACTCATTTGATCATGTTTCTTATTTTACAATTTATCCCCACAAGATGGATGTCGTGTATAAGAGTAAATACATCAAATTATTAAAAAGTGAGGCAATTTTTTTTATTTTTCAAAATTTTGACTCTTATACAAATATCCTAAAATCAACTATTTGATAGAAAATGAATTTAAATACATAATAGATGGACAAAATAAACTTGAATGATGAATCTTTGAGAGATAAAACTTAATGATTTATTCGTTAACTATATACACAAATTTACACTCTATATTGTAGTGACTCTAAAATGTAATGAAACAAATATGATGATAAAGACTATATTTTCACACAAACTTAATTAAATTTGATGGCTCATTTAAATGAAATTTAATAAATACCCCAAACCTATCAAATTACTGATGATGTCATGTTTAATTGACATAGAGCAACAATGTTCTAGATGTCTTGATTTTGATAAAGCTAAGAAGAAAGTCTTGTTATATATGCCAAGTTTGAGGTGGAGATGCTAAATTGATGTAGTGAAGTTTTAAGACTTTGTTACTACGAATCTCCATGCATGATTTTACTTTAGTGGTTGATTGAATCGATTTGGAGAAGATATTGACTGAGCCAATAAGGAGATGGGAAAATGGTTTGAAAAGAAATATCGTCAATAACAATCAACTCAGGGGACAAATCGGTACAACACGAGTTGTGATGTTTTTGGTCTATGATGCTTGACAAGATGAGTGGTTGAGGAAAATATCTAAGATACCATGGAAGTTGAGGTGAATAATGGCTCATTACTATTGGAAGATTTGTAACTACAACAATGATGAATAGAAGATCCAATCGATTGATAGTGTCATTGAAATTATAAAAAACAAAATCACCATAAATAAATGACATCAGATTAGATCAAAATGTTAGTAGAATATTTAAGTAACAACACCATATGTGAGGATCAAATAGACAAGTAGCATATCTAAGTGATAGTGAGGAGATCAGTGCGGAGTAAGCAAGGAAGGATACTTGTATGTGTACATATGAATTCTAGAATTATCATAAAAGAAAATAATATCACATGGATTTGAATACTATTGTGATTAGCTATGAATTTGTATTTATTTCCTTCTTTTTAGGTTCCTACTATGCAAATCCATATTTTTGTGTGTTTCCTTTTATTTGAATTCCTTTTCTTCTATTAGAGCACAAACATTCCCATTACACCTCCTCCGATCCACGATGCAATGGTGAATAGTAACACTACTTATATGTGAAGGACTTTTCTCATACATAAAATAAATACGTACTTGACTAAATCACTTCCCAAAGGAATCTCATTGTGAAAAATATCAAGGAATATAGTATTCATAAATTCATATCTATGTGGAAAACATCACAAAAACCTATTTTTGTATCTATTCTAAAACCAAAATATTAATATGCTCATCGCACTGACAATTGCAAAGTGTGAACAATGCCCCTCATAGACTCTCACAGAGATCTCATCGCTCTGATACCAAATAAAGAAGACACACTATTTTTGTAAAGGGAATTAACACAAAACAATATAATATTCTTTTATATACATAAGCACAATATAATGGCTATTATATAGCCATGGAGTTAGGCAAAATAAAGTCCTATAAAATAAGATCTAATAACCCGATATAGGCATGGGTAAAAACAACTAACAATTTATATTTTTTCAACTATATAAAAATTAAATATCTAATTACTATTTAATAACTACAACGGTAAATATTTAATTAACATGAGAACTAATATAGGATTTCCTAACATTTTTTTCTACCACTTTCTAGTTAGCATTTCAAGCACACAAATTTTTTCTTTACTTCTTAAAATTCATTCATAAAAATGTGATGATGAAATGACCTCATTAATTTTTTTAAACATTCTAGACTCAATATAAAAACATCCCTGAAATTCACAAGGTCCCATTTAAAGTACAAAGTTCAAGGTGAGCATCAGAAGATACAATTTGAGCTAGGAAACACCCTTTCTTGGACCATGTTTCACTCAAAACATCATAACTTGCAAAATTATTTTCAAAAGGACTCAAAATTTTTCTCACACCTATAGTAAACCTATTTGTGCATAACCTCAAATCACCATCATATCTCAAATAGCTCTCCAACTTCTCATCCCATATCATTTTCATGACTAGCCCTTAGGGTTTTGCATAATCTAGGCTAGGGTCAACTGAAAAACATCACAAATTAGCATGAAACTTCTCCAAAAGGTCGTAACATATCTAAAACACCATGTATGACATGTTTGCAAGCTTTCTTGATTTCACATAAATTTGCATCTCAAAATCATTCCTCCTAGAACCTAGATGTGGTCTAGATGAACACCTAAAACTTGGCCTACAACCCGTATCGCATCCCCTCAAATTCATGTGAGTACCTAGAAACTCTCCATGATTAAAAAAATCTTCAATCGATAAATAATCTCCAAAATCATGCACCATCACCTAGTATGACTAGGTGACATGATTGGGCTTGCTACACCAATCAAATCTCACCGAATCTCCTTGTAATCATCACATCTGAGCATCAAAATACTCTACTCCAAAGATCCTCTTTTTCATTAATGGGATTTTACATCAATGAAAAAACCCAGAACATAACATGAAAACACAATTCACAACAGAGATGAAGCATGCATCTAATAGTCGTTGTATTTCTTCCTGGAATAATAGTGCAACTTTAGGTTACATTTTTCTAATTTTCTACTAAACTGGTTTGGCTCCATAGTTAAGAACTATATTATGCATGGAGAAAGAAGTATATATACCCACAATATTTCTATAATCCAATGTGAGTACATTTAAGAAGTCATGAAGTACTTGTTGGATGTCACCTTTCTCTAAAGGTGTAAAAGAAGTGGCTAAGAGAACAATACATGAATTTTCCTTAGTACCAAGGTTATATTCAATATTTTCTTTATTTAAAAGTTCAAAGTGATCTTTGATATAGGGATTTATAGGAATAGTTTTAGGAGTATCATTATTATCGGTGGGAGGAGATGATTAACCAAATTAAGTTATAGTGTTAATTATAAATGGAGAGCATTTTTATGATGATAAGGGGAGTGATGTGATAAGTAGTTATGTGTTCTAACAAGTCATCATTAGTGCATAATGTATCTAATGCATTCCAAGTGGGAGAAACAGAATCATTGATTAGCTCAGTTATAATATAGTGAGGTGTTGAATGTGTGATATAGGTCAAGATAGTTGATGCCCAACTTGGTGGATTGTGTGGGGATGGAAAGAGGTTCTATGAATCTGTTTGCATATTTTCCTAATCTAGTTCCACTTAATCCATAACAAAGCATATATTGATATCCAAAACCATATTTTGTAAAAGTGGGTGATGTAGTGTTAGAAGAATGGGTAGTAGGTGAGTGATCTATGATGTTGCAAAAGGAAAATTGGAAGGTATTAGATAAGACTTCATAGACCACACCTTCATACAATAATTTAAGTTATGTATGAAGGATTGGGCGAAGTGCATGTATACATGGATCCATCTCTCACAGAGGATAATTTTAAAATTAATATTATCGGGCATTACATGACATGATATAAGAAAAGTGCATGGTCGGACAATAATGGTAAATGTGATTGTTCTAGTACCCATTCGGGAATGTTATGAAGGACATAGATAGAAATAGATGAGGGAATCAAGGAGGCTTCATAAATTCCAATTTGGTGGAGGAATGATAGATTACATATATTATGCCCAGTCCATTATCAACTAAAGCTTTCTTAACCCTCATGTTATTGATGCACATGTGAATATAAAAGTGTATCATTATCTAAAATAGATTGAGAAGGGATTTCAAGTAGATGAAAAATGAATACTTTCTTCATTGAAATATAATGTTGTAGTTATTTTATGATACACATATTCGAGGAAGTATGAGGATGAATGTAAGTATTGGAAGAATATATTGAATTTATTTTTACATTCATGTTTGTCCGAAAAAAGGTATGGATGGAGAAAATCATGGTGGAAGGATCATAGGGTATTGAACTTGAAAGAAAGAAGGATCTAATAGTGTTTGAATGATGGTATGGGTTCATAAAATGATTTAATATAAATTGAATTAAATATAATTTTAGAGTAAATATTGTAGTGTATGATATACAAGTGATAATATACACTAAATGGACAAGAAAGAAGCATGCAATAATATGAAACCTTATGGAATAGAGAGAGAAGATGAATTATTTTATTTTACACAATTTGGAGATGATCTGGGTAGGTGAATAGGTGAAACAAACTAGAATTTGTGTCGTTAAGGCTCATTCGAGGATTTGAGATAAAAAATTGTGCAGTCGGAAGTGCTCACGGGGGATAGGGCACCCATGCACTAGTGACTTGATCTACAGGTGCTAGTATCTAATCACATTCTTAGGTTATGATCCTCTCTATGCAAGAGGATATTCATTATTGATTTCTATTTTTTCTTTATATTTTTCCCAATGTTGTTGTTCACATATATAACTGTAAAGAGAGATAGCAAGTTGTGCATACACTAAACCACATAAAATCTAAAAATAAAGATGTAGAATTTGGATTTGGATTAACCTTGATGGTCACTCGAATAGTGAACTAAGTACTAAGCACTAAACTACATTTCATACTCCATGTAGTTCTATTTGAATATGTGTTTAATTATTCCTAGGATTCTCTTGTGCAACTTACACAATGATAACGATATATGTTTATAATACAACATGATGTATGAAATGTGTGGGATGGAATAGAATTGAATTCCCTTCCTATTTTTTTATGCAGGTGAATGCAACCCTTATCTATTGAGTGAATGTGATAGATCGATGATTTGTAATGCTCTTGTGTTTTTGGATGCAAACTGAGGTGATTTTAGATAATTTCATTGTTTGGCTCTTTGTTTGAGAGCTATAACTATGTGTGTATGTGTGTGTGTGTGTGTGTGTGTGTGTGTGTGTGTATGATTAGCTTGTTTGAATTTCATAATTGATAGGAAGGTCGACCCAAAAGTATAAAAGATACCCAATAATTAAAGATACTCAAAAGAGTATGAAAATGATAGAGTGGGTCAGAGTGCCTAAAAGGGACAAGAGTGCTCGAGCGCTAGTGCATAACCGAGCGCTAGTGTCCGAGACCATAAAATATAAATACGTCAAATATGGAAAATGTGGTTGTAGGGTGTGTAAGGTCAATAAAAGTATAAGAGGAAAATTAAATATCTCAAATGAAATTAACAATTAGTATTGTTCTTGCTTAGAAATCATGTATATAGTAGTATGCTCTAGGAACTAGAAATATAACCAAGTGATGTTGACCGAATACTCGATAGCAGAAACTATATAGAAGGTGTGTACCTTATGATCCTCTAGAAAAGAGTATAGGAGATAGATTTTAGAGTTGACAAGTGATGTTTGAAATGATCACAATGTGAAGTGTGGAGACTAGAAAAGGGATGTGGACCCTAGGGGTGAAGACTATGTCTAGTAGCATGTTGTTGGAGCTTGTGCTTTCTAGTGTGAGTTATTTCTTGTTGAATACTAAGGATAGACCTGAAATAGAAGAGAGATATTAGTAAAAATTATGTATATGAGAAATTTTAGTAACTTGTGTATAAGTAAGTGAAAGTGTCAAAGTGTGAAATAAGAAAGTTTACACCTGATACATAAGATGGTATGAGAGATAAAATTGTTTTGTTTTCTTATAGTTATTGGATTTCAATGTCAATGATGAATTTTTGGGCGATCTTCTGCCAAGAGAGTTTTTTTGCGGTCTCACGGTAAGAGAAGAGTGTTAGGGAGAGAGGTATATATTTTCTCTCCTTCAATGATGATTCCCAAAAATCACCACTACATATGGTATGTTCTTTATTTGTTCCTTTTGGTTTTATTGTTTTGATTGTAACTAAAATTTATTTAATAAACTAAATTTTGTAATTAGAGGAAAGTTTCCTCTACTAGAAAACTAATGTGAAAACTGCTATAAAATGTGTTGAACTAAGAAATTTAATGTTTTTCATCCCAGAAATTATCACCCAAGATATACACAAGTTCCCACTGCTATTGTCCAATTATGGGTATTATTGTCTTCTCTATTTTTGGGTTCTTTTCTAATTCTAAGTCAATCTGTAATTGTATACCCGTGATGATTATGTACTATTTCGCATCAGTAATGTAGGTAGGATCTTTTATAGGGGTGATTTATTCACCAAATAGATACCCCCTAGTTTGGGTTCATGCGACAACCGTAGGATAATTTGGTCTAAACAAGATGACCTAAAGCTCATATGCATATATGAAGTGGATACGTGTAGGTGGTAGGGGATGTGTATGGTAGAAACCAAGGAACATGCAAACAAAGTAAAATAGTTAAAAGGGTTAGTAAAATAGATCTAGATTGCAATAGAAGACAATGTAGCAAGAAATTAGGAATAAAATAGGGACCACAAAATTCAAGTTTCATACACGGGACATCACTCACAATTTCACAAGACAATCAAGACCGAAGCATCCAAAAGCAAAAATGATAAAACAAGACATAGGGAATATTCTGCAAATAATAGGAAACAAGAAATGACATTTAGCCATGGTTGTATCAATCCTACAAGGAAAATTTTACATATGATACACCCATTAGCATGTTATAAAGATAAGTAGTATGTTAAAGAATGTATATATTAGTAGAAAATAAAGTGATAGTAATGAGAAGTAGTAAAGAATGTGACAATAGATCTTGCGATATGTGGAGTGTGAGAGTATTAGAGGTAGATGCTCGAGGAGCCTCATTTGGATGGTAAAGAGTGGTGTTGAGCATTATGCATCATTTATGAATTTTTAATAGGTCCTATATTCACCTAAACATACCAAGTGAATGCACATGTGTATATAGAAAAAGATAATGACATAATTAGAATATGGCTAGCACAAGAAGGAACGTGCAACATGTAAGTAGTATAGGATAACAACATAAAAATGTAAGAAAGATATGTAAATGCATTGTAAGTGTAATGATGTGTTTTGATGTGTAAGATGTGAAGAGAGGAGGATACATGTTTCCCCTAGTAGACATGCACAATATTAGGCTCATTTATTTATTATCCTGAACAAAGTGAAGAATGAACCTTAGAACAAGAGTGTGTCATTGGGAAATGAATGTGTTTCATGAGAGAAGATGCTAGAAAATATGTATCTTCAAAAATAAAACATTAAAAGTGTGGATGATGTGATGCTTAGAAATATAGGCATGAAGTACAGAGCGAGAGAGAGTACGACGTGATAGGAAAATGTATCTTGAAGCATGGAGTGCAAGTTGTATGTGATGTGAGGTTGATTTCATAATCATACGCTTAACAATCGAGTGTGAATCATAACAATAAAGTGTATCATTGGGTAATGAAGATAAAATATGTGAACAAAGGATGTGGTGATTTTCGAAAGATAATCATGAAGCCCGGAACAATAGAGAGTAGTAGTTGATGTTATGAAGGATATATCATAAAGTATTGAGATTGATGTATAGAAAGAGCATAAGAGGTGAGGTTCATGGATAAATTATGCCCCCAATATTCAAGTTTGAACCATAGCACTGGAGTGCGTCATTGGGAAAAGAACAAGGAACGATGATTAAGCATAATATAGTATTAGATTCATGGTCCATTGAGTTGTTCTTGAGTGGCTTGCCAAGAATAGTAGCGATACGATATAAGGAACGCCCTATCTTGTCAATGATTACATAAGGACCAATCCAATTAAGATTGAATTTTCATTTTACTTTAGTGTCTCTATAAGTATTCTTTTTATTTTCTCTAAGAAAAATATCAGCAATATTGAATTCACGTGGATGTATTTTATTTTTATAATTTTGTACAATGCACGCTTGATATATCCAAATATGCTCTACGGGTTGTACATCATGAGCATCAATAATTTAAAACTTGTATAATTGATTATAATTGTATTTGTTATCATGTAGAATTCCTTAAAGGGACACCCACAATGAGGGAATTTTAAGTTCCAAAGGAATGACGTATTTAGTGTCAAAGACAAGTGAAAAGGGTGTATCATTAGTGGGAGTGTGAATGCTCATGTGGTAAGCCCAAAGAGCGTATACAATTTTATTATACCATTCACTCCTAGAAGTATCAACAGTTTTACATAAGATCTTGCCAAGGATTTTATTAGTAGCTTCTGCGTGGCCATTACGCTGTGGATAATAAGGAGCAGAAAATTTTCACTTAATTTTGAACTTGGAACAAATTCGTTTGAAATCCTTATTTTTAAAAGGAGATCCAGTATCATTGATAATAACATATGGTACATCGAAGTGTGTAATTATGTGAGTATTAATGAGCCGACAGATATCAGCACCATTAGTGGTTTGCAAGGGTGTTGCTTCAACCCATTTAGTAAAATATTCAGTAATAGTAATAGTGAACTTATGGCCATCATATGTTTCTCAATTGACTTTTCCAATGAGGTCAAAACTCCATAGGGAAAATGGCCATGATGAGGTAATGGGTTGGAGTTCATATGCAGGTATATGATGGAGATTGTTGTATTTTTGAATTTTTTAACAATGTGTGGTGTATTCTAACCAATTGTGTTCCATGGTGGGCCAATAATACCCTTGTTGTAATATTTTTTTGAGACATTTCTTCACCTGAGAAGTGTCCTCCATAGAGGATATGATGGATCTTGGAAATAGCTAAGGGAATATCATTAACACGTAAACAATGAAACAATTGATCATCAAATTCTCATTTCAAAAGTGAGGCTCCAATGATTACAAATCATGTAGCTTCCTGCCATAGTCCAAGAGCTTCATGAGGATTTAATTTGAAATGGATGCTTTGTTGATATAGAAAATCAAATATTGGGGTGAACCATTTAGTATTTTCATGGTTGCGTGTAATGGTACAGAATTACAAAATTGGATTATCGTTGGAGGGATGGCGTATGTGGTGGATTATAAAAGTGTCTTGAACATCAATGATATCTTGTGGGATGACAGAGGCAGCACTATCCATGATGTTAATATGACGATTATATTTTTAGGGGATGGCAGTGATAGAATAAAAGCCGAATGTAGCTAATATGGATTTTAGAAGGTCATCTTAGGGGACGAGTCACTTTTTTTGTTTGTTATGTGTCATTGAATTGATTAATAATTAGTTGAGATTTTTCGTGAACATATATATTATGAATAAGAAACTTGAGAAATAGTGAGGCCAATGATAAGACCTTTGTGTTCAACGATATTATTTGTATGGGAAAAACCTAAGCAGTAGGCAAAAGGGAGATAATCAATATAAGGGGAGGCACAAGAACTGAGAATTCAGTAGATAAGTTTCTATATCATTGAAAGCATGATGAAAATGATCATCCAAGACAAACATAGTGACCATTTTCATGAGGCTCTTGAAATGTCGGGTTTTGACAGTTCAGCGATGGATAACCTGGATTTTTTATTGGAGTGAACGTAATTGATGGAGATTTTTGGGGAAGCCTTGTTGAATATGGCACGGATCTTCTTAGGATCAGTCTCAATTTCTCATTGAGAAATGATATAACCAAGGATTTTTCCAGTCATGACCCCGAAAACACATTTTTTGGATTTAAGCGTTCATTTTAATGTTGCAACTGTGTAAAAGAATGCACAGATCATGAAAATGAGTTGTGTGGTTGTAAAATTTGGCAAGTGTATTATCAACGTAATCCTCAAGGATTTTATGGATATGATCATGAAAGATGTGATTCATAGCACGTTGATAGGTGGCACCATCATTTTTAAGTCTGAAAGGCATAACTATATAGTAAAAGGCACCCCATGGCGTGGTAAATGACATTTTTTCTTGATATTCGGGGTTCATTATAATTTTATTTTAGCCGGAGAAGCCATCCATAAAATAAATAATGTCATATACATCTATGAAATCGACTATAACATCTATGTGCGGTAAAGGGAAACTATCTTTGGGACAAGTCTTGTTATGATCACAAAATTCGGTGCAACAATAGACTTTTCCATTTGGTTTCATAACAGGAACAATATTAGAGACCCATTCGGGATAGTCCACAACACGGATGAAGCATTTATCCAATAGTCATTGTATTTCTTCCTTGACTAATAGTGCAACTTTAGGATGCATTTTTCTAATTTTCTGCTGAACCGGTTTGGCTCCAGGGTTAAGGACTATATTATGCATGCTGAAAAAGGATCTATACACAGCATATTGTTATAATTCCATGAAAATACATCTGAGAATTTGTTAAGAACTTGTTTGATGTCATCTTTCTCTGAAGGCATAAGAGAAGTGACTAAGAGAACAATACGAGGGTTGTCCTAGGTACCAAGGTTGTACTAAATAGTTTCTTCATTTAAAAGTGCAGAGCAGTATTCAATATAGGGATTGGTAGGAATAGTGTCAGGAGTATAGGTATTTACAGTGAGAGAAGTTGATTCAGCAAAATAAGTTGTAGTGTTAAGTACAAATGGAGAGTGTTTTTTATGATGGTAAGGGGGAGGTGGTCATAAGTTCCTATATGTTATAATAAGTGGGAGAAACATAATCATTGATTAGCTATAAGTATAATAGAGTGAGGTGATGAATGTGTGAAGTATTACAAAATTCAGGGAGAGATGTAGCGATATTGCTGATGCCGAGCTTGGTGAAATTGGTGGGGATGGAAATATTTTGTACGATTCCTTTCCATATTTTTTAAACACGGTGCGAGTGAAACCATAATGAATCATATATTGATATCCAAGACCATATTTTGTAAAAGTGGGTGAAGAAGTATCTGAAAGAGGGATAAAAGGTGAGTGATTTATGATGTACCAGAAGGAAAATGGGGAGGGATCAGTTAAGGCTTCATATACCACACCTTGATACAATAATTTAATTCGTCTATGAAGGGTTAAGGAAAATGCATGGATAACATGGATCCAAGGTCGTCCGAGGAGAATGTTATAATTAATATTATTAGGCATTACATGACATGAGATAGGAAAAGTGCATGGTCCAACAATAATGGGAAGTGTGATTGTGCCTAAGACCCATTTGGGAATATTATCAAAGCCACATATATATATAAATGAGAGAATCAAGGAGGCTTCAGAAAGGCCAATTTAATGGAGGAATTCTAGATTACATATAGTAATCTTGGGTCCATTATCATATAAACCTCATTTAACCCCACATTATTTATGCATGTGTCAATATAAAGGGCACATGGGGATAATTATCTAAAATATATTGAGAAAGGATTTTATTAGATGTAAAATTAATATTTTCTTCATTAAAAGATAATGTTGGAGTGAATTTGTGATACACATATTTAGGGGAAGTATGAGGATGAATGTAAGTATTAAGAAAAACATATTTGATTTTATTTTGACACTCAGGATTTGCCTAGAAAAAGGCAAGGAGGGAGACACTCATGGTGGCGAGGAT
This sequence comes from Taxus wallichiana var. yunnanensis, assembly GCA_018340775.1. Lineage (NCBI taxonomy): Eukaryota > Viridiplantae > Streptophyta > Pinopsida > Cupressales > Taxaceae > Taxus > Taxus wallichiana. The sequence goes on from CM031241.1 coordinate 57,421,303, forward strand.
CCTATTGTATCAAAGATGAAAAGAAAGAAGGAGCTAATAGTGTTTTAATGAGGGTACAAGTTCACGAAATGAGTTAATATAAATTGAACTAAATCTAATGTTAGAGTAACCAATTTAATGTAAGATATACAAGTGATAAAATATAGTAAATGGAAAAGCATCAAATGTGTAGTAATATGAAACCCTAAGCAAGAGAGAGAGAGAGGATGAATTACCTGATCTGGGAAGGTGAATAACATACGAGACTGGAAGAAGTGTCATCAAGGATCACTAGAGGTTATGAGACCTAGAACTGTGTAGGATAGAAGCTCCCATAGGAGGATAGGAGCACACAGGGAACTATTAACTAGATCTGGGCACTAGTGTCGACCCGCATGTTCAAGTTCTAATCCTTTTTGTGCATATGGAGCTTCATTTTTTATTTCTTTTTATCGCTCTAAATTTTTCCCAATTTTTTTATTCACACCTATAACCCGCAAAGAGAGATACCTGGCTGCACATACCCATAAACCACATCAAATATATAAAAAAATATGTAGAATATGAATTTAGATTGACCTTGATTGTCACCTAAAGAGTGAAATTAGTACCGAGCATTACACTACATTTCAGAATCCATGTAGTTATATATGAATGTGTGTATAATGATGCATTAGGATTCTCTTGTGCAAGTTTCACAATGATATCGAGATAGAACTAGAATATGGGAGATGTATAGAATGTGTGGGATGGAATAAATTTGACTTCCCTCCTATATTTTTTATGCAAATGAATGCAGCCATTTTCCTTTTAGTGAATGTCCTAGATGGATGGTTTGTAATTCTCTTGTGCATTTAGATGCAAGCTTAGGTGATAGTATATAATGCTAGTTCTTGGCCCCTTATTTGAGAGCTATAATTACACACACACACACACACACACACACACACACACACACACACACACACACACACACACACACACACACACACACACGATGCCCTTGTTAGAATTTCTTAATCTACAAATGGAAGGCTGACCCAAAAGTATAAAATATTCCCAAGAAGTAAAAGATACCGGAAAGAGTTAGAAAATGATAAAGAGGGTCAAGAGTTTCTAGAAGGGACATAAGCACCTAGATGGTAGTTTCCTAATCGGGCGCTAGTTTCGAGGCCATAAAACATAAATCGAATAAATACCGACATGGATGTAGGGTGTGTAAGGTCAATAAAATTCTAAGAGACAAAACGAAAGGCCCAAAGGACATTGTCAATTACTAGTTTTCTTTTATAGGAATCATGTGCAAATTAGTATGGTCTTGGAGCTATAAATGTACCCAAGTGCATAGATTTTTGTCTACACATTGTTGTTTATCCAAAGGAATGATTTGATATAGATATACACTTCTACGCACTAGTTTACATCAACTTAATGTAATATCCATTCTAATATGGTGCATATATGTTGATATCTATGTAAATTCATTTGCTTCATACAAAAAAATAATATTATACTTTTATTCTTAATTATAATATTTATATAAGAGATAAATTTAATATAATTTTATTATAAATTTATATTAACATTTTAAAACTTATGAATATTAAATTAAAATTTGAAAATGTTATTTTGAAGATATGAAACTTAATAATAAATTTTCAAGATTTTTGTAAATTTTATAATAATTTTAAATTTGAATTTTTAATAAAATTCTAATTTATTACCACGAAATTTAAAATATTCATTTATAATAATTTAACCAGTAAATTTTCCATTGAATTAATATTAATATATTTAAAAACTAAAAACAATATGAAATAAGGTAAACAAAGTATCATAATAGATAAGCTTTCACCCACATTTAAGATATTGGAAAAAAACATGAACCTTCATTTTTGTTTTATTAACTCAACCATTTACAATATTACAATGTACTTAAAAGTAATCATTTTCCTAGTCAATACATTACAATTTGCAAATGTATTGACGAAGACTATGAATAATAAGTTACAATGCACTGATACCAAAACAACCAAAATGAAGATCCTATAACAAAAATTTTCTCAATCATTTCATAAAATCAACCTTTCCTAATTTCATAAAATTAGTTACTAACTCAACCTCTCCCTCATTTCATAAAATAAGTTGAGGTGGATTCTATTATATACAATCATAACATATTTTTCGACAAATGTACTGATTTTGATAACAAAGTTGAAGAACTTCCCCAAATGTTTTGACAAACTCATGTTGTTTTCATGGAGAAATCTACTAGGGAGGAAATTCCCAAGGAGAAAACAGAGGAATAAATCATAAGTGAAGACCAATTTTATCTTCATGTTGAGGAAGAAGAGATTGTAAGTGAGCTAGAAGTTTTGAATGAATGAAGTGATCCTTTTTTCCCTTCATGTTTAACATTTGCCACACTTTTGGGGGATTATAATGACCCACTAATAACATCCTTAGATGTTTTAATTGATCAAATTTATCTCCTTGTTGAAGAGGAGGATGCGAATCCGAAGGAATCATAGTTATTTTCATAAGAAGAAGAACAAAGTCCAATTCAACTTGTAAAAATCCACCACAAAAATGTCTTCATGATGAACCCATTCATAGGGATGAACCTAAAGAATATGGGAAAACAAAAAGCATCAATCCATGCTCAATCAAATACTTGGATAGCTTAGAGAAAAAAATTAGGTGCCACCATTCATGTTAACTTCAGAGAGTGAGGATGATTATCAAGGCACAAAATGTCAGTTTAACACCTCTAAACAAATCAAGAACAACTTGAGGAGGTATGCATGTTTATTCTAGCTAATACTTTGAGAAATGGGGTGGGAAACAAAATTTATGATAATTCTTCATAGTCATTAAAGGCCATTATTATTGTCAAACTATTTTGATGGCCAAATTTTGTAAGGAAAGGAATCCATTTCTCCCATCCTATTTCAGGTTTTATTTAGTTCATTTTTCCTTAGGTTAGAGTAAGGTATGTAGGTTTTCTTATTGTAAAATAAGTGATTATGCACACTCTGCATGCTCCAATTGGAAAATGTATGATTTTCTTATTTTACATAGTTTATATGGATCTTGATGGTATTGCACATACTTTAGCTTTCGTAGCAAGTTTAATAGTAGAATCATATAGTTGGAGAAATTTCTAAGTTTCATTCAGAGCTCCACAAATTAAATTAAAGTAATTCCACTTCAACATTAAGTTCATGCGAATTCGGAAAAAAATTATAATGTTGAGATATGTTTCTTGAAGGATAGGCTTGACTCCATGCCCAATGGATGCTTCAAGGCACAAATTCTTCATCATATAAGTAGGAAGATGTTCTCTAACATTCACCAAACTATTGTCTAAAATTGCCCCCACTTTTGGAATTTTAAATAACTCATCAAAAATAGAATTATATATTTTTGGTCTAATAAATCCATGGAAGACTAAGTTAATCATCTGCATGAGTGCATGAACTCGGTGTTTTGCAGCTTCGATAACCCGTGGAAACAAATACCATCAATTAGGGACTTGGGCTGAATTTTGATGTGGATAGACCTTCGCGGCACCAAATAAATCTTGAAATTAAAAGGAAATTCAAAGCATCAAAGGTTAGAAAAATTGGATAATGATAAAATCCGTAGGGTAAAGAAATGACAAGTTTAATTCTTCTCTTATTGTAATAACAATGTCACGTGGTCCCATAATACATAAAACCTTGTAGAGTTTGGTAATTGTGTAGAATCAAGGGTGAAGTCTCGCTGTAAAATTTGTGATGTGAAGTAGTAGTTCCTTAAAGTAGCACATAGAAAAGGAAATAGAATAAAAATGTGACTAAGGTTGGAATATGTGAAACATTGTCCTAGTGTTCAATGGGTTTCCTAAGTATAGTGTTACACACGCCTATCTAGAATTGAGGAATGATGGAAAATAGTTGCATAAACAATGTCATGTGTGTAAGAAGAAGGTTAGATCCCTATGACGTGGTGGTGAAATTGAAATAAAAGTGCAGATAATTTATGATTTGTGTTGAAATCAGAAACATGCAAAACCATGTGACAAATAAAATCCATGGAAGGTCAAAGGCCACGGACACCTTAAATATAGCGAATGAAGACAACTTTTTGGAGTAAAAATCACACTTATTTTGTTTGATTCGATGTTCAACCACTCCAACAACCAAATTTAATGAAATACGAGCATTGTTAACTACCACTTAAAAATCTCATGGCATGTGATAGAATCCATGTAATGCACCCACAACTTCCTTCAAACATCAATGGCGTTTGATCCTTTGTGGTTATATTCTTATATTTGCACCTCTCTATCCTCTTTTTTCTTCTCATTTCTCTATAAATTCGGAACTCATGTACACTATAACATATATAACTCTTTGTAGTAACAACACACTTGTAAAAATGGTGGCCAACTTACCACAAGTTTTAAACCCCAAATTTGGGTCCCTTAAATGCATTCTTTTGCACCTTCTACAATTATTGTAAGTGATTGTGCATCATTTGAGCAATAAAATTGAGTATTACATGGTTATTCTCTTCTCTTTTCTCAATTTTTTTGTGTTCTTTCCTTTTTATTTCTTTTTTGACATGGTTATGTCCATATATTTCTTATAGGATTATCCATTCTTTATGTGTTACATATGGTGGGAATCATGATTCTATATGGGTTTGGCCTGTGGCAAGTTTCTCCACTTTCCTCCCATGTTATCTCCCTTTCTTTCCCTTGTAGAGAGTAATCGACCCTTCCTTTGGTGATATCACCACCCGTATTAGCTTAGGATTTCCATTTTTGCATCTCTCTCTTTTTGGTATGTTGGAATTGATAGTGTAGGATTAGCTATAAGAGTAGTTTTTAGCATTATAATTAGGTTTTTATGTAGGTTTTCCCGAACCTACATAATAAGGAAGTCATATTTTTCCGTGGGTTGATCTCACTCTTGGAACATCCATGTAATGCCCAAAAAACAATTCTACTCTCAAAACAAAAATGGAAACTAAAAATTTAATAGTCAAAATTATGGTAATTTATTTTTTTGTTTTAAAATAGGTTTGCAAGGTTAGACATTATCCACAATTAATAAATTTTCTAATTAAGGTTTCTACACGAACTTGCATGAAGTTATAATTAAATTAATAATTAAATATTATTAATTTACTTCCTAAGAATATTTACGGTTTAAAGCATTTACTAAGTTCCATTAGTTTAATTAATTATCATGCACCAAGATTAATTTATTTTCTAACACAAAGGTTTAATTATTTTTCTAGCCACTAAGTGGCCCCATTCACCCCATTACCCATGCACTTTTTTAATTAAAATTCATTCCCAAAAATACCTTCCACTTAAGTGAGGTAGGGTTTAATCTGGGCCATTAGATTGAATCTATCATATCCCTTAGATTTGGGTTTCCCTAAATATCCTTATGGGTTTCTTTTTATTTCTATTTTCCCCAAAACAACCTCATTTGTTCATTCTTGTTTTGCAGGTTTGGAAGAGGAGGAGAAGCCATGAGAGCAAGAAGTGCAACCATGGAGAAATTTTCTTTTCTAGTTGTAAATGGAGAAATATTCCTCCATCCTTCTCTCCATAGTTTAGTTTAGGAAAGGGTTTACTATTTTAAGGTTTCTCATTTGCTTAATGTAGATATCCCATAGAGATCCCACTTTGGATCTGTTTTTTATATTTAATGTAAACATTCTTTGAGTTCAAAAATTGGGGAAAAACCTGATTTCATTTAATCTATGAAATTTTACACATTCGAATACCCATAAGACGATTTATGAGCTTAAACAATTAAATTTTATCAATTACTAGTTGTTGGTAGTTTCATTTTAAATTTTTAAAGCTAAATTTCGATTAAATTTCAATTTGGGTTTTCTAACATTCAGGATGTTATTTTTCCATGAAAAGTGATGAAACTGTCGCCCTACGCAAACTGGCAATCCTGTGAATGCTGCCTTTCCTGGGGTGGTTCATCGACCTCCACTCTGAATCGGGAGACAATTCTAAAATCGTCACTCGCAAAGGGCAATGGATCTTTTCCTGAAAACAAAACCTTAAATACATGCATTTTTCAATATTTTTCTACTTAGGTTGGTGTTTAATGCAATATTAATTTTAGTTAAGGTGTCTACAATTATTTATTTTATATATTGATAACATATCTTAGTTTCATAACTCAAACTTTCCAAAAACATATCTTTTCCATTCAAACATGCAACCTTTAACAATATGAAATGTAAGTTTTCTCTTCATTGAACATACTTTGGAATTTATCTTTTCAACCATACAATAAAAATATGATAACTACAAGTCGCAATAACATTCTTTTTATAATACAAGAACTTATAATCCATTTATTTCAATAAAACTAGTCCTTTCCAACAAAGTATATAGTAAAATTTCTTTCGCATTCACTAAATCACTACATCTTGGAATAAACGAAATATTACAAAAATTTCTTTCAATCATACAAAAGTTACACTCTTCCACTATAAGTGGGAATAATAATATGATTTACAATATGAAAAATCCTTCCAATAAGGTCAAAAACACAATTCTTCTTTCCAAGTCATCTCCCAACTACATAGCTTTCAACTTGCATCCATCAACTCTTCAAAACATGAATCACAATACAAATAAAGGGGTATAGCAACGCTCTCTATCCAACCTATAATCCAATAAGAGGATAAGCCATCCCCTTATTGGCCCCCGAGCCCCAACCAAAGAACAATGGGGAGTATAATGCAACTTTGACAACCTTTACAAAAATGGCTTCCACAAAACATACAATCCACAAAATATACAACACATTCAAATGGACATACTCAACAATATTTACAACTTTCTCAACAATACATAGGCTTGAAATCAAGCCAAAAGGAGCAAGGAATATGTGAACCACCTCCTTTTTCCTCCCAAGTGAAGTAGGAGTTCCACCCAAAAGTCTCCATGTGCATAATAAAAAACATTCAATTACATCTTTATCTCCCCCCTTGCAAATATACAAAAATATGTCCATGTTTTCCTTTTTGCTCCCATAGATGGAACTCCTAATCAAAATCCCTCCAAAATTCATGCCTCAAAACTACCTTTTCCCTCCCCAATGGTCCCATACTTCCATCTCCCACTCCCTTCTTAAGGCAATCTACCCAACCACAATATATCACATTCACAACACTCATACAATACTCATACAAACACAATTTTCACATCTATACACATTAATAAAGAAATAATAAATGTGCGATCCTAGCTCTCCATTAAGATTTCAAAAATATTCACTCCTACAAACTTTAAACACCTTCAAACGAAGCACAATCCAAAATTAAACTCGAAAAAGGATTCAAGCATGCAACTCAAGACCAAATTTCAAAAGTGCAAGAGAAGAAAATAAGACAAGTAACAAAAAAATCCTTAAAATTCAATGAGTAAAAAGAAATGGTATGAGAGGATGATGAGGTGCATCCATGTAGGATGCCACTTCATCATTCCCGCATTATAACACACAAGTCAAACACCAAGCCTAAAGTAATAAAATGCACATGAAGACTTATGAAATACCCACATGACACTCCAACTTACACACCATGCTTATCAAGGACAAACTTAAATGAGGTAAGTAACTTCAAATACAATTATTTACCCTTTTACACTACAAAATATATAATTAAGCCTAAAATTAACTCCCATACCATAGGTATGGTTTTTGAATGAATTTAAGAGGCATGAGATGCTTAGCTTGTCCCACAAGCCTCGAAAAAATCCTCCCAAGTCAAAATCCGAATTTTGAATTTGGGAAAGAGTACACAACACAAAACCCAACAAAAATCTAATTTACATCCACAATATTTCAAGGACCATCTACCCAATTTATTGCTCACATGTCAAATATTTATTTTTGATTCAAATTTAAGCTAACTAGTTAATTAAGACACATTAGAAAGTGTTAATAAAGTGAAAATATTTCAAAAATAATTAAACAGATGCACAAAAATTAAAAAATTAAAATTTAAAGGAAAGGAACACATTACACCCATGGCCACATAAATGAGGTTACCCCCCCGTGGGAACCTCCTAACAAAGCATGCAACAACACAACATAATATTATACACAAGTTGTCAAATTTTCGCCATGTTTTACATAACCTGACATCCTTCTATGGTTGTTCCCTATCACTTTCAATGTATGTGATAAAATATCTCTCTAGCCTTGCGGCCATATCAAAAACATCGAGAATAATATACATATAGAAATCAATAATTATCATCCAAAATTAGCAATTCTATCATCTATCATCATTCAATTTAATTCGATTTTAACATCCATAACATCATAATTCTACTCAAAATATATAACATAGGCTATGCATCCAGAATATGACATGTTAGTATAAATTGTAAATCAAAAATATATATATATATATATATAATATATATATATATATATATATATATATATATATATATATATATATATATATATATATATGTCCATCATCGTCATCCAGTGCATCATAATCAAAATGTAAATCACAACATGTCAATAGTCTAAATATCTGCATAGTCTATCATCTATTGATCAATATATAATAATCAAAATGTCTAAGTATCGATACAAAATGATTAATATCATCATAATGAAAATATTGTTGAAGAGGATTGGGCACTACAATCCACATTACAGAGATCATCCCATGTTGCCTCAAAATTATGAATCTTTCATGATGTAGATCAGCGTTTCAATTTTGATATATAATAAGGAGTAAACAAAGAGATCTATAAGGAGTAGACAATAATATAAAAATAAGGTTATGATCGAGTAAGGACTTGAGAAAACTATATTCTCTTAGATGAAAGTAAAAAAATGTGAAATAATAAATTGCATGTTACTAACGATCTACGTGACACATCATAAAAACATAAGGAAGAATCAAATGAGTTACAAATGAGAGGATTATCAGTCAATTTGAGAGAAAAACAAAATATGGCACCACCAAAACATAGTTTCATTATTCAAATCCCACATATGTAAAGCTTTCCAAAAGTATGATGTAATAATTTTTTTCCAAATTTAGTCTCTACAATAGCTTCATTGGTCGATAATGTCCCTACTAGATAGTTCAATACAATAAGGGAGAAAATCTCAACTAAAGTTCTTGAATAGTATTTATAGAAGATATGACAATATTTTGACTAAAAGAGGTGTTCTTGTAGGTGTATGGGAATTGAAATTATGGATTGCAAGCTTTATAATAATTTAAGATAGTACATTTAAGAATTATTTATATGTAAAAGTCTTTTATAAGGAATGTAATACAAAACTAGCATCATAATGTGCTAAACAACTAATTTGGGTGTCTAATAGCTCAAGCATTACTCAAGTGTAGGAAATTATGAATTGATTCCAAATTTAGAAATTTTTTTAAGTTTATTCCTTTTCAATCTCTTAATTGCAATAATGAAAGTGGAGAAAATGGTAGATTATAAACTCAATTCAATAATCTAGGACCATTTTCAAGACAATTCATTATTCAATAATATCTATTTTCACTACAATACAACACAAATATGATAACTACATGTTGCAATAACATTCTTTTGCAATACAAGAATTTCTAATCCATTTCTTTTAATAAAACTATTCCTTTCCAACAAGGTATACAATAAAATTTCTTTCTACATTCACAAAATCACTACAACTTGAAATAAATGAAATATTACAAAACATTCTTTCAAACATACAAAAGTTACAATCTTCCACTCTAAGTGGGAACAATAATATGATTTACAACATGGAGAATTCTTCCAACAAGGTCAAAAACACAAGTCTTCTTTCCAAGTCATCTCCCAACTTCATAGCTTTCAACTTGCATCCATCAACTCTTCAAAACTTGAATCACAATATAAATAAAGGGGTATAGGCGATGCTCTCCGACTAACCTATAATCCAATAAGAGGAGAATCCATCCTCTTATTGGCCCTTGAGCCCCAACAAAATAACAATGGGGAGTATAATGCAAATTTGACAACATTTACAAAAATGGATTCCAAAAAACATATAATCCACAAAACATACAACACATTCAAATGGACATACTCAACAATATTTACAACTTTCCCAACAAATGTATAGGTTTGACATCAAGAAAAATGAGAAAGTAATATGGGAACCACCTCCTTTTGCCTCTCAAGTGAAGTAGCAGTTCCACCCAAAAGCCTCCATGTGCATAGTAAAAAACATTCAATTACATCCTTATCTCTCCTCGCAATTATGCAAAACTATTTCCATGTTTTACTTTTCACTCCCTATAGGTGGAAATCCTAATCACACCCCCTCCAAAATGAATGCCTCACAACTCCCTCTTCTCTCCCAATGGTATCATACTTCCATCTCCCACTCCCTTCTTAAGACAAGATACCCAACCCCAATATATCACATTCACAACACCCATGCAAATACTCATACAAACACAATTTTCACATCTATATACATAAATAAAGAAATAAAAAGGTGGAGATCCTACCTCTCCATTAAGATTCCAAAAATCTTCACTCCAACAAGCTTTCAACACCTTAAAACCAAACACAATCCAAAATGCAACTCCAAAAAGGATCCAAGCATGCAACTCAAGACCAAATTTCAAAAGTGTAAGATAAGAAACTAAGAAAAGTAACCCAAAATCCTTCAAATTCAATCAATAAATAGAAATAGGATGTGAGGATGATGAGGTGGCTCCATGTAGGATGTCACTTCATCATTCCTCCATTACAACACACAAGTTAAACACCAAGCCCAAAGCAATTAAATGCACATTAAGACTTACGACATGCCCACATGACACTTCATCTTGCACACCATCCCTATCAAAAAAATTAAATGTGGTAAGTAAAAAGTGTAATTATTTACCCTTTCTACTCTCCAAAATGCATAATTGTTTTTAATTATTGGTAAAATGTTTTGGTGGGACCTTACCCGAGTTTACAACAAAAGGCTCAATAGCCAAAATAAGCACATAGAAACATTGTGGTATTTTTATCTATGGGGTCCACACCTAGCATAAGATAAAAAAGTAGTAGAAAGTAAAGGCAAAGGAAAAATGCGTACAAAGAGCCTAAGTAACAACATATCGACAACAAAAAGACAACTTAAACAACAACATAAAAAACTACAACACCGAAAAAAGGAATTGAAAGAATTATCCAACAGACTTGCTAAAAATTTGACACCACCACCGAACGCCCGATAAATTTTCAATATAAATGTGATGGTGGGATCCTAGGTAGAAGCTTTGAAATTCCTTGTTATCTTTCTCGTTCATCCACGCTATGTCCGGATGCTAGTAGAGTCGCATATTTTCCGGATGTGTAACTATATAAGTTCCATTATAGCACTGGACATAGCCATACAGCTTACTATATTAGTCCTCCGAGCTTTAAACTTGGTTTCAAGGTAGCAATTTCATCTTTTAAGGCCTGCATTGGGATCCAAGGCTATCTCTTCGATAGTAGATTTGAGCTGAAAATTCATAGTTTCTTCAAGGGTTTTAACCACAATAGCCTACATGTTAATTTTATTCTCTAAACTGGTGCCAAAAACAATATTAGGGAAAACAGAGGCGGGGTTATCACCAACCATTATTTCTTCTCCCTTCGAACCGAGATCCCACCAATTCCTTTCCTTTCTTGCTACTACAGAGAACCCGTTTAGGGGTGGTTCAGAGATATGATATGGTTGGATGAATTTGAGAGGCATGAGAAAAGCTTAACTTGTCCCACAAGCCTCCAAAAATACTCCCACTTAGTCAAAATATGAATTCTGAATTTGGGAAATAGTACAAAAAACATAAAACCTAACACAAATTTAATTTACATCCACAAGATTTCAAGGACCATCTACCAAATTTATTTCTCACATGTCAAATCTTCCTTTTTATTCAAATTGAAGCTAACTAGTTAATTAAGTCACATTAGCAAGTGTAATAAAGTGACAATATTTCCCAAATAATTAAACACATACACAACAAATTAAAATAAGTAAAATTAAAAGAAAGGAAAAAATTACACCCATGGCCACATAAATGAGGTTACCCCCATGGGAACCTCCTAACAAAGCATGCATCAACACAACATAAAATTATACACAAGTTGTCAAATTTTTTCATGTCATGTTGCACAACACCTGACATCCTTCCATGATTGGTCTCCCATCCCTTTTTAATGTATTTGATAAAATTTCCCTACAACACAAACAAAATACCTCTCTGGCTTTATGGCCGTATCAACAACATCAAGAATAATATACATATAGAAATTAATAATCCTCATCCAAAATTAGCACTTCTATCTTCTATCATAATTCAATTTAATTCTATTTTAATATCCATAACATCATAATTCTACTCAAGATACATAACATATGCTACACATCAAAAATATGACATGTTAGTATAAAGTCGAATACTGTAAATAAACATATATATATGTCCATCATCGTCATCTAGTGCATCGCAATCAAATGGTAAATCACAACATGTCAATAGTTTAAATATCTCGCACATTTATCATCTACCAATAAATATATAATCATAAAAATGTCTAAGTATCAATCCAACAATAATATCATCATAATGAAAATAGTGTTGAAGAGGAGTGGGAAATACATCCCGCTCCCCTACACTCGACTTCGTCTTGAAGTTATCGAAATAGGTCTAGAAACTAGACCCATAACAAGGTAACATCCTCCCATGTGGCTGCAGTCTCATCATACCTATCCCACTAGGACTCACACCTGGTCAATATCATGGCCTTAAAGGCCCAAGGTCCTACACTCTATAATGTACATGGGCTCCACAGTCACCTACCCCTTCTCCTACACCTACAATGTGGTCCAATCCAATACATGAGAGGGATATGAAATGTATCTCCTAAGAATAGAAACATGAAATACATCATGGATGCGAGACAAGCTAGGTGGAAAGGATAAATGATAAGCTAAGGGACCGATCCGCTCCAAGATCTCGAATGGATCCATGAATCTAGGAGCTAACTTAGAGCCTTTTCCATAATGGATAGGGATCTTATGAGGTATGACATGAAGAAACACCTTCTCCCACCTCATAGTTATGGTCAACTCTCCTATGATTTTTATATTTATTTTTTCTATTCGAGCCTCTATCTCGATTAAAAACCTCTGCCGTGCATGTCTTATAACAAAGCTAGCCCAAGAGATAATTATTCCTCCAATCGACCATACTCATGTGGTGTCCTCACTCCCCCCTTGCCATAAAGTTTTTGAAATGGATCCATACCAATAGAACTCTGAAAGTTGTTATTATAAGAAAACTCCACTAAGTACAAATAATCCTCCCACCTCGACTGATGGTCCATGATGTACATCCAAAGCATGTCCTCTAAAATCTAGTTCACCCGCTCCATCTATCCATCTATCTCTAGATGATATGTTGTACTAAAGTTGATACTCGTCCTAAGGGCATGTTGTATGGTAATAAAAAAATGAGAGGTGTATAAGCGATTACGGACACAAATAATCTTCCACGGATCCCATGCAGTATGACAATCTCATCTAAGTATAATCACACCACTGCACTAATGATATAGGTGGTCTTCATAGAGAAAATGATCCACTTTCATTAATCTATCCACCGTGACCATGATGGAAACATGGTGGTATCTTTACATCGTAGCCCTATTATGAAATCCATTGAAATGATGTCCCATTTCCACTCCGGTAGACCAGATGGATGTTGATGCTTGGCCTTCACCCTTTGACACTCTAAAACGTGAGACACAAAAAATATCTACATCCCTCCGTAGTCATCTCTAATGGTACAACTATCTCAAAGTGGCGTGAATTTTCTTCACCCCTGGATGAGTTGAATAAGGTACATGATGAGCCTCTGCTAAGATATCATGTCTCAAACCTCCATCCCTAGGTACATAGATTCGGCCTCTGTGTCTGAGAATTCCATCTAACTCTAATGAAAATCCATCAAACTTCCCCTCAAGGGATCTCTGAGACTCAATATTTACTCTAGCTGCAAGGTAGAATCTTTCATGTGGAAGCTGTCGAAAAATCCTACTCTACAAGTTTGTACCCACTAAAGTAGCCATAACCAAATGTCTCCATCAACTCAAAGCGTTTGCAACCACATTTTCCTTCCCCTTCACATTCTCTATCTCCATGTCGTACTCACATAGCAACTCCATCCAACATCATTGATGAGCATTGAGATTGGGCTATGTGAAGAGGTGACGTAAGCTCAAATGGTCTATCCTAAGAATGAACCTCCTACTAAGAAGGAAATGATGCCAACACACCAAAACATGAACCAATTCTGCAAGCTCAAGGTCCCGAGTTGGATAATTTATCTCAGAATCCTTAGGTTTTTAAGACTTGAAGGCTACTACACATCCCTTCTACATCAAAACACCTCTTAATCCTACCAAATAGGCATATGTACACATGAATAAATCTTGTTGAGGATCTCTGGCGCTACAAGAGTCGGTGATGTTGTAAGGAATTTATTCATTGTAGATCAAGGCCCACTCACATCTATTATACTAAATAAACTTCTTCTATTTCTCGTTGAAGGAAAGTAATGGGATGCACAATCCAAGAGAAGTCCTAAACAAATATCTTGTAGTACCCTTCCAATCCCATGAAACTGTGCACCTCGGTCACATTGGTTGGTGTTGGCTAATCCATAATATATCTAATCTTGGAAGGATCAAATGTGATACCTTCCCCAGAAATAATGTGACCTAAGTACTTGAACCTTTGACTGGAAAAGACACACTTCTCTAGGTTCTTATATAGCTGCTACTCACGAAGACACTCAGTAGAACTTGTTGGAGGTGCTCCTTGTTCTTCTCACATGTACGTGAGTATATCATAATTTCATCAAGAAACATGAGCACGAAGTGATCCAAAAACATCCTGAACACCCCATTCATCAAACTCATGAATACTATAGGGCGTTTGTCAAACAAAATGGTACCACTATGAACTCATAGTGGCCATATCTCATGTGGAAAGTTGTCTTGTGGATATATGCCTCTATAATCCTTAGCTGATGGTAGCTTTACTTAAGATCTATCTTTGAAAATACATTGGCCCCCTTCATTTGATAAAATAAATCATCTATCCATGGAAAGGGGTAATGATTCTTGATTGTTACTTTTTTCAGCTTGTTGATAGTCCACACACAAACACAGATCCATCCTTTTTCTTCACAAAGATCATTGGTGCACCCCAAGGAGATACACTAGGATGGATTAGGAATTTCTCAAGAAGGCCCTCCAACTACAACTTGAGATCACATAGCTTAGGTGTGGTCATCATATATGGTGCACGTGAGATAGGCTCCACTCCCAAAAAAAAATCAATACGAAATCCTATCTTAGGTGGGGAGGTAACACTGAACCTCACTATGAAAAACATAAGAAAAACCCTATAAAATGGGGTGGTCATCAAGTGACATTCCATGAGTCTCATCCTCTGATCGGTCAATAATAGTGATAGCGTATAACGACAACCCCATCGCGCACATCTCTTCAAAGAATATAACGGATATGGTGTGAATAGAGATGGGTCTCATGACTCCAAAATCATTGACTCCATTCCCAAATTGTCTACACAAGATAAAACCTTTCTGTAATAATCAACTCTATCTCTATTTTCATAAAACCAATCCATGCCCAAGATAACTCCATATGAACCCAAGAGAAGGATACGAAGATCCAAAGTCATGGTGAAGGTTCATAGGTCCATTACACACTCCTTAACTAAAGAGTCCACTTAGATTTTGGATCCAAAAGCCATCTCAACATCCCAACGAAGGCCTTGCCTAACTACCACCAGATCAGTATCGCTCTACTAATAATGGAGAAATGAAAGAATCTGATGAGCCTGAATAAAATAAGATAGCGGTATAAATACAACCAATGCTACCTATGGTTTCAATCACCGTGCCCTAGTGCTCATCCTGGTAGTTATCGACAGCATCACAAATCCTTTCACTCCTTTCCATGTCACCAACTGTAGGCTCAAAAATAGGCTCCTACCCCGATTAGCAGGGTTCTGAGGGAACTCTTTCCAATTATAACCATGTACACCACACCCATATCAACTACTTGGTCCTCTCCACTAAGTAGATACTCTTTGAGGTGACCCAAGAGTCCATGTTGTTGAACCGTCATCACCAATCCGCACTATGATAATTCTTCACCGGAACTCCTCGTGCTATGATTATTTACTAATGCATAGCCTTTAGTTTGGCGGATGTAATCTGGAAACACAATAACAAACATAACACAAGAATACCATAGACTATGATAAGAAGGAATGATGATAAATCTGAAATATCAGAGTAAATTATAATATTAACATGAAATTGTTACAATCTCACCCATGAGGTAATTCAAATTTTATTGACTTCACTTTCCTTTCACAAAGACTATTGGAGAACTTTACAATTACACCTCTTAATGGCTTCTTCAACACACATTTAAACTGATGGCTTCCTTTACACACTTCCTACAATATTTCTCACTACTTCTTTCTATGCTAAATGAGGGGGGTGGCCTCTTTATTTATAGAACTTCTAGGCTTATCCATCTTATCTCTAAGATAGGATAAGAAATCCACTTTGACGAATCATATTCCATACCTTAACTCTTATTTGTACATGTAAGCTTATCTTTTAAGATAAGATAAACCTTATCATTTCACATGGGTTCCACATTTTTAGACTTTTTACAAATAAAATACACAAAATATTTATGACCTCACTCCTTGTCCTTATTACCAATATAATATTTCTAATTCCTAATCATGTAGACCCTACTTCTCTACTTACCCAAACTTTGACATTTTAACATTACCCGACCACTTACGACAAATATTTACTTTTTACCACAACATTCCTATTGTAATTTTGACTATTATCGTACTTCATACATTATTGGCGGTGTCGTGATCGGCAGTAGCGCGCCGTTATCTTCTATTAGACGATACTACTAATTATACTTAACAACATCCTATTACTAATACATACATTAATAAAATAGAAATTACGGAGGAAAATTTTAGTGTCGACATCTTCCCCCTTCCTAGCTTCTACTCCGTCCTCGGAGTAGACTATTCTGGTGCTTGGAAAATATTCAACTTGTCGTGGTTGACCCATTTCGTAATGGGAGTGCCATCTAATTCCTCCACAGTACGTACAATTTTCATGCACATGCCTACTATTTTGTAGGGGCCCATCCATTTTGGATGAAATTTTCTCTGTCTTCTTTTTTTTGTATCTGGAATCATATACTAGAACCAAGTCATTCACATGAAATGGAGACCACTGGATCTTTTGATCAAAGTATTCCTTCTGCTTCATTTTCTTCTTATAGCTTGTATCCTTAGCTATTTCCCTCATTTCCTCTAGCAAATGAAGATGTACCAACCTTTCTTTTACTGAATCACTTTCATCCATTCTTTCATTTTCCATTACTTTGACCGTGGGAATATCAAACTCAATAGGAAGAACTGGATCAATGCCATAAGCCAACCGAAATGGGAGTATCCTTTTGCTGAATTTTATGTTGCCCTATATGCTCACAATGCTGCATGAATCCTTTTATCCCATTTATGTACCTGCAAGGCTGCATCTTTTGCTAGAATTTGACACAACACAAAATTTGTTCGTTCCACCTGTCCATTTGTGCTTGGCTTGTATGTTGTTACCTTCCTATGCTTAATAGAAAACTTATTGACTAGGGCTTCTACCACCTCATTAATGAAGTGGATTTCTTGATTTGTTACAATTTCTAATGGACAACCAAATCTGGTGACAATGCGTTCATATATGAACCTTGCTACTTCATCCATGGAAGTTGTTTTCAATGGCCTAGCTTCAACCCACTTGGTTAAATAATCTGTGGCAACTACAATATACTTATTTTGGCATGAGGTAGTTGGAAGTGGACCTACAATGTCTATTCCCCACTTTTCAAAGGGACCAAGTGGAAGAATAGGGCATAATGGAGCTGATGAAGTCTTACGGTTACCATGTGTTTGACAAATATCACATGTCTTACAATAATTATAACAATCTTTAAAAAGAGTGGGCCAATGATAACCTGCATCCAAGATCCTTCTTGCTGTAAGTTGTCTAGAGAAGTGCCCTCCACATGTACCATTGTGGAATTCTTCTAGCAGCTCCTTCCCTTGATCATGTCCAATTGCCCTCTTGTACTGTCCATCAGGTCCTATTTGAAATAATACTCCATACGAGAATAGAATATGGACGATCGGCTTGAGTAATCTTTCTCTTAGTCTTTGCATTGGCACCATCAGGAAACTTGAATTCATTCGTATAATTCCAAATATCTATGTATTCACTAAGGATTGTGTCAAGGGATAAAAATGCTGCATCGGGAAATCATCATCATCACAAGATGATTCTAAACCATCATAGGATCGAGAGAGTGCATCTGCATTGACATGCTTCTTTCCTGGCCTATCTATAATATCAAATTCAAATTCTTGTAGCAAAATTATCCATCTTGCTATCCTCCCTGATGGGTTAGGCTTATTTACAATATATTTTAGAGCCTGATGATCTGTTACAACTAGAAATTTTTTCCCTAGCAAGTAATTCCTAAACTTCTTTACAACAAAAATGATAGCCAGAGCCTCTTTTTTAGTTACAGTATAATTTACCTCAGCACTACTCATTTGTCTACTCCCAAAGTAAACTGGATGTTCATTCCCATTTTCATCCTTTTGGCTCAGAGTACTTCCTAGTGCTGCATCTGAGGCATTAGTGTACATAATGAATGGCTTGCTCCAATCTGGATTCTTTAGAACAGGTGAAGACACCAGGGCTTCCTTCAGTTGTTCAAAAGCTTCATGCGCTTTATTTCTTGGTTCATAAGTAACATCCTTCTTCAAGAACTGAGGTTAGTGGTTGTGCAATCTTTGAGAAATTCTTGATGAACCTTCTATAGTAACCCACATGGCCTAAAAATGATCTCAACTTACTTCTATTCATAGGAAATGGTAACTCTTTGATTTTTGAAACTTTATCAGGATCAATACCAATACCATCTCTGGATACAACATGCCCTAACAAAACGCATTTAGAACATCCAAAGACACACTTTGTAGGGTTTAGTGAGGCTTGTTCTTCATCTAACCTTTGAAATGTTGTCTCCATCTGGTGCAGGTGGTCCATCTTGCTCCCATAGATGTAAAAATCATCCAGAAATACTCTGATGAAGTTCCCAATGTAGGGTTCAAACACCCTATTCATCAAACGCTGGAATGTTGCTGGAGCATTACACAACCCAAAAGGCATAACTCTATAAGAAAAATTTTACCAAGGAGTGGTGAACGTGGTCTTCACCTGATCTTTCTCTACTATATGAACTTGGTTGTAGCCACTACATCCATCAAAGAAAACTATAACACTCCCGCCAGCCTACTTCGCCCAAGATCTAATCTAAAAATGGAAGAGGGTAATGATCCTTATTTGTTGCCTTATTGAGCTTCCTGTAGTCAACACAAATGCGTAACTTCCCATTATTTTTTATTGAGATCACAATGGGAGAAACCCATTATGAATTCTCCATAGCAAATATGAATCCTGCATCAAGCAACTTATCTATTTCTTCTTTTACAGTCTTGGAAAAATTAGGATTCATTCTATATGGCATTTGCTTTATGGGCTTAGCACCATCTACCAACTCAATAGAATGTTCTACCCAACTTACTTGATAGAGTTCTTTGTAATCAAAAGTGAATATGTGTATGTACCTTAGAAAGAGCTAGAGGTAGGATTCCTTCTCACTCTCCATCACAGCATCACCAATCTTTATTTGTTGGAGACGATCATCAACTTCTTCTTTAGACAAATTTTATGGGGTCATGAGTTGGTCTAATCTGGAAGGATATCCATGACTGAAACATCAACCTCACTTTATTCATCTTCAAAGTCCACTTCACTAGTACTAGAGTAATCAAAGGATGTCCAATCATCGCCAGCACTTGAATCCACAAGTTCGCTTTATGATGCCGAGGATCACGTTTATCTTCACCGTCTCTCTACCATGTCCAAGTGTCATGAAACCTTCATTCTAGTAGTTTCTTGCATGAACTCTCCTTAGCCATGGTCTTCCCAAGCAACATTGGGTACACAATAAGATACCATTTTTCATCACCCGAAAGTCTACCACACATACGACACCCATAATGAGATATTGCCACATTTGAAAGTACACCTTCTCGGTTTAGTTTTTCCCTTATTTAATGACCTTAACATAAGTGTTGAAGGGTGAT
Organism: Taxus wallichiana var. yunnanensis; assembly: GCA_018340775.1. NCBI lineage: Eukaryota > Viridiplantae > Streptophyta > Pinopsida > Cupressales > Taxaceae > Taxus > Taxus wallichiana. Next base: position 57,441,657 of record CM031241.1, read on the forward strand.
CAATTTTAAACCCAACATATTCATTACTGGACTCGGTCATTACATTAATCAGCAGCACCTCTATCAACTAAGACATCATGAATTGAAATACCATTACATAATACCTCACCTTGTGGAGCATAGGGATCTACCTCTACCTCCAAAACAGGGACCTCAACCTCCTTCCTTCGTCGAGCATTGAGTCCACTTCGCAGCTCCCGCCTCTTCTCAGAAGACATAGCCAAGAGTTGACCATATGTAATATTTGCAGCCTTTTGGAAAGATCTTCCAAGATGGAGTATGGTCCTTGCCCTGTGAAATCGAGAAAATCCCGCACACCCAACTTTCTTCTCCTATGTTTCTTACTAGTTTCTCCTTTCATCTTCTTAGGATCATTTCCATCTTTTTTATCTTTTTCTTTCTTTCTTTTTGTTACAAACACATCTACTTCATTATTTCTACTCTTATCTACTACATCAAAATAATTCACAGTGCTTTTCCTTTATCATTATCTCCTTTACCGGATGTAGAAGCTTTATCCGGACAATTATACTTATAATGACCCTTTTATAACAACCATAACATACAACTTCAGAAATATTTCTTTTTGGACATCTATCTCCTCCCGAGAACTAAATTATTTTCCTTAAAGAAGATTAATAGTTAATCGACCCATCTTTTTGATCGATCTTCATACTCGTAGATGTACTAGGAGAAATATTTGTGCTCACCAGAGAGGGTTGTGGATTCTGACCAAAGGTGCTGGTGTAGGCTCTACTTTAGCAAAAATTTCTTTGGGCTCCTCCTCCATGCTTTCTTATTGCCTTCTTGCAATCTCCTTTGCTTGTTCAATGGTAGCTGGGTGGTCATACTTCACTCGTTTTCTGATCTTTGGCTTCATCCCAAGAATGAAGTGCTTACATAGGAGATTATCCATGCCATTCATCAACCCATCCGCTAATCCTTCCTTTCGGATCTAGGCATCGAGCTTCCTCCTTAGCTCTAGAACATGAGCATGATAATCCCTTATCTTCTCCTTCTCTCCTTGGGATAGCTTTGTGATCTCGATCATGAAATCTGCATATTTTTTGTTGTTCACCAAATTCTTCAAGAAAACTTTCAATTAATAAATCCCATGAATTTTTCACATTATCACCTAGTGTTTCAAACCACCTAAGTGTTGAACCATCCAAAAAGGTAGGAAAAAATTCAGTCCATTGTTCCCTTCTTATGAGGCCATTACAAATACAAGATCGTTTAAACTCTTGAATGAAAGAGGAATCATCTTCATTAGATTGGGCTGAAAAATAGGAATCTTCCCCATTTTCAAAAGTAACCACCGTAAAATACCAACCCACAAGTAAAATCAACAAGACTTATGTGCACAAATAATTGGAATCACTATAATAGAAAGTGACTTTACACCTTACGAGTAAAATAGAAATGACCACGGTAACTATGGTAAAACTTGACTTACTGCGGTAAAAACTAACTTTACTGTGGTAAACACTATTCACATGATAAAAGTGAAGTTATCATGCGTAAATACTATTCACGGTAAAAAGTGACTTTCTTGTGATAAATACTATTCAAAGCGTAAAAATGACTTTACCATGGTAACTACTATTCATGGCAAAAATGACTTTACCATGGTAACTACTATACATGCACAAGAACAATAAGGTTACTCTCAATTGATTTTTGACTAAGTGGGAATATCTCTCCAGAAAATCCACCAACAAGGAATGGTCCCGCAATGGAACCAAAATGTCATCACCAATTTGGCACTATGATAATTCTTCACCGGAACTCCTCGTCTATGATTATTTACTAATGCACAGCGCTTTAGTTTTGGTGGATGTAATCTAGAAACGCAACAACAAACATAACACAAGAATACCATAGACTATGATAAGAAGGAATGATGATAAATCTGAAATATCAGAGTAAATTATAATATTAACATGAAATTGTTACAATCTCACCCATGAGGTACTTCAAGTGTTATTGACTTCACTTGCCTTTCACAAAGACTATGGGAGAACTTTACAATTACACCTCTTAATGGCTTCTTCAACACACTTTAAACCGACGGCTTCCTTTACACTCTTCCTACAATATTTCTCACTACTTCCTTCTATGCTAAATGAGGGGGGTGGCCTCTTTATTTATAGAACTTCCAGGCTTATCCATCTTATCTCTAAGATAGGATAAGAAATCCACTCTGACGAATCATATTCCATACCTTAACTCTTATCTGTACATGTAAGCTTATCTTTTAAGATAAGATAAACCTTATCATTTCACATGGGTTCCACATTTTTAGACTTTTTACAAATAAAATACACAAAATATTTATGACCTCACTCCTTGTCCTTATTACCAATATAATATTTCTAATTCCTAATCATGTAGACCCTACTTCTCTACTTACCCAAACTTTGACATTTTAACATTACCCGACCACTTACGAAAAATATTTACTTTTTACCACAACATTCCTATTGTACTTTTGACTATTACCATACTATACATTATTGGCGGCATCGTACTGACAACTCCGTTATCTTCTATCGGACGCTACTACTAATTATACTTAACAACATCCTATTCCTAATACATACATTAATAAAATAGAAATTACGGAGGAAAATTTTAGTGTCGATGAACCTAATGATCCTTCCATAGATCTTTGTGGGTGTTATGGTGGAATTACTCCTATTGAATGTGCACGAGGTGGAGCTTATGTCCTATTGGCCCCCACTTGGAGGTCTCATACGACGCCCTCTCTAAGAATCACGAAGTTGTGGAGGTCGAAAGGGTAGTCAATTTTACAGCTTTTTCTTCGAGGAGGAGGATACCATAAGGAATACTTGTGTTGAAAAGTGTCCACCGCAAGGAGGAAGAGTTAATCCCTCGACCTTCTATCTTTCATATGTTGTATACAACTCCTCACTCTATCTCGAACCTACTAATTCTTCCCCTTGGTTTTCTCTATAATGTAGGCCTTCTCCACAACCTCTGATAGTGTCTATGGATAATGAATGTGCAATGCCCCACCCAAGTCTAAGTTTAGGCCCCTGATGAACCTATGAACCCTAACCTGTTCATCCTGCATGTAGTGCACATACTAAAGAAAATATAAAAATCAAATCTCATACTCTACTACCATCATGGAGGCGTGCCTTAGATCATGAAACTCATCTATCTGCTATTGGATGAATCTCTTGGATATGTATCTAATCCTAAAATTCTCCTTAAAGAGCTCCCAAGTAACTCTCTTTGAATCCAAGTGGACCTTCTGTTCCTCGGTCTTCCACCAAACTCTAGATCCATTTCTCAGAAGGTGGATAACAACATGATATTTCATGTTGCTAGTACAAGGACATATCTTAAAGCATCCGCTCGAGATAACCAACCATACCTTGGCCTAAAATTCTCCTGCATTCCGTAAAAATGTGGCGGATGTAATGTCGGTATCTCTCGATGTGATCTTTCACTGCCGATCCGCGACCCCTCGGCCTTGAGCTCCTAGATCTATCTATGTTAACCTGAAGCTCTATCTTTGTGCTCTCTAGGTGGTGAATCATGTCCAACCGACTCTGCGTGGGAGTTCTCTTCCCTATCCTTGGCATTGTGACATGGTGGTGTATGATCCTCCACTGATGGATCTCCATCTTGTCTACTAGGTTGCCCTCCTTAATATTCTCAACATAAAGTGACATTAAAATTTTGTAGTGTCTGTAGTATCTGACGCAATATAGTTGTTACTACCTAATTTTGGGGTGGTCGATCTAGGTTCACATGTAAGGACCCCTCGTCTAGTCTGTGCCTCCTGCATAGACCAAGACGGGAGTTATTTTATTATCATCTAGGATTTTTTTCACTTTTCTAAGTTTTTACATTTTTAAAGAAATATCATGCAATGTTGTGTGTTCTAGGTTTATAGTTACACTAGGTTTTCTTGTTGTGTTTCGTGTTTCCAAGTGTGCCCGGGGTCCAAGTGTTGAACCCACAAATCTGATACCAAGTGTAACACCAAAAAATTTCTACTCTCAAAACAAAATGAAAACTAAAAATTTAATAGTCAAAATTATGGTAATATTTTTTTGTTTTAAAAGAGGTTTACAAGATTAGACATTATCCATAATTAATAAATTTCCTTATTAAGGTTTCCACACAACCTTGCAGAAGTTGGGATTAAATTAATAATTAAATATTATTAATTTACTTCCTAAGAATATTTACGGTTTAAAGAATTTACTAAGTTCCATTAGTTTAATTAATTATCATGCACCAAGATTACTTTATTTTCTAACACAAAGGTTTAATTATTTTTCTAGCCACTAAGTGACCCCATTCACCCCATTACATGTGCACTTTTTTTTTAATTAAATTTCATTCCCACAAAATACCTTCCACTTAAGTGAGGTAGGGTTTAATCTGAGCCATTAGATTGAATCTATCAATCCCTTAGATTTTGGTTGCCTTAAATATCCTTATGGGTTTCTTTTTATTTCTATTTGCCCCAAACAACCTCATTTGTTCATTCTTGTTTTGTAGGTTTGGAAGAGGAGGAGGAGAATCCATGAGAGAAATAAGTACAACCATGGAGAAATATTCCTCCATCCTTCTCTCTCGTAGTTTAAGTTTGGCAAGGGTTTACTAATGTAAGGTTTCTCATTTTCTTAATGTAGAGATCCCATAGAGATCCCACCATGGATCTATTTTTTTGTTATTTAATGTAAACATTCTTTGAGTTCAACAATTGGGGAAAAACCTCATTTCATTTAATCTATGAAATTTTACACATTTGGATGCCCATAAGAGGATTGATAAGCTTAAAAATTAAATTTGATCAATTACTAGTTGCTGGTAGTTTCATTTTGAAGGTTTAAAACTTAGATTTCAATTAAATTTCAATTTGAGTTTTTCATAGTCAGGATTTTTTTGGTCAAAGTGAAGAAACCACCACCCTACGCAGACCGGTGGTCCTATGACCACCACCCTTCCTGGGGGTGGTTCATCTATCGTCATTCCGAGCTAGGCAATGGTTCTAAAACTCGCCACTCAGCACAGGTGGCGGTTCTTTTCCCAAAAATAGAACCTTAAATACATGCAATTTTTCAACAATTTTCTACTTAGGTTGGTGTTTAATGAAACATTAATTTTAATTAAGGTGTCTACAATTCTTTAGTTGATATATTGATAACATATCTTAGTTTCATAACTCAAAATTTCCAAATGCATAGCTTTTCCATTCAAACATACAACCTTCAACAATATGAAATGTAAGTTTTCTTTTATTGAACATACTTTGGAATTTCTCTTTTCAACCATACAATACAAATATGATAAATACAAGTTGCAATAACATTATTTTACAATACAAGAACTTATAATCCATTTATTTCAATAAAACTAGTCCTTTCCAACAAGGTATACAACAAAAGTTCTTTCTACATTCACTAAATCACTACAACTTGGAATAAATGAAATATTACAAAACTTTATTTCAAACATACAAAAGTTACAATCTTCCACTCTAAGTGGGAACAATAATATGATAAACAACATGCATAATTCTTCCAACAAGGTCAAAAACAAAAGTCTTCTTTCCAAGTCATCTCCCAACTTCATAGCTTTCAACTTGCATCCATCAACTCTTCAAAACTTGAATCACAATACAAATAAAGGGGTATAGGTGATGCTCTCTACCCAACCTATAATCCAATAAGATAATAAGCCATCCCCTTATTTTCCCCAAGCGCCAACCAAATAACAATGGGGAGTATAATGCAACTTTGACAACCTTTACAAAAATGGCTTCCACAAAACATACAACACATTCAAATGGACATACTCAACAATATTTACAACTTTCCCAACAACACATAGGATTGAAATCAAGCCAAAAGGAGCAAGGAATATGGGAACCACCTCCTTTTTCCTCCCAAGTGAAGTACGAGTTCCATCCAAAATCCTTCATATGCACAATACAAAAACTCAATTACATCCTTATCTCCCTTGCAAATATGCAAAAATATGTCCATGTTTTCCTTTTCACTCCCCATAGGTGGAACTCCTAATCACACTCCCTCCAAAATGCATGCCTCACAACTTTTTTTCCCTCCCCAATGGTCCCATACTTCCATCTCCCACTCCCTTCTTAAGGAAAGCTACCCAACCCCAATATATCACATTCACAACACCCATGCAAATACTCATACAAACACAATTTTCACATCTATATAAATAAATAAATAAATAACAAAGGTGGAGATCCTACCTCTCCATTAAGCTTCCAAAAATATTCACTCCAACAAGCTTTCAACACCTTCAAACCAAGCACAATCCAAAATGCAACTCCAAAAGGCTCCAAGCATGCAACTCAAGACCAAATTTCAAAAGTGCAAGAGAAGAAAATAAGACAAGTAACAAAAAATCCTTCAAATTCAATAAATAAATAGAAATGGGATGTGAGGATGATGAGGTGGCTCCATGTAGGATGCCACTTCATCATTCCTCCATTCCAACACACAATTCAAACACCAAGCCCAAAGCAATTAAATGCACATGTAAGACTTATGACATGCCCACATGACACTCTAACTTACACACCATATCTATCAAGGAAAAACATAAATGTGATAAGTAATAAGTGCAATTATTTACCCTTTTAAACTCAAAATGTATAATTAAGCCTAAAATTAACACCTCATACCATAGGTATGGTTGTTGAATAAATTTAAGAGGCATGAGACAAGCTTAGCTTGTCCCACACGACTCAAAAAAATCTCCCAAGTCAAAATCCGAATTTTGAAGTTTGGAAAGAGTACACAACACAAAACCCAACACAAATCTAATTTACATCCACAATATTTCAAGGACCATCTACCCAATTTATTTCTCACATGTCAAATCTTTCTTTTAATTCAAATTTAAGCTAACTAGTTAATTAAGACACATTAGAAATTGGAATAAAGTACAATAATTCCCAAATAATTAAACACATACACAATAAAATTAAAAAAATAAAAATTAAAGGAAAGGAACACATTAAACCCATGGCCACATAAATGAGGTTAACCCCATACGAGCCTCCTAACAAATCATGCAACAACACAACATAACATTATACACAAGTTGTCAAATTTTGGCCATGTTGCACAACACCTAACATCCTTCTCGTGGTTTTTACCCTATCCCCTTTCAGTTTATGTGATTAAATGTTTGTACAACACAAACAAAATATCTCTCTCGTCCTTGTGGTCGATTTAAAACATTGAGAATAATATACATATAGAAATCAATAATTATCATCCAAAATTAGCAATTCTATCATCTATCATCATTCAATTTAATTCAATTTTAACATCCATAACATCATAATTCTACTCAAAATATCCAACATAGGCTACACATCCAAAATATGACATGTTAGTATAAAATCGAATACTGTAAATCAACATATATATCTATCCATCATCATCATCCAGTGCATCATAATCAAAATGTAAATCACAACATGTCAATAGTCCAAATATCTATATATTCTATCATCTACTGATCAATATATAATAATCAAAATGTCTAAGTATCAATCCAACAGTAATATCATCATAATGAAAATAGTGTCGAAGAGGAGTGGGCACTACAATCCACATTGCAGAGATCATCCCATGTTTCCTCAAAAATTAAAATTATGAATCTTTCATGATGCAGAGTAGTGTGCAATATTGAGACATAACAAGGAGTAAAAAAAGATATCAAATGGGTAGGGAGAACCAAAAGTGAGAGGAGACAATAATATAAAATAAGGTTTGGACCAGAGTACGGTCTTGAGAAAACTATTTTCTCTTAGATGAAATTCAAAAATGTGAAATAATAAATTACATTTTACCAATGATCTACGTGACACATAATAAAAACATAAAGAAGAATCAAATGAGTTACAAATGAGATCATTATCAATCAATTTGAGGGAAAAACAAAAAATTGCACCACCAAAACATAGTTTCATTATTCAAATCCCACATATATAAATCTTTCCAAAAGCATGATGTAATAATTTTTTTTTCCAAATTTAGTGTCTACAATAGATCAATTGGTCGATATGTCCCTACTAGATAGTTCAATACAATGGGGAGAAAATCTCAACTAAAGGTCTTGAATAGTCTTTATAGAAGATATGACATTATTTTGACTAAAATAGGTGTTCTTGTAAGTGTATGGGAATTCAAATAATGGATTGCAAGATTTATAATAATTTAAGATATTACATTTAAGAATTATTTAGATGTAAAAGTCTTTTATATAAGGAATGTAGGACAAAACTAGCATCGTAATGTGCTAAACAACTAATTTGGGTGTCTAATAAGCTCAAGCATTAATCAAGTGTCGAAATTATGAATTGATTCCAAATTTAGAACTTCTTTTAAGGTTATTCTCTGTCAATCTCTAATTGTAATAATGAAAGTGGAGAAAATGGTTGATTATAAACTCAATTCAATAATCTAGGACCATTTTCAAGACATTTCATTATTCAATAATATCTATTTTCTCTAATATTGATACAACAAAATCAATTCTCCAATAGAATTAAGTGGAAATATTTTGTACGTTAGTTATTTGTGTTCATAAGTATTGGCATCGCATCATTCTTCCTACTTGGGTGGGATGAAAATTATTATTTTTCTAAGATTAGAGGAATTCATTTACCCTTTTTGGAAACATAAGTTCATTGCATGGATATGTCAAGTAAGGCTTGAAACTTTGGATTATGTTTGGGGAGATTCCTAAAAGGATGTGAAAAAGTTGAGGTATTTATTTAATTTCAATGATAGTTCCATCATTCGTACCTTGGCACTTGCATAAATGTGAAGAGTTTCTCCATGATCCCTTAGTTTATAATAGATAAAAGAATGGATTTTTATTTAATGAACCATTCCAGATTTTAAGTAGTTATGTTGTAGAATTTATTGTTATAATGTTTAAGATTACATCATAGTTCAATCTCCAAGGATGTGTACTTTGTTGTTAACTTTGTTAGTCGTATAATAGGAGTAAATCTTTGAGGCTTGGAGATGTTATATGGTTAGTGTGGAGGTTTTTTCACATGGTATTATTGTTCAATAGAATTGGAATATGTTGGAACCATGTTGTGAAATGGTTGGTAGCTATTTGAAAATTGTAATTTTTTCATGCAATTTTTTTTTGGATATTTTATTTATTGTCTATATTATTTATTTTTTTGAGGTTTTGTTATTTTTTTTTTAAAGTAAAGTAGAGTTTTTATTTGTATTCTTCGTATTAAAAATAATGATAGTTGGAGGGGCTTCACTCTTCTTTTTATGTTAGGTAATTAAAGGTAAGGATCTCTCCTTCTTATTTATATTACATTTAATAAAATTAAAATAACTTATAAATTTAGGTATGAGCTAAAAATAAATATTAAAAATTGTAATGTCCCTTTTAGTAGAAAATTTAATATTAAATTCTCTCACCCCAACCAACGACTCCTCGTCAAGTTTTGTAACGTCCACTATTTCGCATAAACAAGACAACATAACAAAGTATAGGATAATTTTTTTGACTTGTTCAAACATAGAATGACATGAACAATTGTGGTCACAATGGCTAAAACTAACTCTTCGAACAACTTGACACAATGATGACCACATAGAAAACAAGGAAAAATTCAACACCCATCAAGGACAATTCATTTTCTCTTTGAGAAGGAACCACGAAAAGGACCAATCCACAAATACATAGTTACAGATTCAAGACACCCATGGTGCAAAATCCTTTAAGGTTATGTATTCACTAAAAACATCTTACAAGACCTGAATTTACGATCTAGAAGATTTAGGTTTGATTCGAGCATTTCTTCTTACAAAGGTGAACTTATTACTTTTATACTATTGACTAATTAGCTTGAGAACAAGTTTTGGAATGAGGTTCATCTAAAGACTGGAAAAACTGGCTAAATTTGTTTTCTCAAAAGGGACACCTTCCATCTCTCACAAGGTTGCTTAATCATACCCAAGCTACAAAATCTTGATCCAGACCTCCATTGCACAAGGTGACGAGCGTAAGCTCTAACTAAAGTGGAGTGCCATTAAGGTTTGAAACTACAACCTCCTTGTGCAAGGATCAATAATTAACCACGCTTAAGAGAAGATTACAATGTACTATGGCAAAGGTTAGAGTGAGAAGGTCAATTTATTTCATCATCATGATCTCTTTAGTTATTAACCAGTCTTTTAATGAGACTTGAGAGTTTAATTGGATTTGGGTAAAATGCTTCATTTAGCAATCTCTTGATTAAGTTCATCAAAGGATACACATGGGGTTCCCAAAATGGAAGCATTAGACTTAATGTGTTCTTATTCAAACTCCCCTACTAACTAAGATCTAACTATATCCCCAAAGCCAACAATGATATTACTTTTAAAATACTTAATGTTTCACAACAATGAGGATAAAGTTTAATCCATGTAGCTTAAGGTTAACGAGGGTAGATTCTTTTACACCAGTAGATAACTACTTTCTTTCTATTAAAGACTCTTAATTTTATCAACAAAAACACAACTTCATTATTATCTTATTTATTTATTCATCTATGTATTCATTTTATTTTATTTTTGATTAACTTTAGAAAAGGATTTCCACCCACTAAAATATACATAGAATTTCACTGAATGCAAGACCATGGAGGTTATTATCCAAAAAAATTTTATGAGTTGAAAGAAGAAACTACCATTACTTATCAAGAAAAACTAAACATGGTTATAAAATTTCTATTCAACATGGCACACAAACCAAAGGTGTCAAAAGATTCATTGAACTTTAGTTGAGAACAAGAAGGTAACAAAATTGGTCAAACCATAGCTACAACATTTTCATGACTTAAATAGTATCAAAAAATGAATACTCATAACAAGGTGGTGATTGAATTTTATTCCTCACAAAAATTACAAGTTTAGCTACAAAAGGATAAGACAACCTTATTTCACAAATACAAAAATTCCAAGGCAAGAGGCCTTCCAAACTCCTTTACAAGCACCATTGCAATATTTACAACACATTTGACATTCGTACAAGGAAATTCATAAATCAAACCAATGAAACCTTTACAAATATTTCCTTTATCTACTCACACAAGCCATCTGCACAAGTATTAACCGAGTTAGTTCACAAGAACTGAGCATGTTAAGACTACACATTGCAACAGTAAGCTAACATTTAACAATATCATGAAAGGAATGTTCTATTTCAAGAATGGATCAAAGCACAAACCACTAATCAAAATTCTTCACATGAGATAAATATTTATCACCAGCCAACAAGGAGGAAGCCAAATATTCTAGTAAGAATGATATTCCAAATAATCAAGGCAAGACCTTATAGGTTAAAACAAAAGGCCCAAGAGTATTGAGTATTGAGATTTCAATCATGTAATCCTATGGATTACGTGATTGAAATCTAATACTCAATCCATCCATCTCAAAAGAAAAAAACTTGAGAAGTTAAAACATACTAGTTATGATCATAGATGTGAAAAACAAAACAAGGTTATTCAATCCTTCTAGGAGGGAGGTTTCATAGCAATATGGGTTCAACCCTAAAAAAAAAATCTATAGTTTCATTTTTAACCAAGGAGTTTACCACCTCCTCCTTACAGGATCCCTTAAAAGTAATACTTGTTAACATAATCAAACCACTCTTCAAATGCATTTAAAAGAGTCACAAAAAAAACCATTAATCTTAACAACAAACTCCATCATAATCATCAACTTATCTAAATAATATAAAGGAAAAGTAATCCCCAAATGTCATTAATAATTTTTAACAATTTTTGACATAGGCCAACAATGCATTTATATAATAAATTCCATTCATAATCTCATGACAATCCTCATGACGTATCACCAAATGTCATGAGTTAACAAGAGTCCTATTTCAATAATGACTACAGTCATCCCAAACACAATTCGAATTTCTAACCATCACAGAGGTTTGGTCATAAACTTATGACCATTACTAATATACGTTCACTAATGATCCACATAAATAAACACAATTCCATCATGAATGAAAGATAACTACACTCATCTGAATAACCCAATACTTATAAAATAATCCAAGTGCAATACCTGAATCTAAAAGATTCAATATTCAACTTAATGGTTTCAACAAAGTATAAAACAAAACATTACTTCCCAGCCCCTTTGAGTTGTTTGAAACACCTAACCATGTTTGACGAGCTCATGGCTCCACATGAAACACATCAAAGAAAGGACAATCAATCACACAACCAAACCTCTACATTCAGAGCCATCAAACCAATTCTATTTTTGTGAGAGAGCTTAGCAACATAGTGTTATCAAAATTCATTCATTGCACCCATCTATGGGCATGGTACATTTAAGTATATATAATACAACCACTCAACTGGTAAAATAGATTCTCATCCTTGGTAATGTAGAGAAAATTTCACAGATTGAAGAACTTTTCAAGATCACAAGGTTATCAATTTCTAGAAGTTCAATAAAGAAGAAGGTAATCATGCTTACCTATAAGCTTATTGACAAGGTAGTTACATCTATAAGTTCTTTACACTTCAACGGTCTTTAAGAGAGATTACAATTCTTAACAGTCTTCAACTATGACATCCACAACAAGAGAAAACACAACCAATAATAAAATAGATTCACACTCAGAAGAAAACAAGTTTCAACACCCTATATCCCCATAAGGTGTTATTATCTCTCAGTTGCAAACAACCATTTCCTTCTTTTAGATTTTAGGGATCTATTTTAGCAAAACAATGTATGCACAATCCTTGAATGGATTCACCCATTGAACCCATTCATTAACATTATTCACCATTTACCTTAATAGGCATAAATCATAAAAAAATTCACATCAAGAACAATCCTTCCATAACTTCCTAGGAAAGTAATTCCAAAGTCTGGAGAATACCCATAGTATAACATTGTTCACATCCAACTAAATATAACAGAGTAAAAAAATGTAGTTTTCCCCTTTTGCAAGCCAATCATCCAAAAAAAATAGTGATTCAAAAGAAGGAAATCGAGGATAACCAACACACTCAAGGTAGTAAATAAACAACCACAAAATCCTTTTCTAGTGCCATTTCAAAGAAGAAACATTTATTTCATGAAATTATAAAAAGGTAGCAAAAATATTGCAAATTTAGACTTAACATGCCTAATTTGGACATTATTTTCCTACATGGTACACACATGAATGTCAGCCCAACATGAGTTTTCCATGACCAGAAAATATTTCCCTTTTTTGATTTCAGCATTGGACATCCATACTCCATTTACTTCCAAATGCAACTATCCTCACATAACCACATGCCATGTAAGCCAGCAGATCCAAGGAAAGGCATCTAAAACCAACAATGCATTTCTAAAAAGTTAAACAAAGCATATTAAAAATGAACTGGTATGTAAAAACAAGGAAACATAACAAAACAAGTCACACCACATTCTTTTAGGATTTCATTTGGTAGAAGATAACAAAATGACTTCAACAAAACATTTAAGGAATGGCAAGACCCACCCAAATCATAAGGACACCCTCCTGTAAGTTCAAAAAAAAAACGTTTAAGCATAAGGAAAATCAAATCAAATCCCAAGATACCATTAATTCCACCTACCTAGTGACTAAAGGCCAAAACATGGGTTTGGAGAAACTCTTCCCCAAAGATGACAACTTCTTAATAATGAAAAGGTTCATTTGAAGCTATAATAGTAGATGAGCAGCCAAAGCAAGTGATTAACAAACCCCCCCATTCCAATGTGTCCATCACAAGTTACACCCACAAGTTATCCAGAAAGAACCCAAAACCTACCCAACCAAAAGATTTAAAGGAAAACATACAAATGGGTAAAATGGAGAGAGGAGAAAAAAATCATGGTTTCCTTTAATTTAAACCATTAAAACAACACGTTAGAAGTCCTAATTGACCAAGGGAAAGAAACTAGGGTTGACCTTAAAAAGAACAAGGCTCATCAATGACACCATGGTGCACGATGGGGTAATCCTTCTTTAAATGGAATGATGTTCGGTCTAACACGGGAGTAAAAAAATGATACAAAAAAAAATAGAAAATTAATATTATATCATTGTCAAACGATAATAAAAAAATCATTGAAATATAATAATGTCGATAGATTAGATCGAAAATAATATATCAATGATCATTTTTTAATAATATATATATTAAAAATTTATTATTCAAATTAATAATGACCAAATCAACATAATCTACCTATTTGGATTTGAGAACACAATTTTCTTTAATAGGAAAATCATAAAGGATGTTGTGGGGGGCACCACTACAAAACATCAACAAACATGGGGAACAAGATGGGGAAGAGGGAGAATGCTAATTATTCTCTGCGATAAGGGTGAAGCCAACTAATGATCAATGGAAGCACAACGACATTCAATGCTTAGCAACATGGTCACCGAAGAATGAACAGAGTAACGTCGAATGGGGCATTACATTCTCCTCCCCTTAAGAAAGCATCATCCTCGATGTGACATAACACTTGAAGGAAGGAAAGGTGGTAAGCAATAAGAATAGAAAAAGATGAAAGGTACACCCTATGGTTAAAATTTCAGTCATTAAAGCACAACCACGGGTAGCCTTAGAAAAATTTTGGTAGAATTTTAACTTTCAAAGTTCATGAAGATTGGTAGTTTTCTCTTACTTCATTATTTAATTAGACTCTTTCCATTTACATTATTCTTAATTCAAGTTCTTTTAAAATTTCATTGTTGTAGAATTTTTTTGTTTGTTCATTCTTGTGGGTGCCCAACATGAACTACAATCACAACACCCTACTAGGGTCATACACAACACTAAAGATTCACAAGCATACTTTTACATACTTTCATGATGGTACCACACCACAAAAAGCTTAACCAAATATGGAAGAGAATAAACATGGTCCATAACATAGTACTTGTCACACATCTATGACTGCCATACCATACTCAAACACAAGTGTACTACAACAACCTAAATTTCCACAATTCCATAGATGAAGATTTTACATAACTCAAAAAATAGCTACATGTACATAGAGTCAACAAGGGCATCAATGCCATATCCACAACATCAAAAAACATATCCAACTAACATGAGTAACACATACATCATAACACCACAACCAAACATCATAACAACTCTGCATACCTCCTGAAGCATCAATCACACACACACACACACACACACACACACACACTCTTATGCCTCCCTCAATCTCTTATGCCTCCCTTAAGTCTCTTATGCCTCCCTCAAGTATCTTATGCCTCCCTCAATCTCTTATGCTCCCTCAAATCTCTTATGCCTCCCTCAAGTCTCTTATGCCTCCCTCAAGTCTCTTATGCCTCCCTCAATCTCTTATGCCTCCCTCAAGGAGGCTAGTTTCCCTATGGCCCTAGGCACATAGAGTCCAGACACCCCTAACCCAAGTGACATAATAACTCATGGTTCAACAACCCGCTAGTTATCTATAACTCCTTAGGGCATACCCCCATACAACGAAGTGGGTCCATAGGTCCAACCATTCCATGGTGCATCCCATGACCCTATTCCACACATCACGATAATAGAACCAGCATAGCAATCCAATCCAAATGCCAAGTGGAAAAGTACAAGCCTTGGGAAAGGTGGTAAAATCTTAAAATTTAAAATAAGATCCAAAACCAAGCAAAACAAATGGCCAAATAGCCATAGTTAGTGTCAAAATCTGCATGTTAGTACCACAAACCAAGGAAATGCCCAAAATATAAAACATGAAAATCAAGAAAATTGTTGGTCCTTGCAAAAATAAAATAAAAATTTCAATTTATGAATAAAATACATATATAAGAATAACACATTATAGTGACTATGTGGCCTTAACTAGCCACCAAGGGGGTACTCAATGAGTTGTTGGCACTCGGAACATCGAGCCTTAGCTCATAAAAATAACATATCAATAGTACAACTATCATCATCTCTATCTGAATCATCCCACCACCACTTCAACAAGGCTAAACACAATCATAGCTACACTTAGGTTGCATCCATACAACAACCACGAGGAGAGAGAGAGAGGAGCATGGGTCATCATCTACTGAGCCTAAGGTCAGCCCGAGTTACTGGCCCATGGTACACATCCCCTCACTCCAAACATACACTTTACCGATTTCCCTCAGGGTCGGTTAGCGTAAGGTTCACAACATAACATGCAACTACATCACTAACACAATGGTGGTTCACACATTAACCATAATGTCTTATGCATGGTACCAATATAGGGTATATCACATACATTACATTCATAGTTTACAACACCACATCACCACATGCTGCACCAAAGTGCACTCACTCTACACGATAGGGATCATACACTCACCATATGTCCCAAATTTATGACATTAATCATTACATATTACATGAATTACAATTATGATGAACAAAATTACAACATACATTCAACTTCCATATAACATGGGAATACACATTTCTATACAAATGATAATGACATCATTAAGAAATCTAGTTCACTACAACCAACCTTGTCATACAACATATCAAGCACACCCACACATCACAAATATCAAAAGGATCCAACACTCTAAAATCAACAATCACACTTCTTCCACACACACAAAAAATAGTGTTTCACACTCAAATTCACATAGAATTCTTGAAAAGGAGAGAGAATACTCTCATCTTTAACACATCAACATGCCATCAATTACACACTAAGTGACATACACAACATGTGCGCTAACAATATCACAATTATGACATAGTTCACATCACGCTTAAACCACATTACTCTTCCAATATCCACCACCAACATGCAACACCATCACACTCCAATCTGTCCCAGAGGTTCAAGAGCATGAACCTCCGCTCTGATACCAAGTGTAATGCCCACTATTTCAGACACACAAGACAACATAGAAAAATACATGATAATTTTTTTTTGACTTGTTTGAAACATATAGAATGACACAACAGTGGTCACAAAGGCTACAACTAACTCTTCAAAAATTTGACACAATGATGACCACATAGAAACATAGGAAACATCAACACCCATCAAGGATAGTTCACTTTTCTCTTTGACAAGGCACCACAAAAAGGACCAATCCACAAATACATAGTTACAGTTCAGTACACCCCACGGTGCAAAATCCTTTAAGGTTATGTATTCACTAAAACATCTTACAAGACCTAACTTTACGATCTAGAAGATTTAGGTTTGATTTGAGCATTTCTTCTTACAAAGTGAACTTATTTATTTTATACTATTGACTAATTAGCTTGAGAACAAGTTTTTTTGAATGAGGTTCATCTAAAGACTAGAAAAATGGCTAAATTTGTTTTCTCAAAAGGGACACCTTCCATCTCTCACAAGGTTGCTTATCATACCCAAGCTACAAAATCTTGATCCAACCTCCATTGCACAAGGCAACGAGCATAAGATATAATTAAAGTGGAGTGCCATTAAGGTTTGAAACTACAACCTCCTTGTGCAAGGATCAACAATTAACCATGCTTAAGAGAAGATTACAATGTACTATGGCAAAGGTTAGAGTGAGAAGGTCAATTTATTTCATCATCATGATCTCTTTAGTTATTAACCGGTCTTTTAATGAGACTTAAGAGTTCAACTGGATTTGGGTAAAAGCTTCATTTAGAAATCTCTTGATTAAGTTCGAAAAAGGATACACATGGGTTCCCAAAATGGAAGCACAAGACTTAAAGTGTTCTTATTCAAACTCCCCTACTAACTAAGATCTAACTATATCCCCAAAATCCAACAATGATCTTACTTTTTTAAAATTACTTAATGTTTCACAACAATGAGGATAAAGTTTAATCCATAGCTTAAGGTTAATGAGGGTAGATTCTTTTACACCGGTAGATAACCCTTTCTTTCCTATTAAAGACTCTTAATTTTTTCTACAAAAACAAACTTCATTATTATCTTATTTATTTATTCATCTATGTATTCATTTTATTTTATTTTTTATTAACTTTAGAAAAGGATTGCCACCCACTAAAATATACCTAGAATTGCATTGATGCTAAGACCATGGAGGGTTATTATACATGAAATTTTATGACTCGAAAGAAGAAATTACCATTACTTATCGAGAAAACTAAACACAGTATAAATTTCTATTCAACATGGCACACAAACCAAAGGTGTCAAAAGATTCGATTGAACTTTGGCTGAGAACAAGAAGGTAACAAAATTGGTCAAGCCACGCTACAACATTTTCATGACTGAAATAATATCACAAAAAGAATACTCATAACAAGGTGATGATTGAATTTTATTCCTCACAAAAACATTTACAAGTTTTAGCTACAAAAGGATAAGACAACCTTATTTCACAAATACAGAAATTCCAAGGCAAGAGGCCTTCCAAACTCCTTAAAGCACCATTGCAAGATTTACAACACATTTGACATTCATACAAGGAACTTCATAAATCAAACCAATGAAACCTTTATCAAATCTTTCCTTTTATCTACTCACAAAATCCATCTGCACAAGTATTAACTTGAGTCAGTTCACGAGAACTGAGCATGATAAGACTACACATTGCAATAGTAAGCTAACATTTAACAATATCATGAAAGGAATGTTCTATTTCAAGAATGGATCAAAGCAAAAACCACTAATCAAAATTCTTCACATGAGATAAAATATTTATCACCAACCAACAAGGAGGAATCCAAATATTCTAGTAAGAATGATATTCCAAAAAATCAAGGCAAGACCTTATAGGTTAAAAAAAAAGGCCCGAGTATTGAGATTTCAATCATGTAATCCTATGGATTACGTGATTGAAATCTAATACCCAATCCATCCATCTCAAAAGAAAAACTTGAGAAGTTAAAACATACTAGTTACGATCATAGACGAAACAAAACAAGGTTATTCAATCCTTCCAGGAGGGAGGTTTCATAGCAATATGGGTTCGTAACCCTAAAAAAATCTATAGTTTCAGTTTTAACCAAGGATTTTACCACCTCCTCCTTATAGGATCCTTAAAAGTAATACTTGTTAACATAATCAAACCACTCTTCAAATGCATTTAAAAAGAGTCACAAAAAGTCCATTAATCTTAACAACGAACTCCATCATAATCATCAACTTATCTAAATAATATAAAGGAAAGTAATCCCCAAATGTCATTAATAATTTTTAACAATTTTCCGACATAGGCCAACAATGCATTTATATAATAAATTCCATTCATAATCTCATGACAATCCTCATGATGTATCACCAAATGTCATGAGTTAACAAGATTCCTATTTCAATAATGACTACAGTCATCCCAAAAACATTTGAATTCTAACCATCACAGAGGTTTGGTCATAAACTTATGACCATTACTAATATGTTCACTAACAATCCACATAAATAAACACAATTCCATCATGAATGAAAAGTAACTACACTCATCCGAATAACCCAATACTTATAAAATAATCCAAGTGCAATACCTAATGAAAGATTCAATATTCAACTTAATGGTTTCAACAAAGTATAAAATGGAACATTACTTCCCAACCCCTTTGAGTTGTTCAAAACACCTAACCATGTTTGATGAGCTCATGGCTCCACATGAACACATCAAATAAAGACAAGAAAACAAGAAACAAAACCTCTACATTCAAAGCCATCAAACCAATTCTATTTTTTTGAGAGATCTTAGAACATAGTGTTATCAAAATTCATTCACTGCACCCATCTATGGGCATGGTACATTTAAGTATATATAATACAACCACTCAACTAGTAAAAAAGATTCTCATCCTTGGTAATGCAGAGAAAATTTCATAGATTGAAGAACTTTTCAAGATCACAAGGTTATCAATTTCCAAAAGTTTAGTAAAGAAGAAGGTAATCATGCTTACCTATAATCTTATTGACAAGATAGTTACACCTATAAGTTATTTACACTTCAACGATCTTTAAGAGAGATTACAATTCTTAACAGTCTTCAACTATGACATCCACAACAAGAGAAAACACAACCAATAATAAAATAGATTCACACTCATAAGAAAACAAGTTTCAACACCCTATATCCCCATAAGGTGTTATTATCTCTGAGTTGCAAATAACCATTTCCTTCTTTTAGATTTCGGGATCTATTTTAGCGAAACATAGCATATGCAAAATCCTTAATGGATTCACCCATTAAACCCATTCATTAACATTATTCGCCATTTACCTTAATAGACATATATCATTAAAAAAGTCATGGAAGAACAATCCTTCCATACATTCCTCGAAAAGTAATTCCAAAGTCCTGGAGAATACCTAGCCGTTTAACATTGTTCACATCCAACTAAATAAAATAGAGTAAAAAAATTGTAGTTTTCCCCTTTACAAGATAGTCATCCAAAAAACAATGATTCAAAAGAAGGAAATTAGAGGGATAACCAACGACTCAAAGGCAAGTAAGTAAAAACCACAAAATCCTTTTCTAGGCACCATTCCACGTGGCCAACAACTACCAAAGAAAGGCACATCTAACCTCCAAAATACCAAAACATGTCTCCAAAATTAAACAATTCATACTAAAAATGAATGGCCAATGTACCCAATGAACGTATGCAGTCCACCATGACCGGTCGGAGCAGAAATGAGAAAAAAAACAACCCACAAAAAGCAAATGGCCAACACCCAAATGGCATAAGGACCAACATGGAAAATCCAAACAAGTTTGGCATTAAAACCGAATTAAAATATGGAAGGTGGCCATCAATTCCACCTACCTCCCTCCAACTAAAGGCCAATAACATGTAGTTTGGAGAAACTTCTCCACCACGCCAATCACCACTTCTTCTAATGACAAGCAAGTCATAAGCAATCTATAAAAGTATAGTGAGCGGCCAGCAGAGGGATAAAAAATGGTGGGGTGCCTTCCAACATGTCCAAGGAGGTGGTTACACCAACAAGTTATCCATAAAAAGCTACCCCCTTTTTTTATTTAAGGAAAACATGGAGCAAAAGGGAAGGCTGGAAAAAGCTTGTTGTTAGAGTTTTGAATGCAACCATGGAACAAGGACCAATTCACATAAACCATGGTGCCACTAATGGGGTATCCTCCTCCTATGCAAGAATCCATGCTCGCTCGATGGGATCAATCAATTAAATAAAATAGCTTAATATAATTAATAAACCATTGCCAACAACAATTAAAAAAATAGTCACCGAACGACAATAAAAAAAATATTATTATTATTATCACGTTTACAACTTAAGAATAATTATTACAATCATAATAATGTCGACGCTTAAGATCAACAATAATAATAATCAATGATAAAAAATTTATAACAATACAATAATACAATATATATATATATATATATATATATTCTTTTGAAAGAACACACCCTAAAACACCAAATCGACATACAAACCGCCTACTTGGATTCAAGAACATGATCTGCCTTTAAAAGGGTAATCATATAGGACGTTGCAGAGGTCAACCACTTGAGGCATCAACAACGACATGGGGAGACAAGAAGGTGACTTCTCTCATACTAAGGTACATAAATGAAGCTTAACATCTCATTTTCGTAGTTACGAAGGGTATTGAATGAGTCTCCAAAAATGAAAAAATTACTATTTAAACCGGGAGATGATAAACGTTATTACTTTGAAATTCAATTTCGTCTAATCGATAAAACAATGTTGTAGCGATCTAGTTGGGTAGGAATTTTTCTACATCACCTCGAAATGAGGGTGGAAGTTCATGTTTTAATGCAACGGGTTATTTTCACTTCGTGAGTTTTGACATGACATTTCATTGTTTTTGCACGATTTGAAATAAACATTTAATGGTATTAAAATCCTAATATTTTTAAATTGTATTGAGTTACAAAAGAGAACTAAAACATGAGAATTATGAGAGGTATGGGAAGATGAACCATGCCTGGAGGAATGGAGTTGGTCAAACCCACAGGCTTTGGTTCAACATCTCACTTGGGCACTTTGTCAACCAGTTCACGAGCCTCGATCTAACCTCCACAACGTCACACAAACTTCCCGATCACTTGAATTTTTTCCAACAGAATAAGTTTCCCATTATGTTCTGACAATTTTCTAGGGCCTGCACAAGGCTCCATTCTTGCACACAGGTTGAGAGAATGTTGGCAATGGATAGGAGGCTCTACACCTATGAGTGTAGTTGCTTGAAAGTTTCTAAAGCCTTTTGAACAGATCCATTATGTGCATATCCTGCAATCATGGCATTCCATGAGACAACATTTCTTTGAGGCATTCTATCAAACAGTTCACACACCTTTTCAACAAATCCATTTTTTGCATATCCTCTATCATTGTAGTTTGGGAGAACACATTTTTTGGGGTATTCTATCAAACTATACACATGTTTTGACTATTCTTCTACATTTTACATACCTTTCTACCATGGCAGTTGCAACTACAACATCTGACAAAATTCCTCTCTCCATTATGCTTTGATGGAAGTCCACACAGGTCTGGGCTCATTTTTTTGACAGAGCTATGTACACGGCTTTCCCTCGGTAGAAAGCTTAATGCTGCAATCCCATTACTACAAAATATGTGGTCAATGTTTGTTATCTTGTTAAAAACATCAACTAGTCTTTAACGATTTTGATATGGTAACTAAACATGGGGTGTAGAAGCTAATATCATGGTCTGGTAGAGAAATATTACAAGGGCATTTGTTTTCCATTGGGAAGAAATCATAATGTTTTCCCCCACATTTCACCTATAATGGCTCATTTTTTTTTACACAGCCGGGAGGATGCTAGCACAGACTCAAAAACCATGGTACTCCATGAGATGACATATGGCGAGGCATTTCTTTGCACACCCAAAAAACACCCTTAAGCACATCGATTCATGTAAAAGTTGTGACCACATTTCCTTCAAGTATTTTTCCTTTACCACTGCATTTTCCATATGCATAACAAACAAAACTTCCTCCTTTGGTTCTTCATTGGGCGTAAAAAACTCTAATGCACTCTTATCCTTCGGTCAACAGAGAGGCAATGTGACAAAATAGACCTAGTTTTTTCTTCCGCCGCCCCCAAACTCGCCCATTCCGAAAGGCATGAGAGAAAAACCCTAAACTAAAAATTTTAGAGTTTTTTAATTTTGAAATCTTGAAGTGCCAAAATGTAAAAAACCAATTTTATTATTTTATACCTAAAAGCAAGTTTAGAAAGGCTTTAAGGCGGGAAAAATATCACATTGAAATGAGTTTAGAAAGTGGTATTTATGAAATTGAGGTCTTTTATAGGGCCCCGTACACTAGTGAAATAGGTAGGTCCATTTAAACTATGGTAAAAGAGCATGCCAAAAAAAAAAACCACCTTGAAGAAAAAAAAAAAATGGCATTAGCTAAAGACTCTGTAAAACTAAGCACCCTATTCACATCAAGGATGCCAAGGTTGTGGGTATGAAGAAACACTTTTATAAGCATCAATTGGGAGAGGTGGTTGACATTGGCGTGTATATTCAAAATTGAATAGGAATGCTTGTTTGCTTTGAGTCATGGCTGGAGACCCATCATAAAAAAATTAAGGCGAACCCCCTAAGTTTAGTATATGAGCATTTCATGTTTTAAAGGTAGTAGGTTAAAAAATAATATTAAATTTTTAATGCTAATTTTGCATTTAATATGTCTCTTATTGCAAGCCCAATGGACATCTTGTACTACACTAGAGTTATCTATAGCATTCTCAAAAATCGAATAGGGATGATGATTTGGGTTTCAGTTATGCTTGGAAACCCATCATCAATAAGTTAAGGTTGAACCAGGTAAGATTGAAACCACATCGTAGTGATTCTTGAGATCCGGGACTCGAAGCAAAATGTGGCACCCGAGAAGGCAACAAGAATAAGGGGGCACTACATCTCCCTCCCCTTACAAGAGCATCGTCCTCGATGTGACACAACACCGAAGCTCGGAGGGTACGTAGGCAAGAAGCTAATAATGAAACACGTTGGGTAACAAAACAACTAGTTGTTAAAACATGACCACAAGGAAGAAAACTAATTTTGGCAATATCTTAACTTATAACGTTCTGTGAAGATTGGTAGTTCCAGTTTACCATGTTACTTTGTTTATATTTTCTTTTATAGTATTTCATATCTTAGGATTATAATATTCATTGTTTAGAAATTTTCAATTGTCTTATGTTTGTGGGTGCCCAACAATAACTAACATCAAGATGTCACACAAAACTTAACACAACACATGCAACCCACGAGACATCTTGCTACCTACTTTCATGACTGTATCATATTACAAGGTCTTTTAATTCCTCCATGGAATGACAACAAGTAGTCCACATAGCAAAGAATTTCCAACAATTACGTCCTAGACATAGATCTAGTACACACATATGACTAACAAACATAATCATCACACTGATAAAAAGGTAACTGGTATCACATGTCTCAAAACCATTACCGTTAATGACATAGTTCCATTCCAATATCCAATTGTCAATAAAAATGGAAATGTCAATCCTCAACCATAACAATGTCTAACGAGACTCACAAGAGTACACATAACTCATTATACCGACTCCACACATCACAAAACATCATGAAACAATCCCCGTATATCTCCAAAAGCACAAAATAAAACTCCATATACCTCCCCAAAGCATCACCAGATAATCTCCATATATATATCCTAAAGTGTCCCAAAACAAATCCATATACCTCAAACAACTCCATATACCTCCCAACGAGAGAGAAACATAGTGCCAAAACAAGTCAAATCACTTGACCATAGAGCCCCATCAAGAATATTAGGTCACTCAACCATAGAGTGCTAAAAGAATATCAGGTCACTCAACCATATAGGCCCGTCTCCTTTCTACTTTTAATGATTCTCGAATCACCCTATGGCCTTGGGCACATAGCACCCTATCACGTCTGACCCAGTGACATAATAACTCGTGGTTCAACAACTCACTAGTTATCTCAGTAACTCCTTGGGGCATACCCCATACAATGAAGCGGGCCCATAGGTTCAACCACTCCATGGTTAATCTCATGACCCTATTCCAACACATTATGACATTAGAACCAAGATAACAATCCATTTAAATGCCAAGTGGCAAAATCAAAAGTCTTGGGCTATGCTACAAAAATTTTAAATATGAAAAGAAAGTTTTCAAAAACTAAGAAAAGAAAATTTCTAATTAGCCATGGTTAGTGCAAAATCCAAATGTTAATGCAATAATAAAATAAATGCCCAAAATATAAGAACATGTCAACCAAGAAAACAACTGGTTCTCGCTAAAAGAGATAAAGATTGATTTACAAATAAGATAGGTATAGAGAAATAACACATTACAATCACTATGTGGCCTCATACTACCACCAAAGGGGTACTCATCGAGTTGCTGGCACTCAAACATCGAGCCTCAACTCGTAAAAATATACATGTAACCAGAAATGAGTATATCAAACAATGTAACTGTCATCATCTCTCTTGAATCATTCCTCCATACTCCCACAAGGATCAACATAGTCAAAATTACATAGGATTGTCCAATGAACAATCCAATAAGAAAGAGCAGGGAACTCTAGTTGCATAAGTTGAGCCTAAGGTGGTGCACACCCATAATATACTGAGCAAGCTCAAAGTATACTAAATAGATAGAAGTGGGTTTTCAGTCTATATAAGACTCCACTTCCTCACTCATACTCAACTCAAGATTATGAAAACCTGGTCCACGCCTCCTCTCTCCACACATACACTCTTGACATTTTATCCCCTTAAGGTCATCTAGTGTAAGGTCCACAACATACATATAACTACATCACTAACACAATGGTGATTCACGCACATTAACCATAACATCTTATGCATGGTATATATATACAGGGTATAACACAATCATTACTTTCACAGGTTACGATACATCACATTACCACATCCTGTACCCAAGGTGCAATCACTATACACTAGGGATCATACTCACCATATGCCCCTAAATCACGACATGAACCATCACATATTACATGAATTATATGTATGAGGAACACAATGTCTAACCTTACCACATATAGTCAATTGCAATACAACATGACGATGCACACAACTCAATACAATACGGTGACAACATCACGATAAAATTCCTTTCACTTTACATCAATTTTGTCATGCAATACATCAATACACCTTCACATTACATAATGCCAAATGTTTCAACACTCAGCAATCCAAAATAACATTCCATTCATAAACAACAAGGCAGTACATCACACATGGATTCCTCATTGAATCTACGAAAAGGAGATTCAATACTCTCATCATAAACACATCAATATGATAACGATTATGCCCTAAGTGAAATGCACCACATGTGCTTCCATAAGCTCACAATTACAACATTGTTCACATTACAACATATATCACATTACTCTTCCAATATCCACCACCATCATGTAGAATCGTCACAACTCCAATCCATCCCAGAGGTTCAAGAGTATGAACCTCCACTCTGATACCATATGTAGTGCCCACATTTTACACACACAATGTCAACAGTAAAATACCAGGATATTTTTTTTTGACTTACATTGCTCTCTACACACAACATATCAAGGGTTCAAAGTACAAAAATTCGACTCGCATACGACAATCACATAAGTCATCGACTCACATAGACACGAGAAAACAACATAGGCATTTTGATGCCACACTTTTCCTTATGAATGAATACTAGAAATACCCCAACCACAAAAGAAGACTCAAGGATAGGAAACCTACAACACATCTTTTCTTTAATTGTATTTTAGTTACGATTAACATTCTAAGAACATTATTGTGCAAGGATAACTTTCTCCTTTTTCCATCTACAGAAACTTTAAGTTCATTCCACATTTAATTTATAGTTCGACCATTTTAAGTTGACTTCTTATTCTTTACAATATTTTCCATAACTTGCTTACTTATTTGGGCATAATTCGAATGCATATAAAATACTTAATTGTCTTGTTCTTATGTTAAGAAAAAAATATTCTTCTCGAACATAAATTCAGTGTCTACCTTTTTTTTCTTACAACTCAAGTGGATGAGACTTGGTGTCCATATAGCGTTATTATGTTTTAACAGAGATTTAAAAACAAGATAGCTTTTTATCGAAAACATACCTCGATCACGGGTTAGTTATTTCCCTACCATAGTTATTCCAATTCAATGACTTGAGGAATTCCACTTTGATTTATATAAGTATTTTTCTTTCTCGAAGGTTGATCACACCAAGGCAATTCATATTCTTTGAAACAAAAGAATATATTTAATTGAGTTATAAGGTCTTCAAGAGTGGCATTATTCCGAACCTCTAATCCCGTTTTTACTCTTATATGCTTTATTTTCTACGTCACGTTATGGCCTTATTACTAGCATTGTCTTGCAAAAGGAGTTACGAAATGGTTTTCCTAACCTCTTGAAGACATACATGATTAGGAGACTTGAAGCTACACACGAACCCTAAGTTAACATCCAAATCAACTAAGTTTTAGATTAATTCCAACTTCACCTAAGGGTCTACCCCTCAACTATAAATGAGGTTTAAGCGAGAGGAAAAATTTATGCTAAACCACCTTCGAGGCCAAGGTGTTATGTTGAGAGGAACCAAGGTAACACATTTGACTGAGCGGAGCTAAGGGGTTCATTAACAAGAGTTTAAGACCTAGAACAACTAAGTCACAACCTCCATCCATGTCATCTGGATCCAACAGGTTTTCACTCGATGAAGAACTTTAATTTTAAATCTATCTTTGGATGAAAATGTAGTCTGCTAGGCTACAAAGGAGGAGTTAACTCTACACACTCCAAGAAAAGTTTGACTATGTCACTCCTATCAGATAGGTTTATGACAAAGTCACAAAACATACTGACTAAGATGATAAACCCATTCTTGGGCTCTGATTTACTCAAACTAGGAGGTTCCAATGAGTGCAGAGTTCAATTTCATTCTACGGTTTTCAATGTCTTCTACAAGTAAGGAGTATCACACATGAAAACAAGTTATGCTCGATATTATACAAGGGTAGAGTGTTTTCGATTAAATCTCTTTATTACATTTACAAGGTATGAATACATAAGATGACTCATTAATCACTTATTGAATACAAGATATGCACTACAAGATATTACTTGAAATTCATTTACCTTATATAAATATCAAACCTTTTTACCATGTGTACTATGAATCAAATTGAGCCTATGATTAAATGCACATTTCCTAGATGTCCTTGAAAACTAGCATCATCATACATATCAAAAAAATATCAAATATAACCTTCTATAACATGAGACTACATTATATATTGATTCATTTAACAATGAACTATATAAATTACAATGTTAATCAAAGAATTACACATCGCCTTTTTCGTCATCATTCTTTCATCCTGTAAAACCACATGAGTATGATATCAGCGATAAATCGCTGGCATGGCATCCACCCTAATCTAACATAATTATCATTTTTCAGTTTCCCATTTACATATGATAATAACTATAATTTGCAATCGAAATAAAAGGTTTAGAGACATGTATTTATTACATTTCATTTTACTTCTTTTTGTAACCCAGAGAGAGAAATAGAAGGGAAGAGAGAGAAAATGCCATTTGTCAAAAGTTCTATTTCACACAACAAGTTATACTATAGAGTTTTAAATAGTTATGTGCATGTGTTAAAAGTTTCCAGGTGGTTTTGGCAACCCTACGAGGGTCTCGCAGCTTTCTATTTTAACATTTTCTCACTAGCTACAAAATTTTCAAAACGGGCTTGGGAGCTAAGAAACCACTTCGAAAAGTTATCTTCCAATGAGAACGCACACTACAATCAAATTTCTACATGTTCCCAGATACACCAAGATTTCATAGCAACTAACGGAATTGGGAAAAAGTGAACGGTTTGCGTTTGGCGGCTAGTTTTCCGGGCTACTGGTCATAGTTGACCCAGTTGCAAATGAACAAAAGTTAGCTCGAGGGCTCAAAAAACCACATCCAAAATTGACGTTCGATGGATGAGCACGCAACGAGACACTTCCTACAAGTTTCCCTATATAAGGAGAATTCATTAGAGTCGACGGATCGAGGGCTAGAAAACTATTTTCAAACGGCAACAAGTTTTTGGAGTGACAAGTCAAAATTGGTCCAATTTGAACTCATCAAACTCGACCGGAGGCCTACAAAATGGCTTTGTCAAACTATCCAGAAAAGTGTTTTTCCCTAAACTGAATGTTCCATGCAATTTTCTAGTATAAACACTAGAGGTTTGCGAGACGAGAAATAATTTCTCTATCCAGTTTCAAATGGCGCTTCAAAACAAAAGCCAACTTTCTATATTTAACAACTTTCTACTACTGTAAAACGGTGTATCAAGGCTCCTATAAGAGCGTCAAAAAGATCTCATATGTTCATTCAGGGTCAATCCAAAGGTCAAGGTGACTCCTCACATACC
The DNA here is from genome assembly GCA_018340775.1 of Taxus wallichiana var. yunnanensis. Lineage (NCBI taxonomy): Eukaryota > Viridiplantae > Streptophyta > Pinopsida > Cupressales > Taxaceae > Taxus > Taxus wallichiana. Next base: position 57,471,211 of record CM031241.1, read on the forward strand.
AAGGTACATGAATGAAGCTTAACATATCATTTTTCGAGTTACGAAGGCTACTTAATGAGTCTCCAAAAATACAAAAATTACCTATTTAAACCGGGAGATGATGAACATTATTACTGGAAATTCAATTTCATCTCGTCGATAATACAATGTTGTAGTGATCCAGTTGCATAGGAATTTTTCTACATCACCTCAGAATGAGGGTGGAAGTTCATGTTTTAATGCAATGAGTTATTTTCACTTCGTGAGTTTTGACACAACATTTCATTATTTTTGCACGAGTTGAAATAAACATTTAACGGTATTAAAATCCTAATATTTTAAAATTCTTTTAAGTTTCAAAAGAGAACTAAAACATGAGAATTATGAGAGTTAAGGGAAGATGAACCATGCCTGGAGGAACGGAGTTGGTAGAACCCATAGGATTTGGTTCATCATCTCGCTTAGGCACTTCGTCAACCAGTTCATGAGCCTCGATCTAACCTCCACAACGTCACACAAACTTCTCGATCACTTAAATATTTTCCAACATAATAAGTTTCCCATTACGTTCTGATAATTTTCTAGGGCCTTCACAAGGCTCCATTCTTTCACACAAAGCTAAGAGGATGTTGGCAATGGATGGAGGCTCTACACCTGTGAGTGTAGTTGCTTAAAAGTTTCTAAAGCCTTTTGAATAGATCCATTATGTGCATATCCTGCAATCATGGCATTCCATGAGACAACGCTTCTTGAGGCATTCTATCAAACTAGTTCACACACCTTTTCAACAAATCCATTTTATGCATATCCTGCTATCATTGCAAACCCAGAGAAAACATTTTTTTGGGGTATTCTCACAAACTATACACATTTTTGACTATTCTTCTGCATTTTTCATACATGTCTACCGGGCGATTCTGAACTACAACATCGACAAAATTCCTCTCCCCATTATGCTTTGATGGAATTCCACCCATGTCCTGGGCTCATTTTTTTTTACAGAGCTATGTACATGGCTTTCCCTCGGTAGAAATCTTAAAGTTTCAATCTTATTACTAAAAATATGTGGTCAATGTTTGTTATCTTGTTAAAAACATAAACTGGTCTTTAACGATTTTGATATGGTAACTAAACATGGGGTGTAGAAGCTGATATCATGGTTTGGTAGAGTAATATTACAAGGGTATTTTTTCCATTGGGAAGAAATCATAATGTTTTCCCCACATTTCACCTATATTTGCTCTTTTTTTTTTGTCACAGTTAGGAGGATGCTAAGTACAGGCCACAACAACCATGGCACTCCATGAGATGACATCTGGTGAGGCATTTCTTTGACAGTCCAAAAAGTGCCCTTAAGCACATCGATTCATGTAAAAGCTGCGACCACATTTCCTTCAGGTATTTTTCCTTTACCTGCGCATTTCCATATGCATAACAAACAAAACCTCCTCCTTTGGTTCTTCATTGGGCAGCAAAACTCTGATGCACTCTTATCCTTGGCTCAACAGAGAGGGAACATGACAAAAATAGACCTGGTTTTGCTTCTGCCACCGCCCCAAACTCATCCATTCCCAAAAGCATGAGAGACAAACCCTAAACTTAAAATTTTAGAGTTTTTTTTTCAAATCTTGAAGTACCAAAACATAAAAAACCATTTTTATTATTTTATACCCAAAAACAAGTTGAGAAAGGCTTTAAGGTGGGAAAAATATCACATCAAACTGAGTTTAAAAAGTGGTATTTATAAAATTGAGGTCTTGTATGGGGCCCCGTACACTGGTGAAATAGGTAGGTCCATTTAAACTATGGTAAAAGAGCATGCCACAAACATCCACCTTGAAGAAAAAAGAAAACAATTGCCATTATTTGAAGACTCCTGTAAAACTAAGCACTCTATTCACATCAAGGATGCCAAGGTTGTGGCTATGGAGAAACACTTTTATAAGCATCAATTGGAAGAGGTGGTTGACATTAGCATGTATATTCAAAATTGAATAGGAATGATGGTTTGCTTTGAGTCATGGTTGGAGACCCATCATAAACAAATTAAGGGAGAACCCCTCATTTTAGTATATGAGCATTTCATGTTTTAAAGGTAGTAGGTTACAAAATAATATTAAACTTTTAACAACTAATTTTGCATTTAATATGTCTCCTATTGCAAGCCCAATGGGCATCTTGTACTACACTAGAGTTATCTATAGCATAATCAAAAATCAAATAGGGATGATGATTTGGGTTTCAGTTATGCTTGGAAACCCATCATCAATAAGTTAATGTTGAACCATGTAAGATTGAAACCACACCCTAGCGATTCTCAAGGTCCGGGACTCGAAGAAAAATGTGGCATCCAAGAAGGCAACAAGAATAAGGGGCACTACAGTTGGGAAGTTCTTTTGTACAAATAATTTTATGTTGAAAAACTCTAGAATGGGCTATGTGGGGAATTTAGAATAACACTAGTGCCTTAGTGTTAGGTTTCATGGAGTATTGTTGTTGTAATTATTGAAACTTTGGCTTATTTTGTTATTGTGGAAAACATAAAAATTTGTTTCTTTGCATGGTTATGGGAGATTCTAATGTATTATATAAATAGTATAGTGTGGCGTGACCAATGTTATTTCTCTCTTGTTCTCTAGTCATTGTTCCATGGAGTTTGTTTGTTCCTTTGGGTTGTGTTTCGTGCTTTGGAAAGAATTAACGAAACCTTGTATGGTTTTCACAAATGAGTAATGGTAAACTTTGCTCTTGAGATAAAATGTTGAGTTGTAAACCCTTCTAAGATATAGTAACAATGTATTTTCTAAGCATAATAAAATAGTTGGATGGTCCCTATAAAATTTATAAATGCTAAAATAAGATATATATATATATATATATATAGAACGAATTAATGTAGATGTGACCTTCTTGATAACATTTGAGCCCCTAAACGATCAAAGAGGAAACTATGTTTTTGGTAATAAAATATTTATATACCTTGTTATTTTTCCCAAGCTAAACTAATCAACATTAACCTTTTATGGTGAATTCTTAAATGATCTTATGGTGTAATCATTGATTAGCTTTTGGAAGATAATAAGGTTGTATAAATAGGAGGAAATTTATTAAGAAACCCTTCAATCTCTCTCAATCGTTTGAAACGTAAATTGTTCTCCTTTGTCAAAATTAATCAAGCAAAGTCTAAATGAAACTTTTAACGAATCTTGATAAATTCTTAGTCTCAATAAAAGGTTGGTTGATAAGCAATGAGACCCTGAAGTCGAATTCTTTTGACATGTTTCCATTAACCCTTGCCTTGGTTCATTGTGATCTTTCTTAAGTAATGTTAAAATTTTGATCCTTAAACAAAGAAGATTATTGTTCTGAACCTAAAAAGGTACTTCTCCTCAATCGGAGCTTGTTCTTGTCACCTGTGCAATAGAGGTGTGGAACAAGTTTCAATGGCTTGTGTAAGATTAATTAACCTTGTGAGAAATGGAAAATGTTCTTAAATCAACGAATTAAGCAAGTTCTTGTCATATTATCGAATGATCCTCCTTCAAAAAACTTGATCTTAAGCTAATTAGTCAATAGTATAAAAGAAATAAGTTCACCTTTGTAAGAAGAATTGTATGAATCATAACATAAACCTTCTAGACCGTAAGTCGTGTTTTGAAAGACATTTTTTTGTAAATAAATAACCTTAAATATTTTACACCGTGGGATGTCCTTAATTGTAACTGTGTACTATGGTTGGACTTTTTCGTTGTGCCTTGTTGAAGAGAAAAGTGAATTGTTCGTGATGGGTGTTGTATGATTCCTTGTTGCCTATGTGGTCAATGTCATGTCAAGCTTATTGAGAGTTGGTTGTAGCCCTTTTTTAGTCACTTGTGTTGTCGTGTAAACTCCAAGAAAATAAAATAAAAAGTATCCAAGTTTTTCAATATTATATTTGTGTGTTTTAAGTGGGCATTACAAAAACAAATATAAAAAAGTTAAATAAATACAATAAAAGAAAGAAGGGGATTGTATAATTCTATTTTTAAACTGAATTCAATTCTAACAATTTCAAAGTTTGAAAAATATTTATATATAATATTTTTTATCATTTAGATTTTGTTGTTTCCCTTTATTAATGTTAGAGTAGTGTTCACACTAAAAACATACATATTAGGTAGTAGTACAACTTATTTTCTATCCTAATTTAATTTCTGTTCATATTGATAAACGTGTACTACAGAGTTAATTTGATAAATACTTTACTAAACAAACATGGTGTCCCTATTAATATTATCCAAACTAAATTAGTTTTAAAATTAATGAAATTCTTAATCATAGCAAGTAGCAACCCCTTAAACCTATTTAATCAGCGTTCTTGTAATAATTAAAGAGTAGAATCATGGAAAGAATACAATATTCATTACTACACATTGACAATATTCAGAGGTTCCTGCCTAAATCCGCTCCTCATGCTCATTCTTCTATCTTATTTATTTATATTTTGCTTTTTCTTGCTTTTTGTTTTGCCTTTCTATCTAGTGCCTTTTCCCTTTTTCTATTAATTCGAAGAAACACCACTGTTCTACTGCATTCCAACTTCAGCCATATACTGAAATTTTTCATGCATAGGATACAAGTTGTAAGTATTCTATACAGATAACGATGTTGTTTTAATTTGTTTTGATGTCTTTATGCTTAATAATTATATAATAACTCATATCTTGCACGTTGGTTACTCTTAGATTTCTTAGATATATGTATTGGACATATAAAAGCAAGGTCTACGGTATACAAAAGGACGTGTAATTAAAAATGGTGCAGTCCATTCAAATGGATGCAAAAAATATTACATGCATTACTAAGTGTATCAGTTTTCCAAGTATTTATTTTCATTCTTTTACGTTTAATTTTTTTATTTGATAGGTAAAAAAATTGGTTTAAGGGAAAACCAAGAAACCTCACAAAGAAAAGAGGAGAGAAGATAAAGCAATGATGTAAGGAAGGGACGCCTCTACCAGCGGCTAAAACGAAAACAAAAAATGGAAAAAATCAGGATCTACACGGAAGAACAGAGTGAGTCCACAAAGTGCGTTCCGACAAACATCCTTTTTTTGGAAGAACCCTTGTCCATCCCACAACATCCTCCAAGGATGACGGGGCCACAAGATAATCCTTTTGGGATCCTCCCTCAAACACACCAAGATCCACCTCCAAGAGACCATTGGATACGCTACCACTATGGCCCACAAGGGGCACAGTTGAAACCATGGAAGACATCATTAATGAAGTAGCGGTGGGTGGGAGGGAAGAATTGAAATTTGAAATCAAGTCACCGGAGCTCACCGGTTCCCCCAAACAGTCCAACCGGTCACCAAGAGCAGCAAGCTCAACCATCCCAGACCTACCCACCGCGCAACCCTCAGAACCACCAGCATCCAAACCAGACGTGACAACTGTAGGCACCGAGCTCACCACATAGTCAGTAGAAACCTCCTCTACCTCAAATAAATATTCGAGGTCTGAATCCATCTGGGGGATTGGAGCCCCAAGGGACACATCGACCTGCGCCTGTCCAGGAGACCCGCAGCCACAGGAGCCAACAACAAAATCCACTTTCCTGCAATTCCCACAGAAGATCCTGGACTTTTCAACATTAATGACCTGTTCGTGTTGTCCATCCACCATATTTAGGAAAATACTCTTGGGCACTTTGTTACCCACAGGGACATTAACACACATTCGAGCACCAACAAGCCTGGATCGAGCCTTCATAGCCGGGTCCACAGCAATGAGCACCCCCATAGCTCTAGCTATTCCAAAAAGACCTCTAGCTCCCAAAATTCCAAGGGCAGAGCTTGGAGTTGAATCCAGATCGGGAGTTCAGGTAAAGAGCCAGAAAAACCCAGTTGCCATTGCATGATACTAAGGGTTGTTTTCCCAAAAAACCATGGTGCTTGAAGGAGCACCCGTTGCAAATCTGCTTCTTTCTCAAAACAGAAGAGGAAGTCATCCTTTGCCATAGCCCTAACCTCTACCTTACACTCCCACTTCCATTTACACCATGCACAAACAGAATCTATGTTTGGTCTTTGGCCCCCAAAGGTGCCCACTGCAGCAAGTTTGAAACGATTTCTAGCTCTGTCATGAATACTCTCAGGTATTTCTAGATGAGGACCAACATCCTCCCATGCAGGCACAAGTTTGATGGGGGCACTGAGAGGACTCCCAAACAACCTCTGAGCCCATGAAGAAACACCCCTTTCACCACTCCACCCACCTGTCTACCAGCACCAACCTTCTTCAAAGCATCACCAGCTCCAGCAATTTCCATCGTAGCTCGTCACACCAATTCAATAAATTATATAATATGATTTTACGTTTAATGCATGCAGTAGTAATTTTAGGTTTATGTTGTAGATTAACTTATTTCTGTTTGAGTCACACATTAGCATATCCAACTAATTTTCCTTGTACAAATTATAGTCTATTCGAGTTCAGACCTTGTCTTTGGTTTTTCACAAAAATGTAAGTTTTGAATTTCAATGATATTGTGAATGTATTTATTTTCATTTTGTCATTGCAAATTGCAATTTACAGATTTCAAATCAAATTTTTATGCAGGTTTCAATTCAATTTTTTATTGCTATAGGAAAATTTGAGGAATCTTGCTACAAATATCCATGAAGAAGCTTAATACAGACATCACTACATGTACATGATTATTACTTTCAATAACATAGAATTTATTTTTCTGGAAGCAAAATAAGATTTCAAAATAAAACAATATACATTAGAAACCAAGGAATAACTTCATATGCATAAAATTGTTTTTTTTTAAAATCTCTCTTAGTAATTCTCAGTTTCAAAGATGCAAATAATATTCACAGCCGAGTCATTACAACTCCTTCCATACAGTATTTTGTAGTCTTGTGGCCATTCCCATATTCCTTCACCATTTCTTTCTTTACCTTTGCATTCAAATATGTTATTATTTCAATGGTGGAGAAGTCCTAGGCAACTCTCCAACCATGCATGCAAATAGCCTAAAAAAAAATGCCACTAAACAATATCCAACTAAAAACACCACCGACACTGTGTTGGATTTTGACGTTCAATGTTACATGTCACAAGAAATTGTTTGGTGGTCTAGGAAATTATATGGATGTCATTTGATGTTTAAAATTTAATATGCACATCAAATTTGTTTTTATAATAACCATTACAAAATACATAAATTGAGTTATTTTTATATGGATATTGGTGTTCTTTGTAATATTCTCTCATAGTTATGTGACATTTATTTAATTATGGATAATAGATTGGACTAATCAAATTCATTGTTTTTCACATTTTCATTTTTTCTCAAAAAAATAATGTCGTAGTAATCAATTTTGAAGATCCATAAACATCATTAAAGTTAATGAGAATACTAAAACAGAATTTCAAATTACAATTTAAAAATACTTTTGAAGAAAAGGATAGATTTGACTCCTTCAGTGCGAACTTGCAATTTTGCGAAAATGGTTTCCATTTCCAACTTCCAACTTCTAAATTTAGGCATGTAAGGCCAATCTTCATATTTCACCTTTCATACAAAATCCCAAATCAAATGCATCTAGTTTATTATCCAAGCTTTATTTGTAAGAAATCAAACAAAAAAGAAAAAAACTAATTACAAATCAAAATCAATAAAGTACAACTAAACAAGAAATCTAATAAATCTAAAAAAGAAATCAAACAAAACTAATTAAAAATCGAAAGTAATGGATGTTTCTATTTTATCAATGAGGTATGCATATAGTTATATTTCATTAATAAGATACTAAGATAATTCTATTATTTTTATTTTATTTACATTCCAAAATTTTCAATTTCATTTATGTTATATTTGTCATAATTTTCACAAATTTAAAATGTGAAGTGTCTATTTAATATTTAATTTATTAACTTATACTTGTATATATTTAGACGGTCAAATTTGAATATACAAGTCATTTTGACATTTAAATTATATATTTAAACGTCAATCACGACAGTCATATTTCAAAAATGGCTGTATTTTGACGTTTAAAATGACTAAAAACATCTAAATGCCTTGCAAAATCCAACACTGACTGACACAACTTGTAAAAGAAAAAGCAAATACAAATCTAGAAATGTAGAAAAAAAGATATAATCAAATCCACCCAAAATCACTGCGGTTTCCATAAATAGATTTAAACAACTGGTTCCTCATGATAACTTGCCTTTAAAAAAGAACAAAAAAGCTTGTAATTATAACCTCAATTAAGATGGAATTTTATTGCTGCAGCGCTCTTTCCTCTTTTTGCTTATATTAATAGTCATTAGATTGATAGTCATACATTCCAAGAGATTCACCTCTCATTCGATTGGGTTTTGCAGAGCAGAATGTGGAAGCTTTCAGTGAATAATATGAGTGCTTCTGTTTATTTGCCGTTTACATATTTCTGGTCTGTGTCTGTGCTGTTTCAGGTAACAAGAGTTTAATTTTTAGATATGGAATGATTTGAGAGTGTAGGTATTGTAATATGATATGATATGGGGAATTTATCTGGTGCGAGGATAACTATAAAAGGGGCTTGCACTAGTTTTAACTTAATTTGGCGCTGTGCAGGGGATAAGTGTAAGCGGTCATTGTTCTGAACACGACATGGTTGTGACTCAAGGAAATATGGGGCCGCGTTACAACGGCATACCTGGTTATTCAGTCTCAATTCTGAACGTGTGCACAACAGGCTGCTCCATTTCCAACGTCCACCTGAGCTGCGGATGGTTCGCCTCCGCAATAGAAATAAATCCAGCCACATTCAAACGCTTGAAATACAACGACTGTCTTGTCAATGGCGGGAAGCCGATTAAAGCAGGACAGACCGTCTACTTTACTTATGCCAATACATTCCCGTATACGCTCAAGCTCTCTGCCTTCACATGCTCTTAACTCCTCGCTCTATGTTGTTATCACTGTACAGTATAGCTGAAATCTCTTAAAGTCTAACCCATAATAAAGCACATATATCATCTTTTTGATATTTTCTACTTGTGTTTTTCGGCTTTTTAACATTTTTTCAAAGCCTTCATTTTTTTGTTTGGTTTCGATTATTTTACTGGAATTTTTCCATGGCTGGGAACTCTGATACATCCTGATCAGTCATCTCAATAAACCGATATATGTTTTTAATTTTTATGCAATAGAAATGAGCTAGTTATCCGTATATTTTCTTCTGCACATCAACGATTCATTACAACTAAATTTATAATAAGCATATATGTAAAAGATGAATTAACATTAAATTATAACCCTTATTGGGAGGATGTACTCTGTTTCAAAACAAAATAGAATGATGTTGATTAACCTTAATAAATTCAAATTTTAACCGAGGGTATTTTGTTTTTCAATACAAGTATAATGGTGTTGATTAACTTTTCCATTTTCAAAAAAATAGCAGCGACAACCTTTGTAGTTGTCCAATCTCCCTAAAAACTAGAAACACGTTTCCCTTTGTTTTTAACTACCAATTAATGATATGCACAATAATTTTATAATTCAATTCATTAAGCCGAAGGCGTGTCTCCTCTCACATTAAGTATATATGCGTCAAACCTTGCTCTTTTTGACACTTCATCAACGACACAATAAGGTGTGTTTCCTCTCGATTAAGTATATATGAGATGAAGCTTGCTCTTTCGACATTCCATTAATGACACAATAATTATCCCGAAGGCGTGTTTCCTCTCGATTAAGTATATATGAGTCGAACCTTACTCCTTCGACACTCCATCAACGACACAATAATAAAAAATTTGTTGCATGCATAGTCACTACAACAAACAAGTATTTTTCTACAACTTTCCACATTGGTTTTGTGGTTATGAAATTTTTTAAAGATTTAAAATGTGGCTTTGAAGTTGTAGTTTATCCACAATTTCATGTATTATTGTTTACTTATCCATTATTTAATACATTGTTGATACTCCACAATTTATAAAATTTGTAGCTAGCTTACAATCTTTGGTAGTGTAGATTATCCACAATTATTACAATTTGTAAATTGTCCACAATTTTATGATTGTAAATAATCCACTATTTTTTAAAATTGTAGTTTGTCCATATATTTCAACATTATGGATTGTCTACATTTTAAGTATTTTTGTTTTGCATCAATATAATTTATGTGCAAATATCTACAATTTTTTCTACAATAATGATTACCACATAAAAATTGTAGGTGGAAGCTACAATTTGATTGCCACAATAATAATTTGTTGAATATCTTTAAAAATAATGTAGAAATCTTATTATTAATGTTCTACCCAATTACACATTCCTCTACATAATTATATATGTAAGTTGATGTTTAAATTTTATACATTAAATAATAAAAATTATATATATAATTAATAAAATTTAATATTCCTAAATTTTAATAAAATATTAAATCTATTCTAATATTAGCTTTAAATATCCATTCAAACTTTATTTGTTTACTATAGGCAAATAGTTTTTATGAAAGGGACTATACCCTTGTACAATAGTGGCTCAGAAGCCGGATGTGCCAATGTGAGTAAAAGAACATAAGATCAAAAACAATGAGGACAAAGGCAGGAAGATATCCTACCAATACCAGCACCAAAACCCGCAACACTCAGCGAGTAAACAACAACTAAGCAAAATCAACGTAGATGAAAACTGTTACATCCTTCTTAAGTGCACCGACGCGCACTCCCCCACATAAACCACGATATGATTTTCTACTTACAGTGCACCAATCCGCATTGTTTCCGTCTTCCACATCTAAAACCACTTCTAAATTACCTTTTAATTTGGGTGAATCAAATTTTGAATCCCGCTCCTCCAAAGTTAAAAATGCCATCTTTTCTCTGAACTAACCTTCGTCCTTTCACCACTATTCACGTTAGCATTTAAAAGTAGTTGGTTAGAATCTTTGTTAATGATATTCTGTCAGTTCCCATCCACCATTTCAGGTGCAAAATCTGCCACACTTTCCTCTTCCTCGGAGCCAGTTTCCCATTCGGAGGATTCGCTATCTTCCTTGTTTGGCGCATGATCAGCTTTTTTTGGATTTTCCGCTCCTCCTCCACCATTTCAGTCTGTCCTATGTGGGCAGAGGGTGCACCTCCTCGCAGCAGTGCTTCGGCTAGACCCAGTTTGGACGGGTCAGTCCCATCCTTGTTGCAGTCGCCTTTGTACAGAGGGCAAGGGATCTCGTCGTTGATGACTTGTAGCTTCCGCTCCTCTTCTCTTTTGCTTCTCCTATCTATTCCTTCCTCTGCCCTTGTTGAACATGTGCACAGTTTGGCGTGAAAGTTAATCTTCCAGCATTTGGGACAGACCAAACCGTGGTCATCAGGAATTATGTTTTGCACGAATCGGCCAGTGGGGGAAGACAGTATGATGTTCTTAGGGAGAACAGCCCCCACCTCCATGCTAACACATAACCGTGCTCTTATAAGCCTACTTCGGCCTTTGTTGCAGGCTCCATGGAGATTAACTCTCCCATTGATGTGGCTATGCCAAGTAGGACTTCGTCCTCACAACTTAATTATCCATTCAAACTTAATTATTCAAATTTACATTACATTTAAATTAAATTCAAGTAAATATAAAATTTATATTTAATTTGTAATTTTTATACAAACCAAATATAATTAATTTTATATTGTTATATAATCTTGAAAAATATCCACAGTCCCTAGATCTGTATCTGATATGCTTTTTCTCGCCGGTGGAATACCAACTTCCCGAGCAAGCCAATACTAGTAATCATTTGATTTGGGTAGGGGGTCGCGGAGCCGCCGACGGATAACGAGGTTCCCCACCTCTCTATCGAGGGCCCCCTCCATCTAGTTCGAGGCCCCCCCTCTCTCTATCTATATCGCTCGATCGACTACAGGTGACCAACTCCGGACCACCATATCCCATATCTTGGCTGATGGCACCCCCTATATATAGATATGGCCGTGCTTAAAAAAATAAGAAGAATTAGAAAGAACATGAAAACAACATAACTATAACTATTATGAACAACATAATAGAAATCAATAAGTAAAATATGTAATTATTATAAAAACCATTACTCTTCCCAAAAAAAAAAACCGAAAGAAAAAAGTAAAGTTAAACTATAAATGTCCATAGTCCACATTAATTAGCTGCATACCATGTGACCCAAACCATATTGGCAGAGAAAACAAATAATAACATTAATGAATGTACACTACAGTAAAAAAACAAACTCTGAATATGCTTTGATTTTATTTGCTTACAAGTAGTTTGAGTAAGACTTGATTATGCAGCATGGATAATCCAAAATGTTGGCACCAAATAAACCCTGACTCGAATAATAATTTATTAATTTGTAGAAAATCAGATGTGGATGCAAATATTAAATAAGATGATGAGCATTCTGTGGCAATAGAAATGCAGATATGCTCTTGTTATTATAATGAACCATATTTACATATAGTTTCCGATTTCTCAACTTTTTTAACCCGTTGTCACTGCAGCAAGCGTGAGTTGCATTGGCCGTATTGTCTAGGAAAGTAGATCTCATGACAACAGGAATCTTTCACTTGTAAGATGAACTGATATGAATATTTGTATAACACAGCCAAGTTCTGGATTTAGATAGCTCACGAGGAGTTGAGAGGTGCTCGATCCAAAAGATTAAAGTAAAGACCAAACCCTTGAATGTAAATATATTGTAGATGTACGACTTGGTAAGGTCAAACTCTGGATTCACCGTTGAACTTGCTAATGGCATCAACAAAAATATCCCAGTTGCCATGCGAGCTAAGCCAGTGAAGCAACTTGAGATCTTCAACGCATGGATTTAGCTCTTCAATGAGCTCATGAAGTAAGTTGATACACCAATTGGAGAAAGAGACGTATGGGCCGATCTACCCATGTAAATGTAACTCACAAATATTTAGACCATATGGATGCCAACTAACTTACCTTTCGATTGCCCTATGTGTGATTCTTTATATGTATCCCTTAAAACCCTCAATACTTAATGTAGAAACAAATTTTAATTCTTATTGATGTATAGTTTTAAAGTTACAATACTTCACTAGACTAGATCTACTCTAAGGACTAGATGTGTTGTACGGATCCAGAGAAAAGGCTTTCAAAACCATAAGTAAATATACCCAAAACAAATTCCTCCAAAGTGCTCACATGATACACACAAAACACTAAGGTAGGTAAAATAAACCTAAACTAAGCATGATCACAATGAATAAAATGGAGGAAATACAACAGATAGAGTGAACATAAGGGAAGAGGAAGAAGATGCACATGAATGACCCATGAATGGTCCACACTTGACTGCAACTTTTAGCTCACAAGCGATCCACAAATCTTTGTTTGACCGCATCGATTGTGTTGAGCAGCGTTTCAACGGTTTGTATCGTTGGTTAGCATGAGACTCAATGGAAGTTGTGATTTCTTGAACAAGACCTACCAAGGTAAGGAGCAAGTGAAAATACATTGGAGTCGGTCTTATTGTGATAGATGCATCCACAAAGAATAAAATACATCATTTACGAAGGCACCCATGGTCATAAATATCACCCTTAGAATTCCCATTCGGATAGAAATGTCCAAACTGCATTTGAAAAACATGTCAGTAATGATGCACGTTCAGTGGTTGGTGCTCCTCTTATGATATCCACTACAGAAACTGCTCAAACGGATTTTCGAGTTGGCCGCACTAGCGGATGAGGAGGAACATGAGATTCTAAGGAATTGAATTGATGTTCTCCACACTAGAAGGAAACGCTTCGATGTCCCTCCAAAACAACAACTCTCAGAGATGAATTTCTATATCGTACATTCTCATGTAGTGGAACCCATGGGCTGCAGTTGGAGGAGGTTTTGACTTGTATTGACGATTGCTATGAGAAATTGTAGACATGCACGAATGTTTTGCCGCATCGATTGTGTTGAGGAGCATTCCCTAGCTGGCTAGGTTCTTAGTTTTCTGACGTTTCAATGGTTTATATCACCTGTTAACCTTAGACTCAACCAAAGCTACGATTTCTCACTACCGAGGTCAGGATCGAGAAAAATACATTTGAGTGGTCTTATTGTGGGGTAAATACATCCATAGAGAATAATATACAACATTTACGAAGGCCCCATGGTCATAAAGATCACCCTCAGCTGAAAACCGAGTTCCCACTCAAATAGATGATATATTTGCAAGTGTACAGATTTAATTATAAAAATAATATAACTAAACAACAAATATAAACACAAATAATATACTTCTCATTTTATTCCTTCCAAATTACAATGCAATTGACATTGATGCAGAATAAATTTTATAAAGTTTGAGCTCCAATACCTCTTTTAGCTCTTCCGCAGGATGGAGTCAAACTTCATCTTCAATCCTATCTCCTAGTATCTCTCTCATCCCTCATATTTCTCTAGTAATCCCCAAGATATCTCACACTCCCAAATAGCTACGTGAGTTGTGCATTACAACTATTTGCACACTCATGTATTATTTAAATATTAAATAATACTAATATTCTAATACACTATGTTCACACTATGAACTTAATTTTCCCAACATTCACCCCATTAGTGTGAACGTGGGTGAGTTTTGTCTAGTACCTACTCATGTTGTACAATACGATGGTTTTCAAAGAGTACCATCATCTCCAACAGGTTTTCTAGTGGAACCATTAACCACTCGTGCTCCTGTGATTTTCTAAGAGATTCACAAACTCTCAAATTAGTTTTCTAGTGAACACCAACCACTTCTTCAAATAAAATCGTCCTCACACATTTCTCCATCCACATTTTACAAAAGAAATAAAATATAGGAATATATGTTTCTAACTATGAACATCCTCCCGGGATTATCCATATATTCTTATTTACTACCACACATGTTGAAAATGAAAACACAGCAACACAAAATGAGATGGTACAACTGAAAAACATGGCCACCAAAGCAAGTGCATGGCCTGCGGCCTCTTCGATGGTGCTCGATGAGAGGTCACTAAAACGCCTCCTTCCTCCATTGCCTTCAACCTCCATTTGTCTGCTGCTAACTTAGTTGGATTTGATCATGATGCTCAATTTACATTGGTAGATGTCGGTTACCACCGAAAATGTATTTGTAAGAATATTTTGTTTTGTTTTTGAATTATTTATAACTCACAAAATTGGTAGACATAACTTTTGACTCTTATACAAAAAGAAGATATAAAATAACAATACTTACTTTTTCAAAACTTTGATACACAACTAATTAAAACGTTGACAAGACGATAAAATCAAAAGTACACATAAAACATAAATATAATCTTAAAAAATAACAATAAAATGAACAAAACAATTAAAATAAAAAATATTTATAAATCACATAAACAAATCATTAAAAAACTTTATAATAAAACTATATGATTTAATATAGTTTTATAAAAAAATGAACCACCACTAAACCTAAATGAAATATTTAAACCTAATATGTAACCATGCCAATTTTTAAATTAATATGACAAAAGTTATTAAACTTCCAATAAATATTAAAATCTAGACATTGAAAATTAATATGACACGTACTCACTTTTTAAAGCTTTAAACCTAAAAAGGAAAACAAAACAATATAAAACAAACTTATAATAAAAGTATGCAGACTTTTTACATTACATAAAACAAATGAATCCTGCGGACCAGAATTCACTTTAAGTAAAACGACTCTATTAATATTTATAAATTCAATAAATATTGTTGGTATCTTATTTTACTTTTTTGTCGATGTGGCGGGACAATTTCGCCGATCGGTGTCTTTGCACATTGTAGATGGAATGGAACTTGCAACTATAAATTTGCAGTCCCAAAACGTGAGATTACCAATACAAATTTGTTGTGTGGCCAAGACAAAGTATTCGAGCACATGAAATTGAACACTTTTTCTTTTTTTCTTCTCGCACAGGGGATCATGCACACGTGTCCATACAATTGGAAATATATTCAGATTTGACAGAATGCGCCTTCACAAAATAGATAAATGGACTCTCATTTTTTCCTACTTCACTATGCTCTCACAGAAGGCTTGGCTCTTATTCATTCTAGTGTCCAAACTGGGGTTAGCACACCGGTTGTGCTCTCCTTTACATATCCACTACAGCTCAAATGGATTTTCGAGTTGGCCGCACTAATATATAAGATCTAAGCATACATGCAAATAAAAGCGGATATTCTACCGGAAGAATTATACAAAAAATTGTAGACAAGAGACATAAATCAACACCGATTTAACATGGTTCACCCAAAGCTACGATTTCTCACTACCGTCGGGCTACGTCCACCATAGAAACAAGTCAATCTATTATCCAAATCTTATATTTGACAAGATATACAATGAAGATTTAAAATCTTCCACACCTCTCGATGTTCATAAAGATCAGTATTTCTTCAAGCTTTTGCCTTCTTCACTAAGAATTCTCTCTCACATAATTATATTGTAATTATGATCAATCCTCTCTCTAAACCCTAGCTTTATGCTTATATAGTCATTTATAGACTTAGGGCACTTAGCAATGCAATCTGTATGTGATTTTCTAAGCATTTTATTATTTTCTACATCGTTTCTAGTAATCTATTCTAATGCTAAAAATAGAAATAAAACATGGCCACGAGAGTTAATTAAAAGCTCATCGCACTGTGTAATCGATGTCGGGTGGACGTACCCAACCATCGTAAGGTTCCAACTTACCTGACCGATGCCGGTCAAACCCTAACCGATGTTGGTTACTTACTTTTATTTTCTAACAAGTTGCACTACATACTAAAATGAAGTAATTAAGCTTCACAACTCAAAAAAAAAATCTTCCACTTAAAAAAACGAGTTTAATTACTGCACCATACATGTATAACATCATTCTATGGATCCTTCCTTGGCTTTTTTTTATAAATTCTTCCTCTTCAGCCTCAAACTTGAAGACCAATAGAAGTGAATGTAGCTCAACTTCTCCTTTCGCTAATGGATTCGTTAGTATATCTGCAGAGGTTCTTTGCCGATATGAATCTTTTCTATATTACCAACAGCAAATTCTTCAGTAACTGTCATGGCCACTGTGTCCATACAATTTCGGCTGCATCGGCCTTCACAAAATAGTATAAATGGACTGTCCATCCTCTAATACCTACTATACAATGAAGATTTAAAATCTTCCACACCTCTCGTATGAAGTGATATCTCAATAATTATATTGAATGTGTTTCGTTATCGTATGAAATTCACTCGAGTTCTTTGCCAAAATGAATTACACTCTAACTATCATCTTTGAACAGGTTTACAATTACATTGCTCCTTTCCCAACTCTTCAATGAACCCACTCATCCATATCATCTCCTTTTTTCTTCTAGCCTCTATACTTGAAGCTGCAACATACTCTACCTATGTAGTAGACAAAGCCACAACCTTTTGAAGTGCAATCTCAAAATCCAACTAATCGCCATTCCACCTACCTCTTATGAAAATATATCCAAAGAGTGCTCCTCCTACCATCCGGATCTCCAACCATATCCAAATCAATATAGCTACGTAATGAAATATTTGAAATTTCATAGCATAACTACAAGCTAGATGTCTCTTTCAAATACCCTAGTATCCATTGGACTATTTTTTAATGCTCTTTACCCGGATTAGCCATATATGTACTCACAACCCCACCGCCTGTAATGTCTAGTCTTGTACAAACCATAGCATACATGAGACTTCCAACTACTGGAAGCATATGGCACTCGTGTCATGTATTTGACCTCCTCTTGTGAGGAAGGACACGATCTTTACTCAATTTGAAGTGTCCAACCATAGGTGTGCTAATAGGTTTTACATTTTGCATGTTGAACCTTTCTAACACCTTGTAGATATAATCCTCCTGAGACAAATACAATTTCTTTTTTTTCCGTCTCCATGTATTTTCTTGCCAAGGATTCTTTTTGTAGCTCCCAAATCTTTCATTGCAAACATGTGACCTAGCTTTCTCTTAAGCTCACCAATTTCCCGAATACTAGATCCTGCAATAAGCATATCATCCACATGCAGTAACAAAATAATATGGCTCCCATTTTCAAGCTTCTTGAAATAAATACAATCATCAAATTCACATCTCAAGTAACCATGCTCATGCATAAAACTATCAAACCTCATGTACCATTGTCTTAGAACTTGTTTGAGCCCATATAGGCTCTTTTTCAACCTGCACACTAATTTCTCCTTACCCTTGACTTCATACCCAAATGGTGCTACATATAAATCTCTTCATCCAAATCACCATGAAGGAAATCTGTCTTCACATCTAGTTTCTCTAAATATAAATCTTCGACCTCAGTAACTAAACTCAATACAGTATGAACAGAAGTCATCTTAACAACAAGAGAAAATATTTCACCAATGTCAATACCTACCTTTTGTGTAAATCCCTTTACTACAAGACTTGCCTTATACATTTTCGGTCCACCCTCTTCTTCCTTAATTCTGTAAACCCACTTGTTCTGAAATGTTTTCTTTCGTGCTAGAAATTTAACCAAATCCCAAGTCTGGTTCTATTCCAAAGAGTTCATCTCCTCATCCATGCCATGCTCCCACTGAACGTGAGTTTTATCCTGCATTGCTTCTTCAAAGCTTTCTAGTTCACCACTATCAGTCAATAATACATAAAATAGAGAAGGTGAAAATATTTCTAGAAGTTTACTTACCCTTTGTGACCTTCTCACAGGAGTTTGGGGTACCGGAGGCTCAATTTGGACCTCCTGGACATTAGTATCAACTTTTGATAGTGACCGACGCCAGTCACCTCTAACCGACATCGGTTCTGCTAACCGACACCAATTCTAATCCTCTCAGTAAGTGTTGGTAGTTTATCTCGACCACCAGTCGTGGCCTAACCGAAAACGTTCTTGTGTATTTCTGTAGGTGTTTCTTTAAAACCTAAGAGTTCATTTTCATCAATAAAATTCTCAATTTTCTCATCCTTGGGTACCAAAATTTGATCCCTGTACATTCTCTTTTCATTCCATTCAACATCACGAATCCTAACAATTTTATAATTCTCTAAATCCCAAAAACGAAAAACCTGAAATCACCGGATCCATAACCAACGGAAAGTGCACCTCTTGGATTTTGCATCCAACTTTTTCTATTTTCTCTATCAACATGCACAAAAGATTCTCAGACCAAAAATTTAAGAAAAGAAAGATCTACCTCTTTTCCAGTCCATGTTTCCTTTGGTATTCCTCCATCTAATGAACTTGAAGGGACACGGTTAATCAAATAAACCACTTTGTATTAATCGCTTTTGCCCAAAATGCAAGGGCAATCCGTAATGTATACTTATACTTCTAGCACATTCCATGATTTTACTATTCATTCTCTTTGCAACACCATTCTCTTGTGGTGTTCTTGGAACCATTATTTCTCTACGTATCCCATTCACTAAACAATAATCATTGAAATCTTTGCTACAATATTCACCACCATTGTCAGATCTAAGGCACTTTAACTTAGAATTTGATTCATTCCCAACAAGGGCTTTCCATCTTTTAAAAGTTTTAAAAACATCAGATTTATGTTTAATACAATAGACCCATATATTTCTTATAGCAACATCAATGAAAGTAACATAATACTGGATCCACCAAGATAATCTACTTGAGTGGTCCCCATACATCTAAGTGTACAAGCTCTAATTTTTGCTCCTTCTTAGTTGCCCCAACTTTGAGAAATCTCACTCTTTTTTTTTTCCAAAATACAATGCTCACAAATCAAGATCTAATTCTTTCAAATTTGATAACTTACCCTTAGCCTTTAAGATCTGCATTCCTTTTTGACTCATATGACCCAATTAATTATGCCACATGCATGCATCTGAATCTGAAGTAGATAATGCAGAAAATGAATCAATAATATAGGTAGATAAATATAATGTTCTTACCTTCTTACCTCTTTCCACAACAAAAGCACCCTTGGTGACTTTCCAAGAGTCTCCTATAAAAGTAACCATGCAACCAGATTCACCTAGTTGCCCTGCAGAAATAAGATTCCTCTCGAGGATTGGCATATGCCTCACATATTTCAATACCCATGTATTTATATTCTGCAATTTTAGATGAACTTCCCTTTACCAAGATGATCTGCAAGGTTCATCATCACCCAAATAGACATGCCCAAAATTTCCTGGACATAATTTTTGAAATAACCCTTATTTGGGGTTGCATGGAAAGAAGCTCTTGAATGTAAAACCCAAGATTCAATTCTATTATCCAAAGAAAGAATAAGAGCATCTTGCATTACCTCTAATGCAGCAAGATTCACCTCTTTACCTTTGTCTAGTTGTTGATTCTCTTTATCTTTTGACCAACAATCTTTCTTTGCATGTCCTTTCTTTCCACATTTCCAACATGTAATTCCATTACTCGGATTTAGATCTGCTATCCCTTGACTTTGATTTCCCATTAATCTTACTCTTGGATCTCTCCTTATGTATGCCTCTGCTTTCTACGTTCAAAACATTTCCAGGATGATGTTTCCTCTATACTTTTCCTATGAATTTCTCCATTCAAGATTATACCAACCACATCATCAAACTTAAAAATATTATTAGCAGATCCTGTATTACTAACAACCATTACCAAGTTGTCCCAACTATCAGGCAAAGAACATAAGAATAAAAGTTCTTTTACTTCATCATCAAACGGTATTGAAATTGATTTTAACTGATTTACAATAGATCAGAAATTATTCAAATGACTAGAGGTAGATTCACCTTCATGCATCTTAGAACTAAAAATTTTCGTCATCAAATAAACTTTATTTTAAGCACTAGGTTTTTGATATAAATTAGCAAGAGATTTCATTAAGTCTACCGTAGAAGCCGCTTCTGTAACGTTGGAAGCCAGAGATGCTGCCAGGCTTAATCTTATAGATCTCAAAGCCTTTCTATCAAGAATATTTCATTCTTCATCACTCATCTTTGTAGGTCTAGACTTCTCATCCAATGGTAAGTACAAATCTCTCTGATACAGATAATCCTCAATCTGCATCTTTCATAATTGATAATTTCGGCTATCAAACTTTTCTACCTTGTATTTATTATCTTCTATCATTGTTGCAGCTCCCACTCAATTAGAAATCCCTTTGTGAGTAAATCAGTCAACACACAAAACCCTCAAACAAAGCTCTGATACCAGTTATTGGGGTTA
The DNA here is from genome assembly GCA_018340775.1 of Taxus wallichiana var. yunnanensis. NCBI lineage: Eukaryota > Viridiplantae > Streptophyta > Pinopsida > Cupressales > Taxaceae > Taxus > Taxus wallichiana. The sequence goes on from CM031241.1 coordinate 57,492,434, forward strand.
GCACACCGGTTGTACAGACAATATATTAGATCTAAGCATACATGCAAATAAAAGCGGATATTCTACCAGAAGAATTATACAAAACAAGAGACATAAATCAACACCAGATTTAACGTGGTTCACCCAGTGTAGGATACATCCACCAAGAAACAAGTCAATCTATTATCCAAAGCTTTGACAAGATATACAATGAAGATTTACAATCTTCCACACCTCTCAGATGTTTAGTACTGTCTTTCTTCAAGATTTTTCCTTCTTCACCAAGAATTCTCTCTCACATAATTATCTTGTAATTATGATCAATCATTCTCTCTAACCCCTAGCTTTATGCGTATATAGTCGTTTATAGACTTAAGGCACTTAGTCATGCAATTAAATTCATTAAATCTATTCTAATGCTAAAAATAGAAATAAAAGTCGAGATTTAATTAAAGGCTTGTCACACAAGGAACCGATACTGGTTCTTCCCAACTATCGCTGGTTCCAACTTGCCCTAACCGATGCCGGTCAAACCCTAACCGATGTCGATTACTGTATTTTCCAACAAGTTCCAATTGCATACTAAAATGAAGTAATTAAGCTTCACAACTCAACACGCTGATACCAGATGATATATTTGGTACAGATTTAATTATGAAAACAATAGAATAGAACACCAAATATAAACAAAAATAATATACTTCTAATTTTATTCATTTAGGATTACAATTACATTGATGGAGAATACATTTTATAATGTTTGAGCTCCTACAAAGGTGGATTCAAAATTCATCTTCAATCCTATCTCCTGGTATCTCTCTTATCCCTCATATGTCTTTAGTAATCCCAAGATATTTCGGACTCCCAAATGGTTACATGAGTTGTGCATTACGACTATTTACACACTTGGGTATTATTTAAATATTAAATAATACTAATATTCTAATACACTATGTTCAAACTATGAACTTAATTTTCCCAAAAATAGAAACATCCGAACTCCGGACTAGAAACATGTCATTGATTATGCGCATCGGTAGTTATTTCTCATCTTTTAAGAGTTATTGCAGCAACCACTCAAACATCTTTTCAAGTTGTCAACACTTGCGGATGAGGAGGAACATGAGACTATAAGGAAGTAAATTGGTGTTCTCCACACCAGGAGGAATCCCTTCAATGCCCCTTGAAACAAAAAATTTCGTAGACAAATTTCTATATCATACATTCGCATGTAGTGGAAACCATGGGCTGGATTCGAGGAGGTTTTGAGGTGTATTGATGATCATTATGAGAAATCGTAGACACACACGAGAAATATGGTCTCGCTTTGTCCCATTTTCTCCCAATCTCTTAAATTTGGAAAATAAAATAGTTGATGTTAGGGCAACACGAGTATGATAATGTATATTTTCATTTATATACCCACATTTTTAATGTATTTGACACATGTTTCCCACCTTGTTAAAAACAATTTAAAATATTTCCATTTACTTACATATGAGATGTGCATCACTGAGTCTCGTATCATAGGCAACACATTAGAGGAAGTATTCATTGAGCCTTATAAAAAGTGGTGTGTTTTAATTTGTCTACGCATGTCATGAGAATATATTGCCAACGTGCACACATGCTACCATGCAATAAAAAATGAGATTTCCACAATAAGGAGCCTACAAAAAGAATATGTATACCATGAAAATAGATAAATGTATACCTTTTGAAACTACTTGAGAGCCGACATGGTCTACAAAATATCTAATTTCCACCATTATCAATGAGATTGGACCCCATGCTTTGAAAGGATTCCCTGAAACATCTTCATTATTGATTACAATATGCCATTAGGAGGTTTATTAGTTGATGTCATTATTTCTTTTTCTTAAATCACTATACACAAGTTTTATCCAAATCACCACATATAAATGACTTAAGTAACTAAAAATTCAATAAATTGAGTTCACTCAATCACAATGAATTCAAATCTATATATCCATCTCATTTTTGTGTTGTTCGAATGTTCCTCTAGATGTGTTTATCAAGGGGATTTGGGGAATTAATTTTTTCAATATCTGATGATGCACACTATAACACCCACAAAAATGATGTCCTAAAACCACATTAAACCCTAAATACTTATCTATAAAGTTGCGGGAATTTTTTTGTTTAAATATTGCAAGGGTGTCAACCCTATAATATGTTTTGTAACGCCCGCCTTTCGGGACACTACAAAACCACACTAAAAATTTGAATAATTTTGTTTTAAGTGAACTAAAACAATATGAATATGTTTGCTTAACCGTTGGTTTCTCTTAGTAATGATTTTATATTAAAGTGTACATATATACTTCAAAATTTAATGAGTCATTAGTCCAAAAATTTAATTATTGATTTCTAATAGACTTAGTAAGGTCTCCAAATTAAGACCACACATATTTTAACTAAATTAGTTTCCCTCCCTTATTATTTTTAATATTTTTCACACACTTCCCCTTTAAATTTATTTTTCAAGCCCATAATAATGCCCATAAAGTGTGTAGGGTTGAATATGGGCCCTAGGATCAATCTAATCTTGACCCTAGATTTGAATTTCACCCTAAAGTTGCCCTAAACATCTCTATGTTTTTCTTTCCCTTTCTAATCCTCATCTCATTTTGTTTTGTGTTTTCATTTGAATGTACAGGTTATGGAGGAGCTAAGGGAGAGAAGGATTCATGGGATTTCTCCTTTGATGAGTAGGATCCTAATAATATTTCATTATTATTTCTTTTGTATGTCTTCCCAAATGTGGATCTCCTCAGATTGGGCATCTCTTTCATACCCTCATGGTTATTTTATTTATTTGTTTTATTAGAGAGACTTATTTTTCTGATTTTATACATATAAAAAAATTATAAATAAAATCTAAATAGAACTAAATATTTTGATGCCACAAAAACCAATCCGCAAAATACCGAAGTTGTGGTTAGGAATCATTTAAGCGGAGCTATGAAGAAAGGGTCGGTCATGCTTTTGGAGGATTGGGGAAAGCAGTTGGAGAGATAAGGGTCTTTGTGAAGGGGAGGAAAGGGAAGAGGGTCCGCATGGAGAAGGGGGAGAGGGAGGTGGCGGTGAGGAGGGGTGGGCTGCGGCAATGCGGAGAGGAGTGGGCGGTGGCGGTGAGGAGGACAAAGAATGGGCTGCGTAATCGGGTAGAAACATGGAGTGGTGGGGGTAGTGGCGGTGCGGTGGAAGGGTGCACAGGGTTGGGGAGGGGTTCGACCCTCCCCACCATTCCTTTTTCTTTGTTTTAAAAAAATTAAACACTTCCACCGAACTTTGCACTATTGAAATTTCTTTGTTTAGAATTGCATTTCTAATAAATGTTTAAATATTAATATATATATTATTTGTCTATGTGTGTGTGTGTGTGTGTGTGTTTTATTTCATATAACATTATAGATGATACAATATTTTTGAATATGATAATAAAATATTTATGGTAATAAAATAAATTCTAAATAATGAATACTTTGTAGCACATTTTATTATCTTGATTACAATTACTACTATAAGGAATACATTTCAACATAACTATATCATATGTTATGGGGTGAAAATAAATACAAGATGTGAGTAATAAAATATGGTCTTCAAACTAGTGAACTATGCAAATAATATATGTATTTTATTTTTGACAATATTAAATCAAAATGATTCATTCCCTTATGTGAAGAGAAATGCATATGGTAAAGTATGTTGATACAAGAGGAGAAGCTAAAAATTGTCTAAAAATTTAGGAGTGATAGAGCAAGAAGACTAATATTCTCATACAATGAACCCACAAACTCCATATTGAACTAACTTCCTTTCAAATGCAAAGCAAATTTAAGGTTTCATATTTTCACACAAGTAAGATCTCCAATAAGTAATATATTTTCTTTTGAAGAGACATGCTTTCAATAAACAACTTTTCCTTCCAAAATGGAGTTTACAAATCAATACATATTCAAATAAATAACTCTTTTACAAGGTTTCTTTGTTTTTCAAAGCTTTAAGCACATCAACCCAACATGTTTCCAAACTATGTGAAATACTCGAGAAACCTCATTATGTAGTGCCCCCATTTTCTAACCTCGATTACTGCATTGTTGCTTAACCATAGTTATGATTTGACATGGTTTTGACATATTTTGGACATTAGGTTATGTTATTTGACCTTCATGGACATGTGTGGTTAATCGGTGCATAGCACCAAGTTATATTTGATTTGTATGTTGGTACATTTTATTTGATGTTGGGGATACTAACTTATTGCTATGATATTTGGGCTTAATTGATATATGATGGATACATAGTTTAGTCGCATGTCTTGATGCTATAGAATATTTGATTATTGATGAGGACACATGATGGCATGGTTATATGACATTTATATGTATTACGATGGCTAACATATGACGAATTGTGTGAGATTTTGCATGTTTCACATTTACGATTCCATGTGATGTTGTGATATCATAAATTTACATGTTTAGACTTGATCGTTTATTGAGTAGTTGGTTTACTCTTGTATTGGACAAATGCATTTAATGTGTGTATTGAGTGTGCAGGTGATAGGTCACAGGAGAACGTGGGTTTTAGGGTGGCTATGAAAATTGTGCACAAGTGGCCCATGGGGCTAAGTCCTAACCATGTTAACTATATGAGGCCTTATTGTATGTTTGTATTATTTGGGAAGCATGACGGACCGTCATTTGTAATGTTGTATGTTACGTAAAATTAATTATGTCTAGGGTGTTTATTTTTTCAAGTAAATTAGGTTTAAGGACTTAATGGTCCCCACTTGCATTAAGATTTGTATTTGGGTAAGTGTGGGTTAATTAGAGAGGATTACGGTTATATGTGAACCCTTGAGTGGGACCCACATCCTCTACAGTTGTTCCCAAATGTGCCAAACCCGAAATTGGGCTATTTATGACATTTTAAGTGACCACTTTTAGTTTTGAGAGTTCACTTAGCATGAAAATAAGCCCTTGGACCCTACCTATTAGGTAGGTAGTTTAATTTCAAGGCATAGAGGGAGTTTCCCTCTCATTTATCCTCTCTTTTGTTACCATCCATGTAAGATGGATTGGTATGTGTGTTTTGTAAAAACTTGCACAAACTTGTTTTATTTTCATTTTGGAAAATTTGGGACAAGAGTGTTTAAAGTGAATTTATATTTTCTTATTTTTATTTTGGGAATCTTTGACTTTGAGGGAAGAGAGGGGTGACACATGTCATGCCCTCATTGGTGAGAAAATTTGTTGGCTTCTCTTCAAATTCTCCTTCATGTGGGTGAAAGAGCACATTTTGTTTTGGGGGTCTTTTTCTGGTGCTTGGAGACTTTTTGGAGCTAGAGTTTGCTTGGATAAATAAGTGGGAAAATCTTAGAGTGTTGGAGAGATTTTGGAGGTAGGATTTTGATCTCATTATATGTTTTATGTCATGTTAGATCTTAGCTTTTCTTATAGTTGAAATGTGTGTTTTGTTGCATGTTTTTTATATTGCTTTGGGTATGTTTATTTTCATTTTCTCCATCCATCATATGTCTTGGTGGTATGGGGAAGAGAGGGATTTTACCTCTTAAAACTTCTAGCCTTATGGGAAATCCATGTTGTTTCTTTTCACTCCCCTCATATGGTTTGAGGTGGGGAAGGTGGTTCATATGGTTTGAACCCCTTCCCCATTCTTGGAGAGGAAACCCAATGGGTTTGAAAATCCTCCCAAGAAGGATTTAGACGAATGGGTGGAGCAATAAGGAGGTTTTGTTATCTTGGAGGAATAAGGAGGTTGTGAAGAAATTGTTAGTGTGCATCCTATGGTTGGACCAAACCTTTGACACTTTTGGGTATCTCATTTTCTTTTCCCCATTTGTGAGGATTAATATAGTTTTCTCATCCTTTATTTCGGTTGCTAAATGTTGTGTTTTCTTTAGTGCATAGACTTGTCTTTTATGTGAATATGTTGTTGTTTATATCTCCCTAAATCTTGTGCACATTTGTGGAAGCTAGCTCTCTCTCCCATGGGATTGGGGGAGGCTAGCATGTCTTCCAAACTTTGGAAAGGCATGTAATTATGCCTATAGGTTGGGTGGGAAAACAAGCCTTTCTCTTTGTGTTGAAGTATATGTGGAGTACAAGACTTGGAGTTTAAAGCTTGAATATGGTTTGAGCATTCTTGGTGATTATGACAATTGTTTCCCAATTTTGGGAGAGTTCTATTTCTTTGATCTCATTTGGTTATTGTTGAATCATGGTTATAATTTCTCCTTTGTAAATCTCCCATTTTGGGATACATGTATATTTTGTGCAAGTGTTGCTTCAAAGATGTGTTATCACTTTCTTGATTGTAGTAGAAGATTGTATGTAATGGTTTGAATCCCACTATTCTCCATGAGAGGTAATGTCATTGTGTTGAAACTTGTCTTCCTCATATTTTATTCGAATCTCTCACTTTTGTTTGTAAATATTTGTAAATCTTATTTCAATGAAAGTGGTACAAATTTCTTTCTTTAGAAAAGGGTAGTATAAGAGTTAGGAAGTTAGAATTTGAAGCTTGCACTAATAATTTGTATTGCAAAGAAAATAGGTTGAGTTTCTTGGTAACTTAAGGATGGTTGTTGTAATAACTCTTGATTTTTATATCAAATGAAATTTGCATTCCTTGTTCTTGAAAAACATAATTGAAATAAAAATGTTAGAAATTGGAAGAAAACTTGTATTGCTTGCTTGTATTACCTTGCATGTTGAAGGTAGGTTTGATGGATTAAGTGAATGATAGTGTTACCTTGCCTTGGTTGCTATTACTCTATGTATTTTGTAGGGTAATGAACAGATTTTAAATGTAACCTTTTTGATGTATTAAAATTGTGCTTTTAAATGTATTAAGTGAGGGGAAACAATGACATTGTGTCAATGGTAAAATTTTCATTTACATTGGAAAAAGTTATTAAAGTAGTTGTCTTGTTTTGATTTCTTAAGAATCATTTAAAGTTTGATTTTGTTTCTTAATATGTTGGAATTGAAGGAGAAAGTATTCGTTTGCAATCAAAGTCATGGGGATATATGATAAATGGCTTCTTTTATTATTGTTGTTAGAGTTAAATTAAGGATTAAAGAGAGCCATTTTAACCCATACTCTTTAAGGTTGGTATATATATATATATATATATATATATATATATATATATATATATATATATATATATATATATATATATATATATATATATATATATGTATGTATGTATGTATGTATGTATGTATGTATGTATGTATGCATGTATGTATTCATGCATGTATTTATGTATGTATGTATGTATATGTATGTATATGTATGTATGTATGTATGTATGTATGTCTATATATTTTTTTATCTCGAACTCACCAATAATAATTCTTGTTTTAAACCTATTAAATAGGTAGAGAAATGTGAAGGATTTCTATTATAAATACAACTATTTAAAATAAAATATATTGCCCCCTACCACATATTCCACTCCATATCCATGTCGTGGCACCCCCTCTGTCACCCTCTACTAGCCGCAATAGCAAAATAACCCTATCTGCTTTTGTTTAAAATGACCGTGTGAATCCTGATATATATATCCCAAACCTAGATTTTAATATTCTGATTTCTCTTCTTCGTGGTAAGGAAAGAAAAGAAAAATAACTAAAGAAAATATATCCAATCTTGAAAATGTAGATAAAAAATATATATATTGAAGATCCTGTAACTTGAAAAAGAGGAAGAGGTTGATAACATGCCATCATGGCCACCCCCTATTTATTTATGCGTCTCTATACCTGCAATAAGATCACATCTTTGGCTGCCCTGGGTACAAGAGAATAAACAAAACCTCTATTCTTCCTTGAGCCCATATGGTCGACTTGTGAAAAGGAGAGGAAAAAAAAAGAATAAGGGAAACCAATCAAAGAAATACAATAAAGCAAACCAAAGAGATATTTTAGGGCTTCACACCTTTTCCCTAAAATCAAGGGTGCAAATCAAAACAATCTAAGGGCCCAAAATTGGTCTTCATTTCTTTCTAATCCCCTTTAACTTGTTTTTTTAAATTTAGATCATAAAGTTATCCTTAATTTTTTTTTTCTTTCCTCCTCACGTATTGAGAGAATAATATTAATTCAAAATTTTCTTTTATGAGAGGGTTTCATTTGGCATTGTTTCTTTTTTTTTTAAAAAAATTAAACCCTTAGGCTAGCTATTTAAAGTAGTGTTCTAAATAATCCTCACCCTACGTAAGCCTAGATGGGGCTGTTTTTTTAATTTATTAAAAAAATCACCTTTGTTTATTTTAATAAACATTGATCTTAAATAAAATCAATAATCACCTTTGTTTCCTTTTATTCCAAGACATAGTTATGGATTTATATTACTAATAAGTGTAGTTAGGAAAAAAATGCACAATTTTCTAAGTATTATTTTTGGTTTGGTTTGTGTCCTCGAACTAGGGCATTACATTTGATATCGAGCTTGGGTTTCACACCGAGAGCACTAGGTAGGATTAGGTAGTAGATTAATAATTTTATTTGGTTTGGTTTCTCACTTAGCAACAACGTTTCCACTAAATTTATGCAGTTTTATTTTTCGTTGGACAAAAGTTCGTAATAAGGTGTTTGAGATAGCATACCTAGGATAACCACTTTGGAGTGTTATTCTTACTTGAGGGTGTCTCCCACATTTGATTTCAAGCTTGGACAAGAAAAAATTAAGAAATGGAACAATCGGGGTGATTGAAATGCAAGTTTGTTCAAACTCTCTACTCTAAAACACTGTGTAAAAGTTAGAAAAATTCCTTCAAAATTAGCATGCAAAATGACTCTGTGACTCCCATAGCAAAGAACGCTTTAGATGATCATGCTCTCTAATGACATGGGATTTCACAACAACTCTTAAAACCAATTTATAGATCATTTGATCATTTAGTTGTATGCACTTTGAGCTCAGTTTACCACATTGTTATATGAGACAACAAATGAAATCCAAGAAATTTGTTTCAAATTTAACTTTTAGTTTTGGGAGCTTTAGTAGGAAATTAAAATATACCTCTTCTAACCTTTAGTATTTCTACATGGTAATTGGTTTCAGAAATTAGTTTTGTGAAAACGGATTTGGGACCTAATTTTTCAAGCGTGTTTAGGAGGCCTCTAGTCATTCGGCAAAAAAAAATTAAAACTTGTCAATCACATAGATTATCTCTTGAAATGAGGTCATAACTAGAGTTCAGTTATCGAATTATGTGTCGTAAGTTGCATCAAATTCTCTATATATAGTATAATAGATGAGAGTTAATAGAAAACGTTTTGAGTTGTGAATGCTTGTTTTCAAAACTCATTTTGTAGCCAATTTCACTAAAAATCTGTTGAAATGCAATAACAAAACTTTAATAGTTGGCTCTAAGAAAGTGCTTCCAGTTCGAGATTCGTTCACCCGTTTTGAATTTTGTATGTCTTGTTTGACTCCCTATATAACAAATAATTGGCTGGAAGTGTTTGTTTTACCATTTGGGTGTTGGGTACTTGTTTGGGTAGGCCATTTTTATAGTCGTTTTGGCTAGATTGTAGGACAAGAGAATTGGGTCTTAGTGAACCATTTGAATTCTTAGAACACCTTTGGAGGGTGCAAGATTTTATAATATGATTATCATGATGATTTACGTGTGTTCTAGGTTAAATTTTACAACCTTGACAAATTATGTGCTACGAGACATTTTTGAGTGTTATCTATTTTGGTATGGTTGGTCTTTTTAGACACCATAAAAAGTTTAGTTGTTGATTTTGAAAATAATTAGTGTTTGAATATACGAGTATATAATGGTTCCATTAGTTGAAGGAACATGTTTAAGGTACTTGATTAGTTGGTTTCCTCTTTGAGTGATCCGATATTCTTGAAAACTCACTCTCAATGTTAAGGACACCACTTTTAAAACTAACAAAACCCTTTTGGTATGGGTGTAAAATAAATAATTGTACCTTGTATTGAACCACCTAATAAGATAAAATGGTCCTCCATGCCTTAAAATTTTGTTATTATGAATCAGAATAATTTTCTACTCCTCATGTATATGCTACAAATCTAAATTTTATAACTCTTTTTATAAGAAAATTTTCCAAGAAACCTTATAACCTTTCTTATCCTTTCAAAAGTGTATTTTTAAATTAAGTATAATTGGATGAAAATGTTTTCTAATGTAAACTCATCTAACATGTCTCTAAACAATATCTGGTAAAAGGAAAGGATTTTTAGTGTCTCCTTTTAATACGATGGTGTTACTTGAAGTGATATTTCATAGCTAGTTTATCCTCTTCACGTAAACTAAGAATACATTGTGCTATTATAAAACGAATCTAGTTCTCATCAAAGCTCTCAGTATAACATTTGGATTTAGCTTCGGTAATGATCTAGTTATTTTAATCCTTCTTGAGCTCGATAAACCTATTTTCATACTATAACCACTTACTAATTTTTGTTGCAATATAACTTGGTTAAAACGTTTTACCTTAGTAAGTACACGTGTGATTATAAACCCTCTTTGAATTGATTAAAATGTTCCTAGTTAATCATGTTTATAACACTAATACATGTGTAGAAATCATGGAATCACTCTCTCTCTAACTTTATCTCATGGATCTAGAAGAACAATGGTTATGCGAAAATGACAACAATATCTCATTCTCTATCTCTCTAAAGTAAGATAAAATAAACTATTGTTGATTTCTCTCTTGGTTGGGTGAAATAGGATACGAGTGCTAATGTTAGCCCATAGAATTAGTGATGGATGCAATGATTCCTAGCCACTAAAATATACATATATTTTTAACTACATCTAGATACTTATACCTTATAAATAACAATAGAAACATGTAATTTTGAAAAACTTCGTCAATATACAATTAAACAACCTTGGTTGTAAAACAATGCTATCCTTACTACCCCTTAAAAAGATAAAATTGAGGTGATCATAAAGCTATTGCTTAAAATGGATTAAGAATGTTTATTAATATTAGTTTTGTGATATTCATAGAATATGGTCACACAATAAATGTTTGATCTTATGTAATTAACTTAGACATTGTGTTGTCTTTCCTAAGATCTAGGTGAGAAAGTAATATGAATAATAGAATGATTGCGATGATCTCACAAATTAGATATGCCTTTGGGTACCTAACTCTTAGGAGACTCTTTCATAAGATTTCTTTCACATTAGAAAAATATTAGTAGCTTATTATAAGATAAATGATGTGAACCCTTATTGTAAGAACTAAGAATAATGATTAACTATTATTTCCACCTACCTTGGGTGGAGGCGTCCTTTGTAATCAGTATAAACACTAGTTAAGAAATGTAAATTTGGAATTGTTCTAGGGTACTCTTTAAAAACATGGCCCCATTTGTTTTTACCACTCGAAAGGGTGGAAAAATTTAAAGTTATTTGTGTAAAATGGATTTACCCTCTAGTTGATGAAGTGTATACATATCTATCTCTAGCAACACAATGGGCCATTTACGACCAAATAATTGTTAAGTAAAAGTTAACATAAGTTCCATATCTTGAGGAGCATTAGACTATACCTTTCCTTAAAGGAAAAAGTGTGTTGATCTCTTGTACTTTTGAGGAAGGTATACATAAACTAGTTGTATTCTGTCAAAATTATAATTGCCTAGTATTTGGATAGGTTCAAGAAGCATTCACTTTAAATGGATTCTGTTTGCATAACTCATTCTTGTTTTCTCTTGATTATAGTATTTAGGAAAATGATAAAACTTAAGTAAAATTTTAATGTCTTATTGAATTGAAAGTTTGTTGTTGTCAGTAAGTTAAATGTGGCTTTGTGGGGATGTAGGGAGTTCGAAAATTTCTTTTTTTCATAGTGAGAACTGATATAAAAATTTTAAACAATGATAAATTCAATTATCATTTATGATATTTCTAAAGCAAACCTTGAACCAAAATTAAAATGTTCTAGAAAATGGTACATGCTATGAAACTTTGGAAACCAAACTAGAAAACCAATCCTAACCTAGTGGTTGACTATATATTTCACCCACAACTTTTTAATACTATCATTTTGTGAACATAAAAATAATGGTCAAATTAAGCCAACACCTTTAATTATGCGTGGTATTATGTGAATCTTTGTCCTTGACCTTAATGAATAATGTAGATGCTAGAATCATTATTGGAGAGACTCGTGAACCATTTCTTTCAAATTTAAAGTAATGATGAGCTAGGAGATGAAACCACATGGAACTTGGAAACTTTTTCTCTCTTATTGTGTGGTATTTGTGACACCTTAGATAGTTTCCTTGAGTGGGCTCGTACGTAACTAGTATGAAAACCCTGATAACCATTTTAGAACAACATTTATGTTCTCTTAGACCACCCATCATTTTTTTCCTTTAAATATAGACCTTATGTTGTACATCCTCTTATTTGGACCCTTATAGGAAGGTTAGATGTTGAAGAAAATAAATTCGGTTGGAAGCTACATTTTTTTCCTTGATTAATATTCTCCTAATTGAAAATTACACTTGACCTTGAACCATGTTTTATTGGATGAGACACATTTGTGAAGATAAATTAAAATACAATAATGTAGTTCCTTTAAAGTGACCTTAATGTTGGACATACACTATGTGATCTTTTAGAGGGTTTCACAATGATGTGGATAATAGTCCCTTGGAAGATATAAATTCCTTTAATTAAATTAATCTAAGTAAGAGAAACACTTAGCACTTGACCAAGTTTGAATTTGTGGGACATGCTTGTTGTGTTCAACAACCGCATGATAGGACACAATACCTCATGAGATCATATCCCTATCCCACCTAGTGACTTCTAGGAGGAAGTTTAATTTTAGGAGAGGGGGATGTAGTGCCCCATTCGCTAACCTTGATTACTGCTGACTGCTTAACCCATAGTTATGATTTGACATGGTTTTGACATATTTTGGACATTAGGTTATACTATTTGACCTTCATGGACATGTCTCAGTTATTCGGGCGCTTAGCACCAAGTTATATTTGATTTGTATGTTGGAAAATTTTATTCAATGTTCGGGATATTAGCTTATTGCTATGATATTTACGCTTAATTGATATATGATGGATACATAGTTTATTCACATGTATTGATGCTATAGAATATTTGATTATTGATGAGGACACATGACGGCATGGTTGTATGACATTTATATGTATTACGATGGCTAACATATGATGAATTGTGTGAGATTGTGCATGCTTAGCATTTATGATTCCATGTGATGTTGTGATATATTAAATTTACATTTTTAGATTTGATCGTTTATTAAGTAGTTGTTTTAATCTTGTATTGGAGAGATGTGTTTAATGTGTGTATTGAGTGTGTAGGTGACAGTCACAGGAGAACGTGGGTTTCAAGGCGGCTACACAAATTGTGCACAAGCGGCCCATAGGGCTAAGTCCTAACCATGTTAACTGTATGAGGCCTTAGTGTATGTTTGTATTATTTGGGTAGCATGACTGATTCTCCTTTGTAATGTTGTATGTCATGTAAAATTAATTATGTTTAGGTTGTTTATTTTGTTAAGTAAATTAGGTTTGGGGACTTAATGGTCCCCACTTGCATTAAGTTTTGTATTTGGGTATGTGTGGGTTAATTAGAGAGGATTAGGGTCACATGTTCACCCTTGAGTGGGCCCCACATCCTCTACACTTGTGTCCAAATGTTCCAAACCCGAAATTGGGCTATTTATGGCATTTTAAGTGGCCCCTTTTAGTTTTGGGAGTTCACTTAGCATGAAAATAAGCCCTTGGACCCTAAATATTAGGTAGGGGCTTAATTTCAAGGCATAGATGGAGTTTCCTCCCATTTAGCCTCTCTTTTTCACCATCCATGTAAGATGGATTGGTATGTGTGTTTTGTAAAAAGTTGCACAAAATTGTTTTATTTTCATTTTGGGCAATTTGGGAGAAGAGTGTTTAAAATTAATTTATATTTCCTTATTTTTATTTTGGGAATATTTGACTTGGAGGGAAGAGAGGGGTGACACATGTCACCCCCTCTTTGGTGAGGAAATTCATTGTCTTCTCTTCAAATTCTCCTTCATGTGGGTGAAAGAGAACTTTTTTTTTTTGGGGGAGGATATTTTCTTGGTGCTTGGAGACTTTTTGGAGCTAGATTTTTCTTGGATAAAGAACTAGTAAAGGCTTAGAGTGTTGGAGATTTTTGGAGGTAGGATTTTGATCTCATTATATCTTTTATTTCATGTTAGATCTTAGCTTTTATTATAGTTGAAATGCATCTTCTTTTGCATGATTTTGGATATTTCTTTGGGTATTTTTATCTTCATTTTCTCCATCCATCATATGGCTTGGTGGATTTTGGAGTTTTGTGGGGGAAGAGAGGGATTATACCTCTTAAACCTCATGGCCTTATGGGAAAGCCACGTAGGTTCTTTTCACTCCCCTCGTATGGTTTGAGGTGGGGAAGTGGTTCATATGGTTTAGACCCCTTCCCCATTCTTAGAGAGGAAACCCAATGGGTTTGAAAATCCTTCCAAGAAGGATATAGGCGAATGGGTGGAGAAATAAGGAGGTTGTGAAGAAATTGTTAGTGTGCATCCTATGGTTGGACCACACCTTTGACACTTTTGGGTATCTCATCTTCTCTTCCCCATTTGTGAGGATGAATATGGTTTTCTCCTCCTTTATTTTGGTTGTTCAATATTATGTTTTCTTTAGTGCATGGACTTGTCTTTTATGTGAATATGTTGTTGTTTATATCTCCCTAAAATTGTGCACGTTTGTGGAAGCTAGCTCTCTCCCCCATGGGCTTGGGGGAGGCTAGCATGTCTTCCAACCTATTTAAATGCATGTAATGATGCCTATAGGCTAGGTGGTAAAACAAGCATTTCAAGTTTTTTTGAAGTCTATGTGGAGTACAAGACTTGGAGTCTAAAGATTGAATATGGTTTGAGCATTCTTGGTGATTATGACAATTGTTTCCCAATTTTGGGAGGGTTCTAATTCTTTGATATCATTTGGTTATGGTTGAATCATGGTTGTAATTTATCCCTTGTAAATATCCCATTTTGGGATACATGTATATTTTGTGCAAGTAAGTGTTGCTTCAAAGATGTGTTATCACTTTCTTGATTGTAGTAGAAGATTGTATGTAATGGTTTGAATCCCACTATTCTTCATGAGAGATAATGTCACCGTGTGTTGGAAAGTTTTCTTCCTCATATTGTATTGGACTCTCTCACTTTTGTTTGTAAATATTTGTAAATCTTATTTCAATGAAAGTGCCAAAAGTGTGGTCCAACATTGGAGCACATAAACAATAATCTCCACAACCTCCTTATTTCTCCAAATCTTCAACCCTCCTTATTTCTCCATCCATTCACCAAAATAATTCTTGGGAGGATTTTCAAACCCATTGGGTTTCCTCTCCAAGAGTGGGGAAGGAGATTCAAACCATATGAACCACCTTCCCACCTCAAACCATATGAGGGGAGTAAAATAACCTACATGGCTTGCCCATCAAGCCATGAGGTTTTAGTGGAAAATCCCTCTCTCTTCCCCCACACACTCCAAAATCCATCATGCCATATGATGGATGGATATAAAAATAAAACACTACAAGCATACTCAACAAAAGCCACAAACAAGAAAAAACACATAGATTTTAAACCAAAAAGAATAAGCATCTAACAAATTATAAAGTATAAAATTATCTCAAGGATCCTACCTCCAAAATCTCTCCAACACTCTATCTTTTTCACTTCCTTATCAAGAAAGCTCTAGCTCCAAAATCACCAAGCACCAAGCAAAAGCTCAAAAAAAAGTCCCATTTCTTCTCCATGAGGGAGAATTTGAAGAGAAGCCTATAAAACTCCGCACCAATGAGGGTGTGACATGTGTCACCCCTCTCTTCCCTCCAAGTCAAAGATTCCCAAAATAAAAAGAAGAAAGAGATAAAAAAATTTTTAAAATGCCCTTCCCAAAATGCCCAAAATGAAAATAAAACAAGATTGTGTAACTTTCTACAAAACACACATACCAATCCACCTTACATGGATGTGACCAAAGGGAGGAAAATGAGAGGGAAATCCTCTTTATGCCTTGGAATTAAGCCCCCCTACCTATTAGGTAGGTTCCAAGGGCCTATTTTCATGCTAAGTGAACTCCCAAACTTAAAAGGGGTCACTTAAAATGCCTAAAATAACCAAATTTCGGGTTTGGCACATTTGGGCACAAGTGTAGAGGATGTGGGGCCCATCCAAGGGTTCACATGTGACCCTATTATCTTCTAATTAAAACACCATTACACAAACACAAAACTTAAAACAAGTGGAGACCATTAAGTTCCCAAACCGAGTTTACTTAACAAAATAAAACATCCTAAACAAAATTAATTTTCACATTACATGCCATACCACAAATGAGGCTCACTCATGGTGCCCAAAATAATGAAATCTAATACTAAGGCCTCATGCAATTAACATGGTCAGGACTTAGCCCCATGGGCCGCTTGTGTAAAATTCATGTAACTCAAGCTCTGAAACCCACATTCTCCTGTGACCTATCACCTGCACACTCATTGCACACATTAAACATATCTATCCGATACAATTTAAATCAACTACTAAATAAGTGATCAATGAAATCTATGCTAGCATATCATCATATTTTAATAAAAAATGTGACAACATGCATAATTATACACAATTTACCATGAATTAGCCATAGAGATAAATAAAAGTGACATACATCCATATAATCCAAACATGCGAATAAACTAAGCATATAACCTATCTCAATTAGGTTTAAACAACATCATCATAAGCTAGTATCCACAACATCAAATGAAAAGGTGACAACATGTTAATAAGGTAAAATTGGCACTACGTGCCCAAATATCCATACATATCCAAGAAGGTCAAATATCATAATATTGTCATCATATATCAAATCCTATCAAAACATGTCTATGAATAAGGAAATCAATAGATAATCAAGCTATTAAAGTGTGGGCACTACATCCCCCTCTCCTAAAATTAGACTTCCTCCCGAAGTCACTTTGAAAGAGATAAGGATATCTATCCCTCAATGATGCAAAGCATCCTCCCAGTAGTTGTTGTCTCATCATATCTATCCCACTGCACTCTAACTGGTCCAAGTCTCAACCTCGAAGGGCCAACCTCCGGTGCTCTAGTATGCATACGGGCTCTAGTATCCACTATCCTCCATCCTCTACCTGTAATTCCAACCAATCCAAAACATGAGAAACATCAGGTACATATCTACGTAGTACAGAAACATGAAATACATCGTGGGCCCATGCAAGGCATGGTGACAAAGCTAGGTGATAGGAAACTAGACCGATGACCTCTAAAATATCAAATTCCCCACAAAATGAGGTGATAGCTTAGAACCCTTTCCATAATGGATTGGGCTCTTATGCGGATGAACTCTCAAGAAGACTTTTCAACCACTACAGAAGTGATGATCAATCCTCTTGGTTTCTGCATATGCCTTCTAACATGCTCTAGCCTTCTCAAGACATTGTCTAATCGAAAAAACTACTACTCTAAATCCTAAAGATAAGATGGTCCTAGAATAATCCTGTCATCTAGTCTATCCCAACTCAAAGGTGTCCTGTAAGGTCAACCATATAAATCCTGGTAGGGAGCCATACCAATGGAACTATGATAGTTGTTGTTGTAGGAAAACTCAACTAAATGCAAATAATCTTCCCACTTCTTCTGTTGGTCCATCACATACATCCTCAACATGTCCTCCAGTACTGATTAACTCTCTCTGTCTTGCCCATCTATCTCTAGGTGATATACTGAGCTGAAATTAATCTACATACCCAAAGCGGTCCTGAAAGGAAGTCCAGAAAACTAAAGTGTAGATGGTATCCCTGTCATTGATGATGGTCTTTAGAATCCCATGAAATCTAACAATGTCCTCCATAAATACTTTAGTGATGGCCTGTGCATTATAGGTGACCTTGGTTGGCGAGAAATGCACAACCTTGGTCAACTTATCCATGGTGACCATAATGGCATCATGATGATAAGAAGACATAGGGAGTCCAACTATGAAATCCATGGAGATCACATCCCATTTCCACTCAGGAATATCATGAGGATGTAAGAGTCCTCACGGATGAGAATGCTCGCCTTGACCCTATGACACTCAAGGAAATGTGTAACAAAATCTGCTATGTCCCGTCGAAAAGACTAGGCCAATAATATAACTCCCTCATATCGCGTGCATTTTATTTACTCTTGGGTGTGCTACATATTGAGCTCGATGAGCCTTTGTAAGGATGAAGCTACGCAGATCACCTGACTTAGGCACGTAGATGCATCTATGGAACCAAAGTAAACCATCTACCTCTAAAATACACCCTAAAATCTACCCTCTAATGAACCCTGTGACTCCAACATCTGTCTAGCTCCCTCATAAAACTTGTCCTCTAGAAGATGCTCAAGAATCCTTCCTCTTAGATATGATTTCAGTGTCAATGAAGTGAGCACATGTCGTCACCTACTAAGTGCATCTGCAACAACATTTTCCTTTCCTTTGACATATTGTACCTCTATTTCATACTCACATAGTAACTCCATCCAACACCATTGATAAACATTGAGGTTTTGCTATGAGAAGATATGTTAGCAAGCTACGATGATTTGTCCTCAAAATGAAAGGTCTACCCAAAAGGAAATGTCACCAATGCACAAGTGCATGAACAACTACTGCAAGCTCTAAGTCATGAGTAGGGTAATTAAGCTCATAATATTTGAGCTTGTGAGACTCAAAGGAAATAACCCAATGCTCCTGCATAAGAACTACTCCCAAACCCTCTAGTGATGCATCAAGACAAAAAAAAATCCTTTATAGGGTCTAGAACTAAGATGGGTGCCATGGTTAACCTTTCCTTAAGCAACAGAAAGGCCTGCTGACACTTCTCTGACTAATCAAAATTCTTCCCTTTCCTCTGCGAAGGAAAGAAATAGGGTGAGCAATCCTAGAAAAGTCCTGAAAAAACTTGCAATAGTAACCTTCTAAACCCATAAAACTCCTCACCTCGAATGGTATGATGTGGGCACTCACCAATCCATAATAGCATGTATCTTAGAGGGATCTACAGAGATATCCTCTCCTGATAAGATGTGACCCAAGTATTGAATCTCTGTCTAAAAGAAACTACATTTTTCCAAGTTTCCATGCAACTTCTGCTCTCTCAAAACCTGTAGAACCTATCTCAAATGCTCCTCGTGTTCCTCCTCGGAATGAGAATATATCAATATATCATCTAGGAACACTAAGAAAAGTGATCTAGAAAGGTCTTGAATACTCCATTCATGAGGCTCATGAAGATAATCTAGGCATTGGTCAAACCAAAAGGGACAACTATGAACTCATAATGCCCATAACATGTGTGAAAAGCTATCTTATGAATTTCTACATCTGAAATGCACAACTGATGATACCCTGACTTGAGATCGATTTTGGAGAACACTCTCACTCCTCGCATCTAATAAAACAAGTCATCAATCCTAGGGAGTGGATAACGGTTCTTTATTGTGACTTTTGAGCTGCCTCTCAAGTATACACAAAGTCTAAGAGAACCATCTTTCTTTTCACAAATATGACTGGCACTCCCCAAGGAGATACACTAGGACAAATGAGACCCTTCTCCAATAACTCCTCTAACTATATCTTGAGCTCATGAAGCTCTGGAGTCGTCATCCGATAGGGTGCCCTAGAAATTGGTGCAGATCTAGGTACTAAATCAATGGTGAAATCCACCTCTTTGCGGGGTGGTAACCCTAGAAGCTCACCTGGAAACACATCTACATACTCCCTCAAAACTACATGATCATCTAAGGGTGAATGCTCTGAGTGCTCTCTGATTGATCACTGATGGTGATAAAAAACAACTAACAACCTTTACGCATTCTCCGCTTGAGTTTCTTAGCCGAGATCATATGCAAAGAGATAGGCCTCTACATCCCTGAAATCATAACTACACTCCCAAGATCATCCTGACACTCAATGACCTTATTTCTAATCCACCTTGGCTCGATGAGCCTCGAGCCAATCCATACCCAAAACTACCTGATAGATCCTCGAGGAATAACTCATGAGGTCAAGAGTAGTGGAGAAGACTCCTAAATCAAGTACATAAATCTCCACATACGAGTCCATGGTGAGTTTGGCCCCAGAGGCCAACTCAACCTACCAACTATCTGGTTTCCTAGCCACCACTAGCCCACACTGGTCCACTATAGAAGGAGATACAAAATAATCTAAAGCACCTAAATCAAAAAGTACTGAGACAAAAATACCCCTAATAGTACTTGTCATCTCAATGACTGTGGCTTGATGCTCATCCTAGTGGTTTTCAACCACTGCATATACATGATGGGCACATCCCATGTCACCCACCATCTACTCGGATCTAGGAGCTCTCTCGCATATCCATGGTAGTGGGTTTGTGTGGACACATACACACATAGTGATTAGGGGACCCACAAATAAAACATCCTCCCCGCACCCTCTTAGATGGGGTCCTCATGTACTCGGTGAACTGATCCTACCACCCAACTCTAGTAGACTGATGCGAGTGAAATAGTTGTACCTACTGAGTACCATGTCTCCTATCCCTGGCTCCACCAAAACCTCCTCTAGTACCACCTCTCTGAAAACCTCTGAGTCTATCTAGCCCTCTCCTGGTGGTGGCCCTAATGCTGTGATGTGATGGAGCCCTCGAAGCTACCGGTGAAGGCCGAATCTTCCTCTAAGGGGTGGTGTTGTACCCCATGTCCTTCTAACTCAAAGGCCTGTATCCTATCCTGAAACTTTCTCTTTTTTCTATCTCGGTGCTCCTGTTCCCTAGGTCTTGTTCTCCTCAGCTAAGTAGGCCTTCTCAATGGCCTTCTCAAGCGTGGGAGGAGATAACATCCTAACTACTCCTGCTATGTCTAGCATTAAGGCCCTAAATAAACCTATTTACCTACAATTTTTGTCTTATAGGTAGTCCACATATTGCAGAAGATCTAGGAACCTACTCTCATATTGTGCCACTATGCCAGAGCCCTGTCGTAAGTCATGAAACTCATCAATCCTCTTCTGTATGAAATGCTTTGACATATAGCGAGCCCTAAATCACTCCTCGAATAACTCCCAGGTCATTGTCTCTCGAGTCAAATGGAGCTTTCACTCCTCATTCCTCCACCAAATTCCTGTTGCGTCTCGGAGGAGGTGTATGAAACCTAGCTTTGACATTGCTCTCATAAGAGTGCAAGCCAAAGCAACTATCTAGGCTAAGGAGCCATGACTCAGCCCCAAATCCATCTATAGATCCGGTGTAAGTAGGAGGCTACAAGTGAAGAAGATCCCTAATCACACTGCCTATGTCACGATCCTGGCATTGCGGTCCAATAGGTGAAAGGGGTCATCTATCTCCAAATGGTCCCTCAAAGTGTGAGTGGCTACGATGGTACGAGGCCACCCTCTCATGGTGAACGAAGGGCTACGTGACCTCTCCCACCTAGGGGTATCATGCTCTGGTGGCTCGAGTGTGTCCTCACCTATCGGCTCCTCATCTCCTGACTGGATGTCCTCCTCTCTCACCTCCTGTGGTGGTGGAAGGTGTTGCTGCACAACACCGATCAATTACTGAAGAGCCTCTAAGATTTGAGGTCCTAACTCGGTGCCTATGGTTCGGGTAGGCTATGTCCCAAACCCCTAACCAATCGTCCGTCTCATGGTGTCATCCTCGTGCACGAGGCAAAAAGTGGATAATTAAATTATAAACGGTTACGGAAAAAGTTTTAATCAATAATTTTATTTATTTATTTTTTTATTATATATATATTATATATATATATTTATATTGTGTGTGTATTTATTTTAATGTTATTAAAATATCGTTGAATAGCTAATTAATTACTCAGTGTCCGCATGTGCGAACCTATGCTCTGATACCAAATGTAACACCCTACCTCGGACACCGAAAAACCACACTAAAAATTTGAAAATTTTTTTTTGAACTAAAATAATACTAATGTTTGTTTAACTATTGCTTTCTCTTAATAATTTATTTTATATTAAAGCGTATATTATACTTCAAAATTTAATGAGTCATTAGTCCGAATATTTAATTATTTATTTCTAATAGACTTACTAATGTCTCCAAATTAAAATTACTACACATCTTTTAATACATTAGTTCCCCCCCCCCTTTTTTTTTAATAGTTTGCACACACACCCCTTTAAATTTATTTTCCCATTCCCATAAAATGACATGACTTAAAAGTGTAGGGTTGAATATGGGCCCTAGGATTAATCTAATCTGACCCTAGATTTGAATTTCACCCTAAATTTTCCCTAAACAACTCTATGTTTTTATTTCCTTTCTATCTTCTCTTTTTGTTTTTTTTGTGTTTTCATTTGAATGTACAAGTTTATGGAGGAGCTAAGGAGAGAAGTATTCATGGGATTTCTCCTTTGATGAGTAATCCTATCTAATATTTCATTATTATTTATTTTGTATGTCTTATTTCCAAATGTGGATCTCCTGAGATTGGGCATCTCTTTTTACCCTCATGGTTATTTTATTTATTTGTTTTATTATAGAGACTTATTTTCCTATATTATATATATATATATATTTATATTTATAACAAAGTATTAATAAAATCTAAATAGAACTCACCACAAAAAATCGATCCACAAAAATACTAGAAGTCATGGTTAGAAATCATTTAAGCGGCGGTATGGAGAAGGGTTGGTTATATTTGGAGAATGGGGGAAAGCGGTTGAGGGATAAGGGTCTTTACAAAGGGGAGGAAAGGGAATAGGGTCCGCATGGAGATGGGAGAGAGGGTGGTGGCGGTGAGGAGGTGGGCAAGGGACAGTGAGGAGTGATGGTGGCGGTGAGGAGGATGGTGAAGGGGGCTACGTGTGGTGGTGGTGGAGAAGTGGGGGTGATGGTGGTGGGTGGAAGGGTGTACAAAGTTAGGGAGGGGTTTTACCCTCCCCATCATTTCCTTTTGTTTTAAAAAAAAAATTAAACCCTTCCACCGAATTTTATTTTATTGAAATTTCTTTATTTAGAATTGCATTTCTAATAAATGTTAAAACATTAATATATATATATATATATATATATATATATATATATATGTTTATTTATATAACATTATATATTATAAAATATTTTTTAATATAATAATAAAATATTTACGGTAATAAATAAATTCTAAAAAATGAATATTTGTATACTTTTTATTGTCATATTTACAATTACTACTATAAGGAATACATTTCAACATAACTATATCATATGTTATGGGGTGAAAATAAATACAAGATGTAAGTGATAAAATCTGATCTTCAAAACAGTGAACTATGCAAATAATATATGTATTTTATAGTTGAAATATTAAATCAAAAGGATTCATTGCCTTATGTGAAGAGAAATGCATATGGTAAAGTATGTTGATATAAGAGGAGAAGCTAGAAAATTGTCTAAAATTTAGGATTTATAAGAAGACTAATATTCTGTTACAATGAACCAAAAAGAATATTGAACAAACCTCCTTTCAAATTCAAAGAAAATTTAAGGTTTCAGATTTTCACACAAGATTTTCAATAAGTAATATATTTTCTTTTGAGAACATACTTTAATAAACAAATTTTCCTTCCAAAATGGAGTTTACAAATCAATACATATTCAAATAAACAACTCTTTTAAAAGGTTTTTTTTTTTTTCAAAGGCTTAAGCACATCAACCCAACATGTTTCCAAACTATGTGAAATACTCAAGAAACCTCATTACAAGCCTCTTTGCAAGTTTGAAGGAAGATTGCACAAGAAAATGTGACTCAAGTTACAAGTAATACCAAATACAAGGAGGATTTTACAAGGTAATGAAAGCTTCCACATAGCCATATTCATAAAGTTACAATGAGAGTGATGTCCACAAAAAGATGAAGGAGACAATGAGAAGCCAAGATGACAAAAATCTCCAACTATCTTCCACTTGAGCTCCAACTTTGAATGCTTCCAAAAGACCAACACAAGGAGAAAAAACTTGTTTAACCACCCAACCTTTAGGCATCATTACATGCCTTTCAAGGTTGGAAAACATTACTAGCCTCCCGAAGCCCATGGGAGAGATAGCTAGCTTCGATAAATTTTTGCACAAGATTTAAGGGAAACAAACAACATTAAACTTTTCACATTCAAGACATTCCTAACACTAAGAAGAACACCAAAAATTTGCAAAAAGTGGATAAACCATGTTTTCCATCCAAAATGGGGAAGAGAAAGGACAGATATCCAAGTGCCAAAAGTGTGGTCCAACATCCACCACAGCAAATAAACAATAATCTCCACAACCTCCTTATTTCTCCAACCATCCCAGCCCTCCTTATTTCTCCATCATTCACCAAAATCCTTCTTCGGAGGATTTTCAAATCCATGCTAGTTTCCCTCTAAGAATGGGAGAGAGGAGGTTCAAACCATATGAACCACCTTCCCCACCTCAAACCATATAAGGTGGACACAAAACAACATTAAAATTTTCACATTAAAGACGTTCCTAACACTTAGAAGAACACCAAAATTTTGCAAAGGAAGGAAAGAGGAGAAACCATGTTCTCCATCCAAAATGGGGAAGAGAAAATAGATATCCAAGTGCCAAAAGTGTGGTCCAACATTGGAGCACATAAACAATAATCTCCACAACCTCCTTATTTCTCCAAATCATCAAACCCTCCTTATTTCTCCATCCATTCACCAAAATCCTTCTTGGGAGGATTTTCAAACCCATTGGGTTTCCTCTCCAAGAATGGGGAAGGAGGTTCAAACCATATGAACCACCTTCCCCACCTCAAACCATATGAGGGGAGTAAAAATAACCTACATGGCTTGCCCATCAAGCCATGAGGTTTGAGAGGGAAAATCCCTCTCTCTTCCCCCACACACTCTAAAATCCATCATGCCATATGATGGATGGAGAAAAATAAAACACCACAAGCATACTAAACAAAATCCACAAACAAGAAACAACACATACATTTTAAACCAAACAAAATGGAGAAAAATAAAACACCACAAGCATACTCAACAAAAGCCACAAACAAGAAACAACACATACATTTTAAACCAAACAAAACTAAGCATCTAACACATTATAAAGTAAAAATGAGCTCAAGGAGCCTACCTCAAAAATCTCTCCAACACTCTAGCTTTTCCACTTCCTTATCCAAGCAAGCTCTAGCTCCAAAATCACCAAGCACCAAGCAAAAGCTCCAAAAAAAGTCCCATTTCTTCCCCATGAGGGAGAATTTGAAGAGAAGCCAATAAATTTCCTCACCAATGAGGGTGTGACATGTGTCACCCCTCTCTTCCCTCCAAGTCAAAGATTCCCAAAATAAAAGAAGAAAGAGATAAACAAATTTTAACACTCCCTTCCCAAAATGCCCAAAATGAAAATAAAACAAGATTGTGCAACTTTCTACAAAACACACATACCAATCCACCTTACATGGATGTGACCAAAGGGAGGCAAAATGAGAGGTAAATCCTCTTTATGCCTTAGAATTAAGCCCCCTTCCTATTAGGTAGGGTCCAAATTCCTATTTTCAAGCTAAGTGAACTCCCAAACTTAAAATGGGGTCACTTAAAGTGCCTAAAATAACCAAATTTAGGGTTTGGCACATTTGGGCACAGTGTAGAGGATGTGGGGCCCACCCAAGGGTTCACATGTGACCCTATTATCCTCTAATTAAAACACCATTACCCAAACACGAAACTTAAAACAAGTGGGGACCATTAAGTTCCCAAACCGAGTTTACTTAACAAAATAAAACATCCTAAACAAGATTAATTTTTACATTACATGGCATACCACAAATGAGCGTCACTCATGGTGCCCAAAATAATAAAATCAAATACTAAGGCCTCATGCAATTAACATGGTTAGGACTTAGCCCCATGGGCCGCTTGTGCAAAATTTGAGTAACACTCCTCTGAAACCCACATTCTCCTGACTGTCACACCGCACACTCATTGAACATATTAAATGCACACTGTCTCGATATAATGTAAATCAACTACTAAATAAGTGATCAATGAAATATATACTATAATATCATCATCCTAGAATCAAAAATGTGAAAACATGTATAATTATACACAATTTACCATGAGTTATCCATAGAGATAAATAAAAGTGACATACATCCATATAATCCAAACATGTGAATAAACCAAGCATCTAACCTAGCTCAATTAGGTCTAAACAACATTGTCATAATCTAGTATCCGCAACATCAAATGAAAAGATGACAACATGCTAATCAGGTCAAATTGGCGTTACGCACCCAAATATCCATCATATCCAAGAAGGTCAAATATCATAAGACACTATCCATCATATATAAAATCTCTTTCAAAACATGTCTATGAATAAGGAAATAAATAGATAACTGAAGCTATAAAAGTGTGGGCATTACACATTTAATTAAATTCCTACCAACAACTAATACATTAAATTAAATGGAACGGGTCTAGATTAATAATTAAATATTCTAAATTCCGCTTATAAGGTCAATACCATTACAATCCACTTAGAAAAGTGTTCATTAATTTCTTTTACTTGGTTAAATAGTTTTCCCCTTCTTGAGATAACATTCAAACCCACTTTTAATAAACCCTTATCTTTAGTTACCTTAGTTTTCTTAAATTATTATCTTTAATGCCCATGGAAACTTTTACTAAAACATACTAGGAGAATTACATTTTTAACTTAATACACTAGGGCACTAAGTGGCCCCATTCACTCATTTTCACATACACTTAAATTATTTAAAATCCCATGATATATATTCTCACCTAACAATTGTAGGATTGATTCCTAACCCTTGGATTAAATCAATTGTGGCCACTAGATCCTAGGGTTCCAAACTAACCCTAACTATCCTTATGAAATTTCATTTAACCTTTTTCTTTTCCCTAGCCTCCTCATTTGGTCTCTTTTCTTTTCTTTGATTTGCAGGTTGGAGGAGTGGAAGCCATGAAAGCAAGGAGGGAAGCCATGGAGGGATTCATTTGGATCAAGCTTAGTTTAGTTTAGTTTATGGATTTATTATAGCAATGTCTTCCATTTGTTGATTGTAGAGATTCTACCCTAAATCTGGAGTAGTTATTTAGTTATTTCCATTTGAGTTCTTTATTTGGGAAAAACCCTATTTCCATTTAATCTATGAGATTTAATACATTTAAATGCCCATTCAAGGATTTACATGCTTAAAACAATGATTTTATTCCCTTATGGTTTGTTGGTGGTTTCCTTTTTACATTTATAGGCTCATATTTTAATTAAATCAAGTTTAAAATTTCATAGTTGCAAATTTTACATTTCCACCAAAAGTGATAAAACCGCCGCCCAAAGAAGGTCGGCGGTCCTATGACTGCCGCCCTACCTAGGTGACGATTCATAAATCATCGTCTTTCTGGTGGCATTTCAAAGACGCCACTCGATCAAAGCCGACAATCAAGACCACCGATCTACACAGTGTGGCAGCCTGCTTCTTCAAAAATAGAACCATCAATCCATCCATTTTTCCAAAAAAATTTACTAGGGTGATTTATAGTTTAACACGTGCCTAAAGTCTCTAGTTGAAAAGTTAAACCATTTATTCATTCCATGACTTAAATCACTAATTACATAGATTTTCTATTTCAATAACATATAAGAAAACAACTACAAGAATACTTTTCCAATAAAATTACTTTCAAGATCAAATGAAGGAATGAAATTCAATCTATTTCTAAGTATTATTGCTTTCTTTTCCACAACAAGAATGTAATTCCTTCAACAAGTTAATTCACTATAACTTAGTGCATTTTTCCATTACAACTACAATCACTTATTCAAGGAAAGCACAAGCAACTATATTACATTCCAAATTTTCTAAGAATACATTCTTAATGATTTACAACTTCTAAGTTCTTCCTTCATTCTTACAATAATGAAAACTCCTACAAGTAACAATGAACTTTCCTTTTTCTTTTGAGCATAGCTCATTTTCTTACAATACAAAAAGTTTCTTTCCAACAATACATTACAACTTGATAAATAAAACATACAATACAACTTTTCTTTTAAATGCAATACTATTATCCTTCTACCTTAAGTGGGAATTACAAGAAAAGTTTCTACAATGAAGGATTTATTTTTGACTTCTACAAATGCTCCAAGTCCCAAATCTTCAACAAGAGCTCTTGTTACCTATCAAAAGTGCACCGTGTTGAGAGATGACTACAGTGTTCTAAGATTACTTTGGATTTTTCACTTTCGTAGAGATACAATGGAAAGACTTCAGTGTCCTGTGGGTATACCTATTGTTGAGGTGAGTCTCCGGTATAAAGGCCGGTTCCTTTTTGATATATCCTAAACTAATATTTAGGGGTTTTGATGCTAAAAAGATGATTGTAACTAAATTGAAAATGGGTTGATACACAAAACTTGTTTAGGGATTTGACTGAGTATATGCACAATCAATTTGAGAATGAAACTTGGATGCACAAACCAATAGTTTTGAGCAAAATATTAAGGAAAAACACTTTGTGTATTGAGGGAATGAATCACAAAAATACAGTAAGATAAACATGTACACTAATATTATGCAGAAATTACTAAATTTGTAGCAAGGTAAGATGATTAATCAGGGAATTTGACATTCACAATAATTAATGAGATATACACACCACTCTAAATAATTGGAAAGGAAGAAATCAATTCTCATTCAAGGGATAAAATGCAAAATTTTCTTCAGCACTCCTATGTCCAAAAATTCCTCCTTTATGCTTTGCAATTGCACACAATATATAGCAAGATTATTCACCCATCTCATCCTAAAATAGGCTAAAATTTGTACTCGCCCATGCATGCTAATTTTACCCCTTTATCATGAATAAATAAAGGAATAAAAATAGACATGCTAATATAATGAGGCATTAATATCCTTGATTATAAAAATACATTCAAGTCAAACTGGTTGACTGATCTATTTTAATAAAGTAAGATGAATAATTTGGATAATAATAGCCCTTGCTTGTTGTGTAAGTCTCCTCCAATGTGCATGCAATATCTATCTTCTAGTGCTTGATGTGACACTTACAATTTGATCCACTTGCAGTGATAAATTTAGCACTCTTTAATTCTACCCCTTGGATGCACATGAAAAAATAACCTCTCTGTGTGAGAAAAATTAATTATTTTATTTGAAATACTTTGGAAAAATATTCACCCATGCATTCCATCAACTATGTGGACCACCTTTGATGTGCACATTTGGAAAATTTTCTTCTAGTGAATGACATGAAAAAATGATCCTCTACAAGTAAAAATAATGCTTTGTCCCTTTCACTTTTGTAGAATTCATTCAAATCTAATTATCCCACTGTGGGGACCACTTGTGAACACATGTGCAATAAAATAATACTCTTATGTTTGTGAAAAATAAGGTAATAGGCCTCTAAAAGGCTCCTTGTACTCTGATGTTGACCTCTGCATTGCATGATCCTTTGATGCATATGATGTTGACACCTTTAACCTTTGTGACTATAGGAAATACTATCTCCTGCAAGCATAATATTTTAAGCTCCAATACTTAGAAAAAGATACATCCCACACTGTGGGGACCACCTGAACACATGAGTGTGGGTCCAATTTTTTTCCATCTCCTTTTGACACCTAGTGATCATATGCAAAACTCTTCCCTTTCCTCTTTGTATGAAGTTTACTTGCATTTTTAAAAGGTATCTTTGAGGAGTTTAAGGTAATCATCCCAACTTGGCATCTAACATCTATCTTGACCATATTACCATGGGGAATTTTATCATTGGTATCTATCATTGTTTATAATAATATCACCCTACTTGGTTGGCCCCCTTTTTGATTAAGACATGTCATAACAATGTTTTACCTTTTGATGTGGTCGGCACATATACTATGGTTTTCACCTTTTTGAATAATCATTTGATTGATTATTGTTGTCGGTGTTTGATTTTTTTGAACTAAGGTTTGGACTTTAATCTATTCAATGCAATGATTTTAACATTTTGAGTTTGGCCCTTTTCGATGATGACTCAACCCATTTGATGATTATGTTGGTGATTTTGTGGTTAACCATAGACCTAACCAGATGGGTAAGATAAAATTGTAGTTGCATTGATGTTAAATCGATCACTAGTCGTCGATCCATGTATTAGCTTGATCTGCTATCATTGATGTTAGGATCTAGTAGGGAGTAGTTGGGTTGCATTAATTGATTTTGACGACTTAAACAGGGTCATTGATCTTGTGGTATGAGTTAATTTTGATCATTGATCTTTTGCTAGCTCTAACTGGGTAGTTGGACTGTTGTTATCCTGAGTTTGCATTGGATTTTTCATATGGATCCTTGACCATTGATATTTGTACTTCTCGATCCACACCATTGATCCCAAACTCATTGGGTGAGTTAGCGATTGAGGGGGTTGGTTGGCAAGCTACAACTTATCCATCATTATGCTTTTATGAGTTTGAAGGGTGAAGCCCTAGCCAAATTTACATTCGATGACATTATTCTATTTTGAGTAAAATCCACCATTTTGAATGCTATGTCAAGGTTTTTATCTCCACTTTTGGTAGATTTTGGTTTATGTTCATTTCCATAAATGCACATCCGAGAATTATGGATCGAGGATTTCACCATTTTAGCAAAAATATGCAAAGTCGGCATATCGCTTTGCCACGGTCACCTTTAATGTAAGGTTTCGAGCTTCACCGTGACCTTTCCAAGCACAATCTTGGGAAATCTTAGCTTTTTTTTTTTTTTTTCATTTTCTTGAACCTTATACTTCCATCATTTTTATCTCAAGCCATATGCAGGGGAATTTCTTAAGTTTCTCAACCTCTATTTTATAGCATATGTATTTTGTAAAGAGGATCTCACTATTCTTAATGTTTGATAGTTTGTTTACAAATGAGCTCCAATACCTCGTATTCACAATCACCTCGCTAATGGTCAAGTTGTGCGCTCTACTACCATTAATAAGGTAAGCACTATAAACCTCTACGCTTGTGAACTGGTTTTTGAATGAAATCTTCTAGTTTTCCATTTTCTAAATTGTAGCATGTCTTAGTTCTCGGTTTGTATCGTCCAAACTCGATTCAAGTAATGGTTTCCCATTTACCATTTTCATTATTTTAATGATGGTTGTTAGCTAATAGAATGACTCATTATTATGCTAATGAGAGCATGATTTCTAAGTATTTTGAGAAAATTTTCCCGGTTTTGTATCGCCATTTTCTCCAGATCTGTCCCTTTTGATCATCATGAGGCATTATTATACCTCTGTTTGCAACCCTTGGCTGAGCTATTTCTTAGGTCAACCTTTGACCTTAGCTTTGTGAATTCAATTTTTTGGTTTCATTTATTTTTATGACTCGAACCTTGAGATGTCCCCGAAGAGTCTATACGATTTGTGTATAATGAAACTGCCACTAATCTCTGAGTTGTGTATCGATGATTTAAACATTGAAGGGTTTGTTGTTCTTTCATAGTTGTTTAAATTTTTGTATTCTCACTGATAATGTTCTCAATATGTAGCTTTTTTGGCATTCCCTTACTGCATTGGAATGAATTTCCTAAGTGTTTTACCCTCAATAAATGTATGTGTTTGAAGTTCGATGAAGCTCTATGAAATCCTTCACTGTTTGAGAAGGTGTTGTAAATCTGTGTCATACATTTCTACACTAGAAATTATTTATTTCTCAGTAAATTCACATCATTATGTATGAAGTAGAACTTTGATCTTTAAAACTGTCCTAAAATCCTAAACGTAGTGTAGTTTCAAAAACAAGGACGAAAGCTTGTTTATTTTATTAATGTGAAATCAACCAAATTACATTTGTATGAGCTGCAATACTTATAGGTATTGTATAGCTGAATACACACAAGAAAATAAGTTGCACAGGTGCAACAATATCCCTGATTACATAAGCTTCCAAAATATCATATGGGAAACATAAATGAATAATGACAATAATATTGTTAAAACAATATAACAACACCCGTATGCATAATAAAGACAATTAGATGGTTATGAAGAAATATAACCATATAACCAATAAATAAATAAACCTATTAATATGTAATGCATAATTAATAAAGGTAAATAATAATTAACCTAACATCCCCCTTAATTGTGCATTGTCTTAAGG
Organism: Taxus wallichiana var. yunnanensis; assembly: GCA_018340775.1. Classification (NCBI taxonomy): domain Eukaryota; kingdom Viridiplantae; phylum Streptophyta; class Pinopsida; order Cupressales; family Taxaceae; genus Taxus; species Taxus wallichiana. The sequence continues at coordinate 57,524,742 of CM031241.1, forward strand.
GATGAGGAGAGGAACTCTCTGAACAACTCAAACTTGTCACGTGCAAGTGACTTTGTGAAGATATATGCCCATTGTTCGCTATTGGAAAAAATTGAAGTTGGATGTTGTGCTTCAACACATGCTCATGTATAAAATGAACTTGTACCTCAATGTGCTTTGTTCTTTCATGAAAAACTAGATTATGAACAATTTTGAGAACACCTTCATTGTCAACATACATGGTGGTCGTTTGTCATGTGGTATTCCAAGTCCTTCGAGTATGTGACATAGCCAAATCACTTCATAGATAGCTTATCCTATAGAACGATACTCGAATTTTGTGGTAGAAAGAGAAACGAAGAGTTATTTCTTTCTTCCCCATTATATTGTTCCAGATCGCATAAAGAACACAAATCTTGAAGTGGATTTTCTGTCATCAATGTTTCCTGCATGATTTGAATCCGAATATCCTGACAAGAAGAAGTTGTCATTCTTCTTGTATTCTAGACCAAGATCCACTGATCCTTTGAGATATCTCAATATTATCTTTGTTGCTTTCCAATGAAAAACTTTGGGTTCCCGCATGAACCTAGATAAATAGCTCACCGCAAAGTGATATCCGGTCTAATGTAGGTTAGGTAAATGAGCTTCCTAATCAACTACCGATAGAGAGTGGCACTTACCTCGAGAGATGTATTTGAACAAGATAACTGCAATTTGTTCTCCATAAGTGTAGTAATTGATGTGTAATCCATCATCTTGAATTTATCAAGCATTGTCTTTGTATATTTCATCTAAGAAACAAATATGTGATTCTCTTTCTATCATACTTCCAATCTACGACATTAGTGCATTAGCCCAAGATCTGTCATGTCGAATGATTGATTAATATCTTTATTAGTTTCATCGATCATCCTCACCGAAATTCCAAAGGATGACTAGATCATTGACATAGACAATGACAATCACAATCTCACTCGCTTGCTTTTGAGGTAAAGATTGGGATCATATGGATTTCTAACAAATCCATGTTGTACGATATTCTCATCAATCTTGATGTACCATACCCGGGTTCCTATTTAAGTCCATATAGATATTTCCCTGAGTCTCCGCATACCTTTACTTCTTGACCAGTACTACATAACTATCATGTTGAGTCATATAGACTTCTTCTTGTAAATCTTCATTCAAAAAGGAACCTTTTACGTCCATCTTGTTGGGGTTAGCACACTGGTCAGATAGACAATATATATCGATCTAAGCATACATGTAAATAAAAGAGGATATTCTACCAAAAGAATTATACAAAACAAGAGACATAAATCAACACTAGATTTAACATGGTTCACCCAAAGGTGGGCTACATCCACCAAGAAACAAGTCAATCTATTATCCAAATATTTGACAATATATACAATGAATATTTACAATCTTCTACACTTCTTAGATGTTCAAGACTTTCTTCCTTCAAGATTTGTCGACACTAAAATTGTCCTCCATAATTTCTATTTCATTAATGTATGTATTAGGAATAGGATGTTGTTAAGTATAATTAGTAGTAGCATCCTATAGAAGATAATGGCGCTGCTGGTACGACACCGCTAATAATGTATATTACGTTAATAGTCAAAAGTACAATAGGAATGTTGTGGTAAAAAGTAAATATTTGTCATAAGTGGTCCGATAATGTTAAAACGTCAAAGTTAGGGTAAGTAAAGTAGGGTTTACATGATTAGGAATTAGAAATATTATATTGGTAATAAGGACGAGGAGTGAGGTCATAAATATTTTGTGTATTTTATTTGTAAAAATCTAAAAGTGTGAAACCCATGTGAAATGATAACGTTTATCTTATCTTAATAGATAAGCTTACATGTACAAATAAGAGTTAAGGTATGAATATGATTCCTCAAAGTAGATTTCTTATCCTATCTTAGAGATAAGATGGATATTCCTGAAGTTCTATAAATAGAGAGGCCACCCCCTCATTTAGCATAGAAGGAAGTAGTGAGAAATATCGTATGAGTAAGTGTGTAAAGGAAGCCATCATTTTGAAGGTGTGTTAAACAAGCCATTAAGAGGTGTAATTGTGAAGTTTCTCCCATAGTTATTGTTGGAAGGCAATTGAAATTAGTAACACTTGAGTACCTCATGGGTGAGATTGTAGCAATTTCATGTTGATATTATAATTTACACTAATATTTAAGATTTATCATCATTCCTTCTTATCATAGTCTATGGTATTCTTGTGTTATGTTTGTTGTTGTGTTTCCAAATTACATCCATCAAACTAACAATTGTGCATTAGTAAATAATCATAGCATGAGGAGTTCCCGGTGAAGAATTATCATAGTGCCGGATTGGTGATGACATTTTGGTTCCGTTGCCAGGACCATTCCTCATTGGTGGATTTTCTAGAGAGATATTCCCACTTAGTCAGGAAACATTTGGAGGGTAACCTTATTTTTACTGTGTATAGTGGGTACCATGGTAAAGTCACTTTTTATTGTGAATAGTATTTATTTTTATCGCAGTAATTTCACTTTTTACAGTGAATAGTGTTTACCACAATAAAGTCAGTTTTTACTGCAATAAGTCAATTTTTACCATAGTTTACCATGGTCATTTCTAGTTTCTATTATAGTGATTCCAATTATTTTTACACATAAGTCTTGTTTATTGTACTTGTGGGTTGGTATTTCACCGTGGTTACTTTTGAAAATGGGGAAGATGCCTATTTTTTCAGCCTAATCTAATGAAGATGCTTCCTCTTTCATTCAAGAGTTTAAACGATCTTGTATTTGTAATGGCCTTATAAGAAGAGAACAATGGACTGAATTTTTTCCTACCTTTTTAGATGGTTCAGCCCTTAGGTGCTTTGAAACACTAGGTGATAATGTGAAAAATTCATGGGATTTATTAACTCGAAAGTTTTTTTGAAGAATTTTGTGAACAATAGAAATATGCAAATATCATGATCGATATCACAAATCTATCCCAAGGCGAGAAGGAGAAGATAAGGGATTATCATGCTCATGTTCTAGAGCTAAGGAGGAAGCTCGATGCCCAGATCCGGAAGGAAGGATTAGCGGATGGGTTGATGAATGGCATGGATAATCTCCTTTGTAAGCACTTCATTCTTGGGATGAAGCCAGAGAGCAGAAAATGAGTGAAGTATGACCGCCGTCAGATACCATTGAACAAGAAAAGGAGATTGCAAGAAGGTAAGAAGAAAGCATGGAAGAGGAGCCCAAAGAAATTGTTGCTAAGGTAGAGCCTACACTAGCACCTTTGGTCCAGAATCCACAACCACTCTTGGTGAGCAAAAATCTTTCTCCTAGTACATCTACTGAGTATGAAGATCTACTCAGAAGATGGGCCAGTTAACTATTAATCTTCTTCAAGGAAAAGAATTTAGTTCTCAGGGAGGAGATAGAGGTCCAAAAGAAATATTTCTGAAGTTGTATGTTATGGTTGTCATAAAAAGGGTCATTATAAGTATAATTGTCCAAATAGAGCTTCTACATCTGGTACAAGAGATAATGATAAAGGAAAAGCACCTGTGAATTCTTTTGATGTAGTAGATAAGAGCATAAATAATGAACTAGATGTTTTTGTAACAAAAATAAATAAAGAAAAAGATAACCAAGATGGAAATGATCCTAAGAAGATGAAAGGAGAAACTAGTAAGAAACATAGGAGAAGAAATTTGGGTGTGCAGGATTTTCTAATTTCACAGGAACAAGGACCATACTCCATCTTAGAAGATCTATCCAAAAGGCCTGCAAATATTACATATGGTCAACTCTTGGCTATGTCTTCTGAGAAGAGGTGGAAGCTAAGAAGTGGACTCAATTCTTGATGAAGGAAGGAGGTTGATGTCCCTGTTTTGGAGGTAGAGGTGGATCCCTATGCTCCACAAGCCAAGGTATTATGTAATGGTATTTTAATTCATGATGTCTTAGTTGATGGAGGTGCTACAGCTTAATGTAATAACCAAGTCTTTTATGAATATATTGGGTTTAACAATTGATCTCCCTCAACACTTATGTTAAGGTCATTAAATAAGGGAAAAAATAAACCATAAGGTGTTGTTTCAAATGTGGCAATATCTCATTATGGGTGTTGTATGTGTGGTATACTTTCGTGATGAAAATGGTACTTGTTGTGTACCCAATGTTGTTGGGAAGACCATAGCTAAGGAGAGTTCATGCAAGAAACTACTGGAATGAAGGATTCATGAAAATTGGATGTGGTAGAGAGAGGGTGAAGATAAATGTGATCCCTCGGCATCATAAGGTAGAACCTGTAGATTCAAGTGATGAAACTGATGATTGGACATCCTCTAGATTACTCTAGTACCAGTGAAGTGGACACCGAAGATGAAGAAAGTGAGGTTGATGTTTCGGTCATGGATATCCATCTAGTCACACCGACTCATGAACCCATAAAATTATCTGAAGAAGAAATTGAGGATCATCTCCAACAAATAAAGATTGGTGATGTTGTGATAGAGAGTGAGAAGGAATGCTACCTCTAGCTCTTTTGAAGGTATATACACCTATTCACTTTTGATTATAAGGAAATCCATCAAGTAAGTTGGGTATAACATTCTATTGAGTGGTAGATGGTGCTAAGCCCATAAATCAAATGCCATATAGAGTGAATCCTAATTTTTCCAAGACTATAAAAGAAGAAATAGATATGTTGCTTAATGTAGATTCATATTTGTCTGTGGAGAATTCGAAATGGGTTTCTCCCATGTGATCTCAATAAAAAAGAATGGGAAGCTATGCATTTGTGTTGATTATAGGAAGCTCAATAAGGCAACAAAGAAAGATCATTAACCTCTTCCATTCTCATATCAGATCTTGGATGAAGTAGTTGGCCAAGAGTGCTATATTTTTCCGATGGATATAGCGGATACAACCAAGTTCATATAGCAAAGAAAGATCACCAAGACCACATTCACCACTCCTTGGAGAACATTTGCTTATAGATTTATGCCTTTCTGGTTGTGTAATGCTCAAGAAATGTTCCAACGTTTGATGAATAATGTGTTTGAACCCTACATTGGGAACTTCATCGAGTATTTCTGGATTATTTTTGCATCTATGGGATCAAGATGGACCACCCGCACTAGATGAAGACAACATTTCACAAAGTTAGACAAAACACAAGCCTCACTAAACCCTACAAAGTGTCTTTGGATGTTCTAAAGGTGTTTTGATAGGGCATGTTTTATCCAGAGATGGTATTGGTAATGATCCTGATAAAGTTTCAAAATCAAAGAGTTACCATTTCCTATGAATAGAAGTGAGTTGAGATCATTTTTAGGCCATGTGGGTTACTATAGAAGGTTCATCAAGAATTTATCAAAGATTACATACCACTAACCCAGTTCTTAAAGAAGGATGTTACTTATGAACCAAGAAATAAGGTGCATGAAGCTTTTGAACAACTGAAGGAAGCCCTAGTGTCTTCACCTATTTTAAAGAATCCAGATTGAGCAAGCCATTCATTGTGTATACTTGATGCTTCGAGATACAACACTAGGAAGTACTCTAATCCAAAAGGATGAAAATGGGAATGATCATCTAGTTTACTTTGGGAGTAGACAAATGAGCAATACTGAGGTAAATTATACTGTAACTGAAAAAGAGGCTCTAACTATCATTTTCGCTATAAAGATGTTTAGAAATTACTTGATAGGGCATAAATTTATAGTTGTAATAGATCATCGATCTCAAATATATTGTAAATAATCCTAACCCATCATGGAGGATAGCAAGATGGATAATTTTGCTACAAGAATTTGAATTTGATATTATAGATACGCCTGGAAAAAAACATGTCAATGCAGATGCACTCTCTCGAGCCTATGATGGTTTAGGTTCATCTTGTGATGATGATGATTTCCCAGATGCAAAGATTGTTATCCCTTGACACAATCCCTAGTGAATACATAGATATTTGGAATTATCTGAATGAATTCAAGTTTCCTGATGGTGCCAATGCAAAGACTAAGAGGAAGATTACTCAAGCCAGTCATCCATATTCTATTATGCATGGAGTATTATTTCGAATAGGACCTGATGGATAGTACAAGAGGGTAGTTGGACGTGATCAAGGGAAGGAGCTGATAGAAGAATTCCACAATGGTACATGTGGAGGACACTTCTCTGGACAACTTACAACAAGAAGGATCTTGGATGCAGGTTATCACTGGCCCACTCTTTTTAGAGATTGTTATAATTATTGTAAGACATGTGATATTTGTCAAACACATGGTAATCGTAAGACTTCATTAGCTCTATTATGCCCTATTCTTCCACTTGGTCCCTTTGAAAAGTGGGGAATAGACATTATAGGTCCAATTCCAACTACCCCACGCCAAACTAAGTATATTGTAGTTGCCACAGATTATTTAAATAAGTGGGTTTAAGCTAGGCCATTGAAAACAACTTCCATGGATGAAGTGGCAAGGTTCATATATGAATGCATTGTCACCAGATTTGGTTGTCCATTAGAAATTGTAACAGATCAAGGAAGCCACTTCATTAATGAGGTAGTAGAAGCCCTAGTCAATAATTTTTCTATTAAGCACAGGAAGGAAACAACATACAAGCTAAGCACAAATGGACAAGTGGAACGGACAAATTTTTTGTTGTGTCAAATTCTAACAAAAGATGCAACCTTGTAGGTACATAAGTGGGATAAAATGATTCATGCAACATTGTGGGCATATAGGGAAACATCAAAGTTAGCAACAAGATACTCCCCATTTCAGTTGGGTTATGGAAGTGATCCAGCTTCTTCCTATTGAGTTTGATAGTCCCACTATGAGAGTTATGAAAATGAAAGGATGGATGAAAGTTATTCAGTAAAAGAAAGGTTGGTACATCTTCATTTTTCTAGAGGAAATGAGGGAAATAACGAAGGATACAAGCTATAAGAAGAAAATGAAGCGTAAGGACTAATTTGATCAAAAGATCCGTTGGTCTCCATTTCATGTGAATGAATTGGTTCTAGTATATGATTCCAAATACAAAAAATAAGGTAGAGAAAATTTCTTCCAAATGGATGGGGCCTTACAAAATAGCAATAGTTGTGCATGAAAATGGTACATATCGATCGGAGGAATTGGATGGTACTCCCATTAAGAAATGGGTCTACCATGATAAGTTGAATATTTTGCAAGCACCAGCTTTCTTAGATTTCCATAAGAGTCTACTTCGACATGAGTAGAAGCTAGGAAGGGGAAAATGTCGACACTAAAATTTTCCTCCGTAATTTCTATTTCATTAATGTATGTATTAGGAATAGTATGTTGTTAAGTATAATTAGTAGTAGTGTCCGATAGAAAATATCGGCGCCACTGGTATATGACACTACCAATAATGTATAACGTACAAGAATAGCCAAAAGTACAATAGAAATGTTGTGGTAAAAAGTAACTATTTGTCGTAAGTGGTCTAGTAATGTTAAAATGTTAAAGTTAGAGTAAGTAGAGAAGTAGGGTCTACATGATTAAAAATTAGAAATATTATATTGGTAATAAGGACAAGGAGTGAGGTCATAAATATTTTATGTATTTTATTTGTAAAAAGTCTAAAAATGTGGAACCCATGTGAAATGATAAGGTTTATCTTATCTTAAAAGATAAGCTTACATGTACAGATAAGAGTTAAGGTATGGAATATGATTCGTCAGAGTAGATTTCTTATCCTATCTTAGAGATAAGATGGATAAGCCTGGAAGTTCTATAAATAGAGAGGCCACCCCCCTCATTTAGCATAGAAGGAAGTAGTGAGAAATATTGTATGAGTAAGTGTGTAAAGGAAGCCATCATTTTGAAGGTGTGTTAAAGAAGCCATTAAGAGGTGTAATTGTGAAGTTTCTCCCATAGTTATTGTTGGAAGGCAAGTGAAGTCAGTAACACTTGAAGTACCTCATGGGTGAGATTGTAAAAATTTCATGTTGATATTATAATTTACACTGATATTTCAGATTTATCATCATTCCTTCTTATCATAGTCTATGGTATTCTTGTGTTATGTTTGTTGTTGTGTTTCTATATTACATCCACCAAACTAAAAGTTGTGCATTAGTATATAATCATAAAGACGAGGAGTTCCCGTGAAGAATTATCATAGTGTCGATTGGTGATGAAAAATTTTTGATTCTTCACCAAGAATTCTCTCTCATATAATTATCTTGTAATTATGATACATCCATCTTCTTCTAAACCCTAGAATTTATGCTTATATAGTCGTTTACATGCACTTAGGGAACTTAGCCATGTAATTACATCCAATAAATCTATTCTAAGGCTAAAAATAGAAATAAAACCCAAGAGTTAATTAAAATATCATCGCACAGTAACCGATGTCAGCTTTCCCAACCGTTGCTAGTTCCAACTTGCCCCGACCGATGCCGGTCAAACCGTAACCAATGCCGGTCTTCCCGACCACCAATGTTGGTTCTTATCAGTATTTTCTTGCAAGTTCCAATTACATACTAAAATGAAGTAATTAAGCTTCACAACTCAACAATCTCCCTCTTGGAGTTTAATTACTTCACCATACATGTACAACATCATTCTTGGTGTCGTCCTTGGCTCTGTTTCTTCCTCTTCAAGTCTCAAACTGAAGACCAACAAAAGTGGAGTGTAGCTCCAACTTATCCTTTCGCTAATGGCTTCATTAACATATCCGTAAGGTTCTTGCTTGTATGAATCTTTTCCAGATTCAACTATCCATCCTCCAATACCTACCGTATGAAGTGATACCTCAACTGAATGTGTTTTGTTCTCGAATGAAATGCTGAGTTCTTTGCCAAATGAATTGCACTTTGACTATCACTGAACAGTTTACAATTACTTTTCTCCTTTCCTAACTCTTCCATGAACCTACTCATCCATATCATCTCCTTACTAGCCTCTATAGCTGCAACATACTCTGCCTCTATAGTAGACAAAGCCACAACCTTCTACAATCTCGAAATCCAGCTAACTGTTGTTCCACCTACTATGAAAATATATCCAGTAGTGCTCCTCCTACCATCTAGATCTCCAACCATATCCGAATCAACATAGCCACGTAATGAAATATCCAAACCTCCATAGCATAACTGCATGCTAGATGTCCCTTTCAAATACCTGAGTATCCATTGGACTACTTTCCAATGCTCTTTACCTAGATTAGCCATATATCTACTCACAACTCCCACTTCCTGTGTAATGTCTGGTCTTGTACAAACCATAACATACATGAGACTTCCAACTGCTGAAGCATATGGCACTCATGTCATGTATTTGACCTCCTCTTGTGATGAAGGACATTGATCTTTACTCAATTTGAAGTGTCCAACCATAGGTGTGCTACAGGTTTTACATTCTTGCATGTTGAACCTTTCTAACACCTTGTAGATATAATCCTCTTGAGAAAAATACAATTTATTGTTTTTCCTGTCTCTATGTATTTGCATGCCAAGGATTATTTTTACAGTTCTCAAATCCTTTAATGTAAACATGTGAGCTAGCTTTCTCTTAAGCTCACCAATGTCCTGCATACTAGATCCTGCAATAAGCATATCATCCACATACAATAACAAAATAATATAGCTCCCATTTTCAGCGCTTCTGAAATAAACACAATGGTCAGATTCACATCTCAAGTAACCATGTTCATGCATAAAACTATCAAACTTCATGTACCATTTCCTTAGAGCGTGCTTGAGCCCATATAGGCTCTTTTTCAACCTACACACTAATTTCTCCTTACCCTTGACTTCATACCCAAGTGGTTGCTGCATATAAATCTCTTCATCCAATTCACCATGAAGGAAATTCGTCTTCACATCTAGTTGCTCTAAATGCAAATATTCTACTGCAACTAAACTCAATATAGTATGAATAGAAGTCATCTTAACAATAAGAGAAAACATTTCACCAAAGTCAATACCTTCCTTTTGTGCAAATCCCTTTACTACAAGCCTTACCTTGTGCCTTTTATATCCACCCTCTTCTTCCTTAATTCTGTAAACCCACTTGTTCTAGCAATGTTCTCTTTCATGCTGGCAATTTAACCAAATCCCAAGTCTGGTTCTGTTCCAAAGAGTTCATCTCCTCATCCATGCCATGCTCCCACTGAACGTGATTTTTATCCTACATTGCTTCTTCAAAGCTTTCTGGTTCACCACTATCAGTCAATAATAGATAAAATAGAGAAGGTGAAAATATTTCTTGAAGTTTACTTACCATTTGTGACCTTCTCATAAGAGTTCGGGGTACCGGAGGCTCAATCTGGACCTCCTGGACATTCGTATCAACTTTTGATAGTGACTGATGCGGGTCACCTCTAACTGACATCGGTTCAGCTAATCAATGCCATTTCGATCCTCTCAGAATCGCCGACGCTTCATCCGATCAATGCCGGCCGTGGCCTAAATGACCATAATTCTTGTGTGTATTTCGTAGGTGTTTCTTTAAAACCTAAGAGTTCATTTTCATCAATAAAATTTTCAATTTTCTCATCTTTGGGTACCAAAATTTGATCCTGTACATTCTCTTTTCATTCCAATCAACATCACAACTCCTAACAATTTTAGAATTCTCTAAATCCCATAAACGAAAAACCGAATCACCAGATCCATAACCAATGAAAGTGCACCTCTTGCATTTTTCATCCAACTTTTTCCTATTTTCCTTATCAACATGCACAAATGCTTCTGAACCAAAAATTTTAAGAAAAGAAAGATCTACCTCTTTTCCGGTCTAAGCTTCCTCTAGTATTCCTCCATCTAGTGAACTTGAAGGACCACAGCTTAATCAAATAAACCATCAGTATCAACCGCTTCGCCCAAAACTACAAGGGAAACCTGTAATGTATCCTCATACTTCTAAAGACGCTCCATAATTGTCCAGTTCATTCTCTCTCGCAACACCATTCTCATGTGGTGTTCTTAGAACCATTCTTTCTCTATGTATCCCATTCACTGAAAAATAATCATTGAAATACTTGCTACAGTATTCACCACCATTGTCAGATCTAAGATACTTTAACTTAGAATTTGATTCATTCTCAACAAGGGCTTTCCATATTTTAAAAGTTTCAAAAACATTAGATTTGAATTTAATACAATAAACCCATACCTTTCTTGTAGCATCATTAATGAAAGTAACATAATACTAGGATCCACCATGAGAAGCTACTTAAGTTGGTCCCCACACATCTAAGTGTACAAGCTCCAATTTCTGCTCCTTCTTAGTTGCCCCAACTTTGAGAAATCTCACTCTCTTTTACTTTCCAAAGATACAATGATCACATAAATCAAGATCTAAATCTTTCAAATCTAATAACTTACCCTTAGCCTTTAAGATCTGCATTCCTTTTTGACTCATATGACCCAACCGATTATGCCACATGCATGCATCTAAATTTGAAGTAGATAATGCAGAAAAGGAATCAGCAGCAAGACAGTAGATAAATAAAATGTTCCTACCTTCTTACCTTTTTCCACAACAAGAGCACCCTTGGTGACTTTCCAAGAGTCTCCTACAAAGTAACCATGTAACTAGATTCACCTAGTTACCCCGCAGAAATAAGATTCCTTCGAGGCTTGGTACATGCCTCACATCTTTCAATACCCTTATATTTCCATTCTACAATTTTAGATGAACTTCCCTTTACCAATAATACCGCAAGGTTCATCATCACCCAAATAAACATGCCCAAAATTGGCTAGGACATAATTTTTAAATAACCCTTATTAGGGGTCAGCATGGAAAGAAGCTCCTAATCTAAAACCCATGATTCAATTCTACTATCTAAAGAAAGAATAAGAGAATCTTACATTACCTCTAATGCGAAAGATTCACCTATTTACCTTTGTTTGGTTGTTGGTTCTATTTATTCTTTGACCAAAAATATTTCTTTGCATGTCCTTTCTTTCCACATTTCCAACAAGTAATTCCCTTACTTCTGGATATAGATCTACTGTGCCTTGACTTTGATTTCTCATTACTCTTACTCTTGGATCTCTCTTTTCCCTGCCCTAATTTCTACATTCAAAGCATTTCCAAATGATGTTTCCTCTATACTTTTCCTGTAAATTTCTTCATTCAAGATTATACTAACCACATCATCAAACTTCAAAATATTATTATTAGCATGATGTCATGACTAACAACCATTACCAAGTTGTCCCAACTATCGGAAAAGAACATAAGAATAAAAGTGTTTTTACTTCATCATCAAATGGTATTGAAACTGATTTTAACTTATTTACAATAGATCTAAAATCATTCAAATGACTAGATGCGCTTTCACCTTCATGCATCTTAGAACTAAATAGTTTCTTTAACTAATAAACTTTATTTGAAGCACTAGGTTTTTCATATAAATTAGTAAGAGATTTCATTAAGTCTACCATAAAAGCCACTTCTGTAATATTAGAATCCACGGATGTCTTTGCTCGAGCTCAATCTTATAGATCCCAAATCCTTTCTGTCAAGAATCTTCCATTCTTCATCAGTCATCTTCGAAGGTCTAGACTTCTCACCAACAAGAATTACAAATTTCTCTCGATGCGATAATCCTCAATCTGCATCTTCCATAATTGATAATTTCAGCCGTTAAACTTCTCTACCTTGTATTTATTATATTTTTCATTGTTGTAGCTCTCACTCAATCAAAAACCCTAAAACAAAGCTCGATACCATTTGTTGGGGTTAGCACCGGTTATACAAACAATATATATCGATGTAAGCATACATGTAAATAAAAGTAGATATTCTACCGTAATAATTATATAAAAAAGAGATATAAATCAACACTGTATTTAACATGGTTCACCATGCATGTGCTACGTCCACCAAGAAATAAGCCAATCTATTATCCAAAGGTTTGAGAAGATATACAATGAAGATTTACAATCTTCTACACTTCTCATATGTTTAGTACTTTCTTCCTTCAAGATTTTTGATTCTTCACTAAGAATTCTCTCTCACATAATTATCTTGTAATTATGATACATCCATCTTCTTCTAAACCCTATCTTTTATGCTTATATAGTCATTTATAAACTTAGGGCACTTAGCCATGCAATTACATCCAATAAATCTATTCTAATGCTAAAAATAGAAATAAAACCCGAGAGTTAATTAAAATCTCATCGCACATGTAACCAATGCTATTTCTGCCCAACCATCACGGTTCCAACTTACCCTAACCGATGTCACCAAACCCTAACCAATGTTGGTCTTCTCGACCGATGCTAATTACTATATTTTCTAGCATGTTCCAATTACATACTAAAATGAAGTAATTAAGCTTCATAACTCAACACATCCGATGGACTTTCCAACAAAACTATGAAGCTAGAGAAAATATTCTCCTCATTTTATCTTATGCCTTTCTCCTTATTCAATGCCTTCTTTTTGTGCATACCCTTTGCTACTAATCTTGTTTTATACTTGTCCACTGTCCCATCTGCTTGTACTTAGTTTTGAATATCCATCTCGCATCCAATGGGTTTCTTCCCTAGTGGAAGATTGACAAGCTGCCAAGTGTTATTTTTCATCACCGACTAATATTCGTGAGTCCATGACATCTTTCCAAGATTTTGACTTTAGGGCTTCTTTGCTCGACTCTAGATGGCTCATCGACTCAATAAATCTACTCATCAAAGCAATGTTAACTTCTTCTCTTGGTTTTACTACAAGTCTCGTTGTCCGAGGGTTGATGTATCCAGTGGAGCATCCATTATCGCATCTTGTAATGTGCTAGTACACCACTTGGGCATACACTAAATTGTTCCCTCGTCGTGGTTCTATCGATCAACACCATCATCCCCATTCTCACTTTCATCATTTGTGGGAACATCAACTTCTATTTTTACAACTGGTGAATAATCTACATCAAGTGATTATGGAGGAGGAAACTTTGGTTCCTTCTTCTCAAAAAACTCAACATCTCTATTGGTGTAGACTTTCCTAGTCTTCGGATCCATCAATATGTACCCAAGAGTCTCTTCACTATACCCATTGAAGATGAGTTATGTGGCTTCATGTGCAATTTATTTCTATTCTTCTTGGGTATGTGCATACTTTATTTACACCCGAATACTCTAAGGTGTGCAATAGATGGTTTCCGCTTTGACCATGCTTCTTGAGGTGTTACTCTTCTGTCAAGATAAACTATGGGAATTTTATTCAAAAAATACACTGTTGTATTTGTTGCTTCTTCCTAGAATGTCTTAGCAAGTCCGAGTCATCGATCATGCATCAAACCATTTCCATGATAGTATGATTTTTTCTCTCAACAACACCATTCTCGCTGCAATGTGTGTGGAGGAGGCATTTGTCGATGAATCTCGTGAGTGTGTACGTAGTCTTTGAACTCATTACTAGGGAATTCCCTCCTTGATCTCGAGCAGAGAGTTTTCATGTGATGACCAGCTTTCGCTCTCAAAATCTACTTTGAACTTCTTGAAGGTTTCAAAGCTTCACTTTTCTTGCGAAGACAAAAACATCAACATTTTTCCTTAATATTCATCAATACAAAGCATAAAGTACTAAAATCTAGAATGAATTGGATAAATCAGACCGCAAAGATCAGTATGAACTAGATCAATCTTGCCATGAGCTCAAAAAGTACTTTTCTCGGAATGAGGCTCTGTGTTGTTTCTCGCTAGACAATGAGGACACTTGTATGTATACTTATAAAGAGATAGTATCCCATGTACCATATTGCACTAGCGAAGTGTCTCAAGATACTTGAAACTAACATGACCAAGTCTCTAATGTCATAGTTGTGCAGAGGTAGAGTTATTAGCCACAAGTTCCTAGTCACCTCTACAGACAAAATCAAGCTAGAACATGCATCCCAAATTGGAGGATTTTGTAACTATTTTTGAGCCTCGTGATTTGTCTTGAATCAAACACATTTTCTTGTTGGAATGACTATTAAATTCAATTTTTAAGTTATGATCTAGGAGTTGATTGAATGAAAGTAGATTCTTTATCAACCAGGGATATATAAGACATTGGATAGAATGCAATTGTGTGAACCAAGGGGTAGATAAATGTTCCCAATCCCTGAATCAGTATATGAAGAATCATCTCCCAACAAAACATGATTTTTCGATAGCGTTTCCCTCATTGAATTAAACCATTCTTTGTGGCTGGTCATGTGTCAAGTGGATCCCGAATCAACATCCCATGCATCACTAGATGACGTGGAAGGTTCACTTGATCGAGAAGTGTACACGAAGTCTTCATTATCTGAATGTTCTTCTTGTTCAGAAATATTTCCTTGTTGCTGGGGTCTTCTTTTCTAGTTCCCCTTTTTCTTCCCTTGATCGTAGTTTGTATGTCTCTTGTGAGATTATTGGTGTTGAGGTCCAGAGTTGTTTGATGAACCTTTATTGTAAGTGTTATACCAAAAATATTTCAACTCATGTCCTCTTTTCGATTGGACATTGCTTCTTCATTGTTTACCCCTTGTTGTTAATACTAATTTTGGGACTTTTGATAGGAATTATTTTTCCTTTACCTTTTCCATTCCATTTTTTGTGTGAAGAAAGTGCCTGCTCCTCTTCATCATCCTTATTGTGCATGGCTTTTGCTTGTTGTAGTAGGTTTACTAGCTTGTCAAAACTGATTGTCGTATCTAACAAGTTTATTGTTGTGACAAAAATACGGTGTGAAGAAGGGAATGATCTCAGAATAATGGAAATGAGAGCATCATCTTTGACCGCTTCTCTAGGGAGAGAAGTGAAGCCCTCAATTTTGTAATTCTTCTTAAGAAATCTTCAATTTTCTCATTCTACTTGAACTTCGGTGTGTGTAATCGACTCGCAAATTCAATAACATTCTTGTTTTTGGCCTCATACATTGTGCTCAAATTAACCCACGTTTTTTTGTTGTTGTGGCATCACAAATTTGGGGTTCCACATCATCAGACACTCCAAACAAGATGATGATTTTTGCTTTAGGATCTTCTCTATCAAACTGTCATTGTTATATTGTATCATTTGTTGATCTGCCTAGAGTACTAGTCACAACAAGCTAGATCTCTTCAAACTCAAGTTGTGTCTTTATTTTTGTCTTCCATGTAGCATAGTTGCTTCCTTTGAGTAGTTTTGAATCCGGAAGAAAAAAATTGGGGGCATTGGTGCCCATTTTGCATAAATCACTGACAGGGTTTGGCTCTTATCACTCTAGGTATAAGGTCTCCCAATCTATATACCATCAATCCGATATACCAAACCTTTCTATATACACACCCTTCTGATATACCCATTAGTATGTGGAAGAATCTTTCCCTTTCTATATACCCAGTGGTACGTGAAAGAGGCGTTAACGTATGTGAAATAATTCAATATGTGGTACCAAGACAATATTGAAAGGGGTCTATGTGATTATTGACACCGGCTCAAAGAAATATCCTCATAAGTGTTGTTGCCCTCAAAATTCCCCTCATTTTGAAGTCAAAATTTGAAAATTTAGAGTTGGTGCCATTGAAGAATGCTTAAAATAGAGTAAGAAGTATGGAGAGATAGGAAAGTTCATGCTTTTAAGTTGTTGGTGCTCAGTTTTTAATCTCGCCCCTCCTTGTTTAAAATTCTCCAATCTGCATAGTTTAAACCCTTCTTTCTTCCCATCTACGTGATTCAAAATTTGTTTCCTCCATTCGAATGAAATTATCAATCCTTTCCTATGGCCGTGGATTGCATCGAAATTGTTATTGTTTGCATTTCTTCTTTCCACGAGGAGCAATATGAATTTGAACATGAATAGTGGAGTTTCCCTGCATTTTATTTCCCATAGTCATGTTTTCCTTATCAATTTATTTCCCAGCATCCAAATGATATGTGGAAATCTTTGATTGGATGCATTATGGTGAATTCTTTTTGTGAACTTAACACTTTTTTTTATTTTGGCAAAAATGTTAAATTGGCCCCATGGCCCGAAGGTCCCTGATTGGCTGAATCAATCGGTGGCGGAAAATGTGGGTTGTTTTTTTGTTTTAAGGCATTAAGGAAAAAGGCGTAAAAGTTTAAAAGGATGCCTAAGTCCAGAAAAGGACACGTGGCCATTTTTAAGACAAAAGCGGAGAGGTGGGTCGTCGGGGAACTTTAGAGTTTTTGTCTTTGTTTTGGCAAAAGTTATAAAGTTATAAAGTGAGTTGTGACCCCGCTCATGCCTAGGTAATGTCACGTGTTAAGTCATGCATTGAAAATTCAAAGGTAGGATGACGGGTTGTCAGAGTACTTTGAAGATTTTTGTTTTATTTCCAAAAACGGAGTAAAGTTGCAAGATGAGCCGCAACTCCGATGAAGCTAGGTATTTAATATGCGTTGAAAATTCAAGCCGACAAAGGGGGTCATCGGAGCATTTTGAGAATTTTAAACTTTTCTCAAAATAAAGTAAATCAGTAAAGAGAGTTATATCCCGGTGATGCCTGTGGAGGAGCCACGAGTCGGGCTTATATCAAAAGCAAATGCAGGGCTTGAGGGATACTTTTGAACTATGCATTTTTTTTGCTAAAGGCATAATTCCAATTTCGGGTCCACGTATCCATTTTTCAAGTTGCATTTTTGCCATTTTAGTACAGATTCGATTCAAATATTCAAATGGGCATAACTTTTGATCCAGAGATCAAAATTTAAAAAAATTATATCATTATAAATCTCTCGACCTCCTCGACACCATGGAAGCATAAAATATTAATTGCAGCATGATTTGATGGGTAGAAATATAGATAACATCTTTCAGACATTAATATGATATCTATTGGTTTTCCATATCATATTTGATTCGATCCGCCATTTTTCCTTCTCCAGCACACTAAACAGACTTGGAGAACCAACTGGACATTTGGATTTGATGGAAAACATCTTCATGCCATTAATATGTGATCATATTGCTTCGAGAACCACATTTGATTCAATCTATCATCTTTCCTTCTCGGGCACATAAAATAGACGTGAAGAACCAGATTTGATAGATTGTAGGAAGATTTACAAGGGCATTAATGTTTGGTGGTTAAGCTTCCAAATCTGATCTCCCTCCTCCTCCTCTTCTCCTCTCTTCACTACATCTATAAATGTAAGAGCATTGGCTCATTTCAAGGGTTGGATCCTAGTACTCTGTAAATGTTATAGATTTGAAAGTGATCAATACATAAGTTTTTCCCCTTCTTCCTCTGCTATTCCTTCTCTCCTTCTCTGAAATTCATGAATCATCTATCTTTTATAAAAAGAAACTTTTTTCTTGTTGGTAAATGATTTCTAGAAATTTTTCCCATGGAATTGTGCCTATTATGAAAATGAATGATTCTATTCTTCATCTCCTTTTCTCAATACATATAAGGTTAAATTATGCTACCTATATTTCCTAAAAGTATTGATATGATTCTTCCTCTCCCATCTCCTTAGTTCTTCTATTTATTTTGTATTGATAATCTGTTTTGACATGAAACATTTCAAAGTATCAGGATTCCTCACTTTGAAAGTTGTACATTTGTATATAAGTTTTGTTTCTTGCTTTCAATAAGGGAACCTCTCCCATTAAAGAGGAGGGACTTGTTGTCCCCTGACTGTGGTTTACCTAAAAGTATCATTTTAAAACCCAACAGTTTTTGGTGACTCCGCTGGGGATTTGTTTCAACATATCCCTTTCTAAAACAACTTAAAATATCATTTTTCACTCGAGACTCTACGGTATACACGTGGGAAGAAATCTCTCGGGGTATAAGATCCTCATTTTCAACTTCTGGAGAAACAAAACTTCTCTCTTCTTCTAGCAAGAAGGAATATAAAAACTCATTCTTTGAGAACACCTCCTGTTAAAGACAAAAATTCCAAGAATAGCATTCCTCTAGAACAACTCAGTCCTAATCTTCGTGCTCTGATACTTGTTGGTGTTTCAGTTCCCCTTCAAACAATCTTCCCACAAATGGTAGCACCTTTGCCTTGGGAAAATGGATTGGGCCTCTTTCTCTTCCTCAACCATTGCATGAGTTACCCAGGAGTAGTAGAAAAATTTTTCCTAAATTTAGAGGTGATGGGAAAGTACACCCAGATGAACACATTGCAGCCTTCAGTGTTACATGTGGGATTCTTGGGATTGAACATGAAGATGTATTTTTCAGGATCTTTGTGGAAACATTGCAGACAATGTTGCTTGATTGGTTCTATCATCTTCCTTTTGGGTCAATTACTGATTGGGCCACCCTAAAAACTCAATTTGAGCAACGTTTTTAAAATTTTCTGAAGATGTGCATGCTCTCTTAGCTCAAATATCTCATATCAAAAAGGAACCACATGAATCCATGAGGGAGTTTGTGGCTAAATTCAACAAGCTAATTCATAAAATTCCACCAAACACTCATCCTGTAGATCAAATCCAAAAGTGATTATTCCTCAATGCATAGTTACAAGTGAGTTTATGCACTAAGGAGGGCTAACCTTGCAACTATGGATGGTGATCGAGATTGGCTATCAATTTTGAGGATGACCTGATCACATTTGGTAAATTGAAGAAAGAACCTTCCAAATCTAAAGTATCTTCTTCTTCCTCTCCTAGAGCAATTTCGATCAATTAGTGCAGAAGTTAGCAAATGATCTCATTGCCATTAAAAACAATTGGCTCAACATGCTCCTTACCAAGACATTCCACGAAAGAATTTTCATCCTAGGAATCGGCTACCTCCTTCCCAGATTAAATTGGCTATTAAAGGCCCACCCATCAAGGTTCCAATCAATGCAACTTGTGAAGTTCAAGAACCTGATGATGAGGAGTTTAATGAAGACTATGAAGAACTAGAAGAAGAGGTTGATGAAGAACTAGAGGAGCTTCATGGATCTAGAGTTCATTTCCTCACCACTAAAGGTTTGGATGATGAAGATGTCTATGAATAAGTGGTGATAGATAGTAATAGTGATTCATATGTTGTTATGATTCAGGAGAAAAAAAATAGAAAAGAAAAAGTGATGCAACCTACTAAGAAATCCAATGAATATCCTATAACTATTATAATAGTTGCAAGAAGAGGAGCCCCTATTCCCACTTCCTCCACACAAAAGGTAAGTAATTCTAATCCTTCTCCTTCTATTTTTGTTTCCAAAACTTCTTGTCCTCCATCTTCTAAAACTGATAAATCAAAAGTTTCTCAAGTTCCTAGTAATGATGTCCCTTCCACCTCTGGATCTTTTGATATCATTGACCACCTTAAGAATACCAAAATCCAAATCTCAGAGGTGGAGTTTTACGAGAATCATCCAAAAGCTTTTGCTAAAATGGTAAAAAAATTCAATTCCAAATCCAAAGCTTCATCCAATACTTCTAATGGTATTTTTCCCACTCCACCTTCCTCACCTCAACCAAGTCTTGTGGCTACAGTCACTTCCCCTAATGAGAAAATTAAACCATTCTATGTGAATCTCGTCATAGCTGGCCATAAACTCAGTAATTGTGTTATAGACTCAGGAACATCAGAGAATTTAATGCTTGCCAAATTAGTGCATGCTCTAGGCCCGACTCTAACATGTACCTTTGGTTCCTACTATTCCATGGAGAGTAGTGAAGTGCATTTGGTTGTGAGGATTAAAGATGCACAAGTAGCCTTCATTGCTTTTCTAGTGAAAAGGGATAAATCCATTAATTTGGTTGTTGATATTCCTCCCTCATATGGTATGTTGCTGAGTAGAAATTTCTGTAAGGAGGTAGGAGGTGAAATTTAGATGGACTGGTCACATGCTTTGATCCCGGTCAATGGAAAAATAAAGAAGTTGCTACCAGAGAAGCAAACTGAGTATGTTGTGCAAAAGAATAATGATCCAAAAGCACAAATACTCAATGAAGATATAGGGCATGGTAACTACATGACCATGTCAAAAGATGAGGAAAAACTTCCTAAGGAAGTGATTCATGATCCTAATGGCATTTGGAATTTAGAGTTTGATGGAAGCTTCTCTTCAGCTGGTTTTGGAGCTGGTGTGGTGCTGATCTCTCCTAAGGGGAAGATTCATCCATTTTTTTCAAGCTTCATTTTGAAAATACAAATAATACAGCTGAATATTATGCTCTCATCCTTGGGTTAAAAAGAAAAAGGGAATGGGAGTGAAGAATCTCTTTTCTCATGGTGATGTAGATTTGATTGTGAAGTAGGTAAGGGATCTTTACCAAGTCAAGAATAGGGTATTGAAACATTACAGAAGTCTTGTTTGGGATTCTATTGAATTCCTTGATGCTTTCTCCATTAAATTTGTACCAAGAGAAAATAATACTAGAGATGATTATCCAAATTGTCTCATGATCTCTGTTGATTCCTCATCCAGATTTCTCTCAAGAGATTTTACCATTGAAATGATTCATAGGCCCATTGTACCATATAATGCAAGCAATCGGTAGGTTTTCAATGATGATAAACACTTTCTCTCTTTCTTGGAGCTTAAGGATAACTTTGACTAGTTTTATTTTGAAGGAAGTGAAAATCTACCTAGAGAGTATGTGCCCTCTAATGAGGATGATATCAAGGAAGAAATGGATCAAGATGGTTGTATCAAGTTGAAAGGTAACAAGATTCCTATGGGACTCGTGAGTCTAGAAGATCTATTTGACAATCATGATAGGTCCATAAAATCTAAATCTTCTCAAGGGACTCAACAATCTGTGGAGTATGAGAAGGTCAATATTGGAAGCAATGATGAACCCAAGATGGTGAATATTGGGAAATGTTGCACTCAAGAAGAAAGAAGGAAGGCAATAGACCTATTGAAAAAGTATGTTGATGTTCTTTCCTATTCATATGATGATCTCAAGGATTTTCAACCAAAGGAGATGCAACACTATATCCCTCTGAAACCTGGGATCAAACCTTTCAAGCAGAAGCAAAGGTAGTACAATCCCAAGATTGCTGATACCATTTTTTAGGAGATCTAGAATTTTCTAAAAGAAAGATTATTTTCCCTATACATCATTCAACATGGATTGCCAACATTGTGCCTGTGAGGAAGAAGAATGGTGAGATCCGCATCTGTGTGGATTTCAGAATTTAAATCAAGCCTCTCTAAAAGACAACTATCCTCTCCCCATGATGGATCAAGTTTTGCAAGCTTTCTCAGGATCTGAATGTTGTCTATGCTAGATGGATTTTCTGGATACAATCAGGTGGAGGTCAGTACTCCAAATCAGCACAAAACTACTTTCACTACTCCTTGGGGCACCTTTTCCTATAAGAGGATGCCTTTTGGCCTTATAAATGTTGGTGCCACTTTTCATAGGGAAATGGATTTAGCTTTTAGCAGTCTGAAGGGAAAATGAATTGTTTTGTATCTTGATGATTTGACTATGTTTTCCAAAACAAAAGCGAGATCACTTTTAGCACTTGAAACAAATCCTTCGTAAATGCAGAGAACATGGAGTTTCTCTCAATCCTAAGAAGTCTGTCTTTTGTGTTACTGAAGGTAAGTTGTTAGGACATATTGTTTCTAAGGAAGGAATCAAGATAGATCCAGAAAGAGTCCAAGAAATCCAGTAGATTCCTCTTCCTATAAGAAAAAGGGTGTGCACTCTTTCTTTGGTAAGATCAACTTCCTGAGGAGATTCATTCCAGATTTTGCAGAACTAACTATGAGCATTGCTCATATGATGAAAGGAAAGAAAATATTTGGTTGGAATTTTGAAGGTAAAGAATCATTTGAAGGTATCAAGAAATCCATTGCAAAGACTCCCATCTTAGCATGCCCTGATTTTAGCAAGGATTTTATCATCTATTGCTATGCTACAGAGAGTACCTTGGCTTTTGTTCCGACTAAAAAATTCTGAGGATCATGAAATTCTAATTTCATTCACAAGCTATCTTTTGAAAGCTCATGAATTAAAATATACTATGATGGAGAAACATGCTTTTACAAAGGGTCAAAGGTGTTAAGCGGTTTAAATTTTATATCCTCAATTCTCACTATGTTGTGAATGTATCCGATACAACCATCAAGTCTATTCTTACACAACAGATTTTGGAACTAAGAGGGGAAATTGGGTAGCTAAATTCCAATAATATGACCTTGATATCAAGCCAATCAAGCTAGTTCAGGGGTAAAGGCTTATGTGAACTTATTGCTTTGAAGGAGTTGATGAAGAATTGTCTAAAGAAGCAGTTGATGTCCCCGTTGTCCTCTTCCTCGCTTCAAAATATGAGTGGTATGTTGATATTGCACATTTTCTTACCTATGGGGAATGTCCATCTCACTTGAGTGCCAAGGAAAAGAGAGCTATCAAGCTGAGGTCTACACAGTATGTGTTGTGGAAAATTTCTTTATTCAAAAGAGGCATAGATGGAAGATTCCTTAAGTATGTGGACAAAGAGCAACATAAGAAGTTGTTTTTCAGATTTCCGTGATCAAGCTTATGGAGGGAATTTTTCTTCTACTAACACTTCCCATAAAATCCTTCGTGCAGGGTACTATTGGCCTACATTGTTCAGAGATGCATCAAAATGGGTAGGTAAGTGTGAAGCATGTTAGAATTTTGTTGGGAGACCTAAGTTGGCTACTTTACCACTCAAACCAATAGTGATTGATGATCCTTTTCAACAATGGGGATTAGATTTCATTGAACTCTTAACCCACCTTCCAGTGCTGGACATAATCACGTGCTAACTGCTACAGATTACTTCACAAAGTGGGTAGAGGCTATTCCAGTCAAAAGCACTACTTCTGAGGTGGTGTGTAATTTCATCAAGGAGAACATCTTGATAAGGTTTGGGGTACCAAACAAGATTGTAACTGATAATGCTTCTAATTTTTATTCTTCTGAGATGATAAATTTTTGCTATGGTTATGGATTTTCCCTTGCTCATTCTTCAGACTATTACCCCTAAGGGAATGGATGAGAAGAATCAACAAATAAAAATTTGGTAACCATCATCCAGAAGCTTTTCAATGACTCTCAAAGGAATTGGCACCGTGAGCTCTATGATGCTCTCTAGACAAATAGAATTACACCCAAAAGAGCAATTGGGATGTCTCCATTCTAGGTGGTGTATGGTGTGAAGCTCAACTACCAAGTAATAGTGGAGTTACCAGCCTTGTACTTAATAAAGGCTATTGAGGAAATAGGTTTCATCAATTCTTTGGACAAGAGGATCATGTATCTCCGGAAGCTGGATGAAGAAGGAATGCAAGTTTTTGATAGAATCTCATCACATCAATCAAGGTGAAGGATTTTTTTGACAAGAAAGCTAGACCCGGATATTTTCAAGTGGGGGATATTGTTTTGTTATAGGACAAAAGGAATGAACCTTGAGGAAGCCATGGTAAGTTTGATTCTCTTTGGATTGGTCCTTTCAAAATCAAACACTTTGCTGGAGAAAATTCTTTATACTTGGATTATATGGATGGATCTTCTCTCCCACTTCCTTATAGTGGGAAACATTTGAAGTTGTTCAAGTCCTAGGGAAGTTGGAAGTCATTTTGTGTATACGGTGTTTTTTTTTTTTTTTTTCCTTTTTGGTTTGTTTCCCTTTTGTTTGTTATCTTTTGTATTGCTTTGCTTTTGACTCTATTTTCCCAATGGATAAGGCAATGGTATACTTTCTCATAAGTTTTCTATGGTTCTTGATCTTGCCTCGTTCCTCTGTCCAAGCCAAGTCATCCCCAGAAAGAGCCAGTTGTTGTCGCCCTCAAAATTCCCCTCATTTTGAAGTCAAATTTTGAAAATTTTGAGTTGGTGCCATTGAAGAATGTTTAAAACAGAGTAAGAAGTCTAGAGAGATAGGAAAATTCATGTTTTGAAGTTTTTGGTGCTCGGTTTTTAATCTCACCCCTCCTTGTTTAAAATTCTCCAGTCTGCATGGTTTAAAACTTTCTTTCTTCCCATCTAGGTGCTTTAAAATTTGTTTCCTCCATTCGAATGAAATTTTCAATCCTTTCCTATGGCCGTGGATCGCATCGAGCTTGTTATTGTTTGCAATTCTTCTTTCCATGAGGAGAAATTTGAATTTGAACGTGAATGGCGGATTTTCCCCTGCATTTTATTTCCCATAGTCATGTTTTCGCTATCAATTTATTTCCCAGCATCCAAAGGATACATGGACATATTTGATTGGATGCGGCATGGCGGATTCTTTTGGTGAACTTAAAAATTTTGTTATTTTGGCAAAATGTTAAATTGGCTTTATGGCCAGAAGGTCCCTAATTGGCTGAATCAAGTGGTGGTGGAATATGTGGGTTGTTTTTGTGTTTTAAGGCATTATGGTGAAAAGGCATAAAAGTTTAAAAGGATTCCTAAGGCTCATGAAAAGAACATGTGGGCCATTTCTAAGATAAAATTGGAGAGGCGGGTCATCAAGGCACTTTAGAGTTTTTTTCTTTATTTTGGAAAAAATTTATAAACTTATAAAGTTAGCCACGACCCCGCTCATGCCTAGGTAATGCCACGTGTCAAGCCATGCTTCAAAAGTCAAAGGCAGGATGGCAGGTCGTCAGAGCACTTTGAAGATTTTGGTTTTATTTCCAAAAAAGGAGTAACGTTGCAAGATGAGCCATAACTCTGTTGAATCTAGGTATTGAATATGCATTGAAAATTCAAAGTGGAGAGGCGGGCCGTCGGAGCATTTTGAGAATTTTAAACTTTTCTCAAAATAAAGTAAATTTGTAAAAGAGAGCCGCATCCCCGGTGATGCCCGGAGGATCCATGTGTCGCTTATATCAAAAGCGGGATTATGGGGCTTGAGGGAGACTTTTGAAATTTGTATTTTTACGCTAAAAGGCGCAGCCCCAATTTTGGGCCCGCGGATCCGTTTTGCAAAAGTTGCATTTTCACCATTTTTGTATGGATTCGATTCAAATATTCAAATGGGCATAACTTTTGATCCAGATCTCTAAATTTGACAAAATTTATATCATTAGAAATATGTCGACCTCCTGTATGCCATGGAATTATAAAATATTACTTTCAACATGATTTAATGGGTGGAAATATGGAAAATGTCTTTCCTGACATTAATATGAAATATAATTATTTTTCCGAATCAGATTTGATTCGATCCACCATTATTCCTTCTCCATCGTGCTAAAAAGACTTGAGAACCGATCGCCCATTTAGATTTGATGGAAAACATCTTCATGCCATTAATATGTGATCAGATTGCTTCGAGAACCACATTTGATCCAATCTATCATCTTTCCTTCTCCAGCACGTTAAACAGACATGAAGAACCAGACTTGAAAAATTTTAGGTGGATTTGTAGGGGCATTAATGTTTGGTGGTTGAGCTTCCAAATCTGATCTCCCTCCTCCTCTTATTCTCCTCTCTTCGCTTCATCTATAAATGTAAGAGCATTGCCTCATTTCAAGGGGTTGGATCCTGGTACTCTATAAATGTTATAGATTTGAAAGTTATCAATACAGAAGTTTTTCCCCTTTCTTCCTTTGTTATTCCTACTCTCCTTCTCTGAAATTCATGAATCATATGTCTTTTATAAAAATAAACTTTGTGTTCTTGTTGTTGTGATTTTTAAAACTTTGTGTCCATGGAATTGTGTTTGTTATGAAAGTGAATGATTCTATTTTGCATCTCCTTTTCTCAATACATATAAGGTTATACTCTACTATATATATTTCTTAAAGTATTGATATGATTCTTCCTCTCCCATCTCCTTAGTTCTTCTATTTATTTTGTATTGATAATCTATTTTAACATGAAACATTGCAAAGTATCATGATTCCTCACTTTGAAAGTTGTACATTTGTATATAAGTTGTGATGCTTTCTTTCAATAAGGGAACCTCTCCCATTAAAGAGGAGGGACTTGATGTCCCTTGACTTTGTGGTTTTACAAAAATTATCATTTTAAAACCCAACAATACACACTCGTAACTTCACTATATACTCAAATAATTTATCAATCCAAATTTATGTAATGCAATCATTCACAGACGGACGGGATGGCTCATAGTGTGTGCACTATGACCTTATTACTCCCATCGATTTAAAGGGTCGATGCCCAGATGATGTTGTTACAGACTATATTAGGTGTTAAGTGTAGTAGTAGTCACGGCGATTTACCTGTAAGAGCTTCTCGGAGGCACCGTATATATCGAACGCGTTGTGAATGAGATGTAGGATCTCGTGAGTGTTACACAACCAATTTTTACTTTTTTATTACAACTCTGCCATTTTCTCGAAAGCAGCTTTCAAAGTTTTCATTGACTATGGCAACCTGTAAATTAGTATAATATTCTAAAGTATACAAATTGCATTCAAAAATTTGGAAAAATTGAATGGCAGGAAAAAAACATTTTTGTTTTTCAGCCCCGTGGCCTCCAGAGCCCAAAATGACCCACAACGCCAAAAAATTACAAAAATTAGCTGAAAATGCAATTTTTGGATAGACATCCTTTTGCAAGAAATCCTTGAATGAAACAATAGGCCTATTAGGAGAAAACATTTTTACCCTAAATTAGGGTTTTTCTCACTAAAATATTTAGAGAGTTGTTTGGCTATAACTAGCTGTTTATAGGTGGTTTTCCACCAAATTCTCCTCTAATTGTGGCGGTTTCTCCAAATTTTCTGCCAAAGTCAAATTGGTTTTAAAAAACACATTGGGTGTGGGATTTGAACCTAACACCTCACACACCCAAGCCTTTTGGTCTATCCACCTCGGCTCTTATGAGCGTTTGATATAGAAATAAAGCAAGGAAATTTCTAATATTTTGTAATAGTGATCTGGCATGAGGGATCCAAGTGGGTGCGACATGGTTGAGGTGGAGGTAGTGGATTTAGAGCTTCGTGTGCACACAAAAAATTTGGATCTGTATCCTTAACATCTGTCGCTTTATTGTTTGCAATCATTTTGATTGAACTACTTTATAGCTTTATTCTCCATTGTTTTTTTGTTTGCAAATGGATTTGTTGATTTTTGTAGGTCGATGGTATTTTCTTCACCACTTTATACCACCATATGTCTCTGATTTCTATTTTCCTTTTTTTTGTTTTTTTGCAGGTCGTGGGATGTGTATATTTCCACGGCTTTGACTTTGCTAACCCCTACTTTCTATGTGTTGCAGGTCAGTTTGAGGCTCGTGGGAGTGGAGGAATCTCACGATGTAGACTGCAGGTTGTTGATTATGTGGAGCGCCAAGCTATATGTATGGAAGATTCATTTATTGTTGGTGTTGGATGCTTCAAACAAAGGCCCAATCAATACAACTGCTTAGGTTCGATGATTGGAGCTTAGTTTAGACCGCATCCTTCCTTTGATGAGAGGATTAACTCACGAATACACAAAAATATCAATGCAGGACTCGATCAATGCAAACCATGGTTAGTTATGGATGGAATGCAAGACTTGATATCTCGACCTCCAAATTTAGTGGACTGCTAAATGTAGAAGAAACCAAAAGCACCTTTAAATTAGAGGTAAAACCCCTGGATGGGAAAAAAAATTAATATTCTAAAAATGATCAGTTTCCATGGAGAAAATGTGCTCAGTGCGGGGGGCACCAAGGTAAAAAAAAATTCTTTACGTTTACCTGGAAATTACACAAAAGGTTGTGGGTCTACACGGAGGTCTGGGAAGCTGCTGGAGGCAGCACTGGCTCTCCGTTGAAGCAAATTTATTCTCCACAAATTCTCCTTCCTCTACAAACTTTCTCCAACCTTTCGAGGAGCTTCAACCAGCTCTAGTACCAAATGTAGTTTCACAAAATAGGGATGGAAGCCTATGTATTTTATTAATGTGAAATCAACCAAATTACATTTGTATGAGATTCAATACTTATGGGTATTGTATAGTTGAATACACACAAGAAAATAAGTTGCACAGAGCAAAAATATTCTTGATTACATAAGATTCCAAAATATCATACATGAACCATAAATGAATAATGATAATTATATTGTTAAAATAATATAACAACACTTGTATGCATAATAAAGACAATTAGATGGTTATGAAGAAATATAACCATATAACCAATAAATAATAAACCTATTAATATGCAATGCATAATTAAATAAAGGTAAATAATAATTAACCTAACACATAGATGGTCTATATGGTTGTAATCTTGCTTTCCTCTTGTAAAAGAATAGCTGTAGCGGCATTAAGAAACTTGTATTTCTATATTTTACAATCCTTTTGAGACTCTTTTCATGAGTTGATTCTAGAAAATGTAATTTTTAAATATTGTATCCTAGCAAAAGGCATGATGGTAAATCGTTATATTGTACTTTGCTTGTAGTCTTTGTCTTCTATCAATTCTTCCTTGGCTTACTTCTTAGCTATAAATTATTTTCTTGTGTTGAAATATGGTAATGAATCTTGTAGATTCCTTTTGTGCTTATAAACTTGACAACCTATATAGTAGTTAAGCTTCCTTTGTAAATGAATGTAATTATTGGTTATACATTATCTGTTCACTGAAGTGTACTTCCTTGATGCTCACAATATTAAAATATCAACTCACAAAGTATTTTCCTAACCTGATTTCCCCTTATGAATAATTGAGGAAAATATGGGCCTTGACATGAAACTGAAACCTTGTATTCTTGTTAATGGCTACAAAATTTGACATTCTTGAATGCATACCTAGAAACCACCTTCGATTTTAGAAACCTAATAAAAATATGTCTTGTGATGGTTATTAAAATTTTTTACTCTTTTGAACTTGGAGATAATGATTTAATAGACCCCTTGCATGGTCTTTATTGTTGAGGAACAAGAACTATTCTAAGTATGAAAATAACCTTATAGAACTCTATTGCACAAAAATCTTGTACCCTTGGGATGAAATTGAAGAATTGGCCTCCATTTCTTGCATTAACAATTACTACTTCCCTTGAAATGATTCTTTGTAGCTTTGGAATTGATTATAAATCCTGTAAATTTGAAAGCATTACTGTACCTATGCTTTTCATCCTTTGAAATTTGCATCAAAAGTTTATTGCGCTATTGGTAATTCAATATTTGCATAAATGGAAACTATTATCATGATCCAAGAATCTTTACATCTGCCATCTGATTCTTTGCATAATTTTCTGAAAACTATTATGAAACACTATTTTCGTTCTTGAGCTGATCTACCTTGATTGTCGATCATTTTTGATGTTGTAAGAGAAATGGAACCAACGAGATGTAGATGCGTCTTAATCGTATATGCTATTAAATGAGTTTCTAGAATTTCTTAACAAGCGAAGCTTGTACTTTGTAATTTGCAACTGAAACTTTTAAGCTATAGTGGAATTTCCTAAGTCTTTCACTTTGAGCCTTGATTTTTAGCTTGATGTCTTAAAATATTTGGTGGCATTTGAAAAAAATTGGTTCTTTTACTACTCTATCCTATAAATGCTACTCGTGCATAATCCTTCAAACCATTAGTTCATATGCTTTGATGCAAAACCAATCCATTTGAATCTTGAATCTCTAAACATGCATCTCTTTCCAACTGTATTTGATTAGAAATTGTACTCTGTAGTTCTCCAAGCTATGCAATAAAGTATATTTTCTTTTGAAATATGTACCTTCAAAATGCAATGTTAGATTGATAGTGTATTTGTTAGTCATAGAAAAACCTTGGGATTGTTAATGAGTTCTTGCGTCCTATGATCTTAATTTGCATTATGCAAGGCATCTCAATTTTATTCTTTTGTACTTGAATAATAATCCAATACAAAGTGTGGCTTTAACATAATAAAAAAATGTTTACTTGAGTTATAATCTCTCTTCCTTGTATAGCTATGTTGATTAGCCTACTATCTTCCTTGAGTGTTTGTCACTTTAATCCTTTTGATATACATGCTGAAACTGGATTTTTATGTGCACTTATCTTTAATAACTGAAGATTCTATACTTGCACTTGTAACTTTTGAAGAGTGTACTTTCCTTGTTTTATGAATTCTGAAACAGGCCTTTGAAGGTTTCTTTATAGTTGTACTTTGATCTTTTAGCTTTGATTCTAAGCTAGAAATGCCATCATGTCCTTTCATAATAGCTTTTGTTCTCATGAATTTTTACTTGACTGATATATCCTTTATTTTTTGCACTTATCTTGATCACTTTATTGACTGTTTCTTTTGAGCTTATATCTTTCATTCACACCCTTAGAGTTTTTCATTTGTGGAATCTTCCGTAACTATCCTCTTTATGGGTTCTTGTAGACTCTTTTTAACAAAATATGGAAGATATCCTTACTTATTTTTTGTGTTTTTGATAAAAAAATTCTCTAAAAGAATTGTTACTTGTATCTTGCTTCCTTACTCGATTCAAGTGTCCCAATGTCTTTATTTTATACATATTGTGTATTTTTTCCCTTTTCTAAAATAGCTCATAAATTTGTACCATGTAGATTCCTTCAACAAGTATTTCCTTTCTGTATAGTAATCTTTTTTTGCAAAATATTTCTGTTTTTTAATCTTCTACCTGATGTACTTGCACACTTAAGAAAATAGTTAGAAAATATTTAGGCTTTTTGGCCTCTCTTATGTTCCATAGTTTTTCTTTTCTCTTTCTTTTCTGGAATGATTCTGGGAATCATATGTGTTGATGTAGAATACTACTCTTATCAATTGTGTATATGTATATGATGTACCTTATGCTTCTTCTTTTTATAAATCCATCTGCATGTAGTTAGATAGTACAAGGGTATAGATCAAACCCTGAGCTCAAATTATTGATGCCTTTCCTTTTCATTTTTCAGGTACATTGTGATTGCTAGGAGATCTAGATAAAATATGGAGTTGGAGCTGAAGTGAAGAAGACCAAAAGAGAACCCAAGGAAATGATGGGTTTCTTCTATACTCTTTACTTTTAACTTCATGCATATGTACTTCTTTCTTCAATAGTTATGAGTTACATCCCATAGCTTGTGTGGGAAATATTTGTACTTCTTCATGAATAAATAACATTTAATTTTTGTACTTGATTTGTATACTTATTTCTTCTTTTTCAACTTTATGACATGTATATTTATTGTATAATGGAATAAACAACTCAAACACATAATTAAATGTATTTACATGTAGAAATAATGAGTTTTTGAAATACCTATAACTTAATAATGAACTCTCTTTCTTGTAAACTGCAACTCTATTTATTGTTCCCAAATTTAGCATTTCACCTAAACTGTGATTCCCACCTTCATCAAGGAAATGAATTAGTCCTTCGGGATTTTTTGTTTCCTTGCTGAAGATGAACATGGAATGGTATGCTATGTGAGGTGTTACATTTTGTAACAACACACATAGCTACAGATTACATGTAACTAATCAATTGTTGCAACTAAAAACATGATAAAACTGTAATGCATTCCCCTAGTTAGGTCCACTTCATCAATACCATCCATCGTAACAAAGTTTCGAGTTTCCCATTTTTTCACAAGTGCAAAAATTGCCAACATATCCACCATTTCTTCACTTCAATCACAACGAAAAAAATGGGGGAGAGGCAACACTTTCCACCCAACCAATAATCCAATGAGAATAAGAATCTATCCTCCTCATTGGCCCTCGAGCCCCAACCAAAATGCAATAAGGAATGGATAAAACTCATGGCAACTAACACAATTCTTCCACATCACAATACAAAATTTCAAAACCATTTAACACAAATTCAAACACAAGATAAAAATCACAAGAATGCAACTTTCAAAATACACAAGGATTGAAATGCAAAGCCAATGGAGCAAGGATCTATGGGGAGATCACTTATGCCTCCCAATGGGATTAGGTTCCCACCTTAAAAACCCTCCAAAACACAAATCTTATGCCTCCCTCAAGATCCTCTTATTCCTCCCACATTCTCTTATGCCTCCCTACAATCTCTTATGTCTCCCTCAAAAGAACCATGTAAGAAAAGCAAGCATTTTTCTTATCAAAATGTGGGGCACCCAACCCAACTCCCTCCTAAAACATGAAACAAAACTCTTATGCCTCCCTAAAAATAAAATCCCCATAGTCTTCTCCTACACGACACTTAGGAATTATACGCAAGATCCCAATGAACACACAAACATTCACGTGCGGATAATACACACATATATAAATAAAAATAAAACAAATTTTTAGATCATACCTTTCCATAGTAATAACTTGATCAAAGAATCACACAAAAATATCCTTCAAACTCAATCCAACTTCAACCAGCTCCAAAACTTCCACAAGTACTCCAAAAACTCTCCAACTCCAAAAATACAAGTTCAAAACAAAATTAAGTAACCCCTAAACAAACAATAAAACTTGCATATATATAAAAAGAGAAGAAGAGGCTAAGTTGGCTCCATGTAGGATGCCACATAACTTATCCTCAATTCCACCTCCCAAGTCAAACCCTAACCCCAAGGTACAATAAATTGGTGGTTGAGAGAAATGAAAACCCTCTTACACACACAACTCCAACCCACACACCTTAAGGAAAAAAATTTAAAACCTATGCAAGAAAGTGAAATTAAATGTCACCTATTGCCTTACAAAAACATAATGGGGTATATTTTTTACCCCCCAATCCATAGGTATGGTTGGTATATGAAATTAAGATGTGTGGGAAAAGCTTAACTTGTCCCACAAGCCTCCAAAAATGGCCCCTAAGCCCAAATCCGAATTTTCCAAGCAAGGTAGAGTGTACAACACTCAAAGTTACATACACTTAACTTAAATAAAAATCCAAAGGACCAACTACTCTAATAAATGGCCCCTTTTGTCACATCCCCAAATAACTTAATAAACATAATTAAACCACTTAATTAAGGCATAATAATCAACAATGATAAAATAAATTACTTCACAAAATAAATCACATACTCCATAATAAATAAAAGAAAGTGAAATATTTACCCACATAACACATGGTCACAATTGGAGGTCATCCCCCCCCATGGGAGCCCCGTAAAAACCTAATAACAAAACACCAACATTACACAAGTTTCCATGGTGACCATCATTGTATCCATCCAATATTCCACAATGGTTGGTCTCCTAACCCCCTTTTGATTGGTGTGATATAATTACTTGCAAAATCACACAATACCTTCTTCGGCCTCGTGGCTGATCAAATACATCAAGGATAAATATACACACACCCATCAATAAACATCACTATATAACTAAATCATCATCTAAACCAAATAATGCTATCATTTGTTTATAATTTCAAAAACATATCAATTCTACCATTTCATCAATATCAATAAGATCACAAGATTAGTTCAAACTCTAAACCATATTCAATATGACGATAATTTTGAATGTCATAATATATAAGTTAAAAAAATATCAACATCATCAATATAAAATGTCTCTCTATGTCTCTAATAATCCACACGTATCATAATATGAATCACAATCCATCAAAAGTCTAAAATATCTCTATCATCTAACATCATGCTAAACCGTAATGATATGATAATATCCATGTCTATAGTAAATAGTAATCGAAATCAAAATATAACAAGTATCAAAGAGAAGTGGGAACTACACACACACTTACACTCAATGTAACCATGTGCTTGGTATCTAAATATTCTCGAGCATGAAATTGAAGTATGGTTTATTACTAACTTAGGTGACATAGTAGACCATTTGGGTTTTGAACCCGGAACCAATTTTATTTTGGACCTTTTAAGTGAAAATTAAATTCAAAAGAATAGTTTGAGCTAGATTAAGATGATAAAGTGGATAACATATAACATATTTGTTATGGGAAGAAAAAAATTAGTTTGTGGAATATGTAACTCCCACATTTTCGACGGACAAATCCCAAGACAAAACTCAATACTTAACGAGGAAAAATATTAAATAATTTTTTTAAATTAAAAAGGGTTGCATCAAGTACTAACAACTAGGTTTAATTTGTTTCTTGTTTACTAAACTTCACACATATGAAGGGTTGTCGATTACTAAATTAATAATTATCATTATTAATTTACACAAGACTACTTCGGATAAATTACTATCTAGGGTCACCGTTAATTCATCTCATTTAAAATATGATTAGGGTCAATAGTTCCGGTTAGTTTAATTATTACTTCCCACAAGATTTAATAATAATTCCTCCCACGAGGTTTTCTATCTAAACATTTAAAATTCAAAATAATTAACCCTTAAAATTCATTAACTAAGTTACCCTTTCCACAATTATGTAATTTATCCTTAATGTACCAAAGCCATTTATTTATTTAACATTCTCGAGGCTAAAGTTTCAAATTACCTAACCATTAATTATCCCCATTCAACTCAAATACCCATGTACTTTTAAAATTACCCAACCCCATAAAGTGCCATAACTTGAAATATGTAGGGTTGATCCTCAACCCTTAGATCTAGGTATTTTCAAATGAACCCTAAACATCCTTATGGGGTCTTATTATTATTTTTTTACCATAACTCATTCATTTGTTCCATTTTAATTTTCAGTTGGAGGAGTGGAAGCCATGGAAGCAAGAAGTGAAACCATGGAGAAATTTCTTTGGATCAAGTTTGCAAATGGGGAAATATTCCTCCACTCCATTATTCTCTTAATTTATTTTATTCATGGGTTTTTTATTGCAAGGTTCCCTATTTGATTGTTTTAGAGATTCCACCATGAATCTAGTTTTACTATTTAGTTATTTACATCCTTGAGTTCATTATTTGGGAAAACCCCATTTCATTAGATCTATGAAATTATACACATTTGGATGCCCATAAATGGATTTATATGCTTAAACAATGAGTTTTTCATTTATTAATTGCTGGTAGTTTCATTTTTAGTTTTAAAGCTCATATTTTAATTAAATCCATTTTGTAATTTACACAGTTGTCATTTTTATTTTTCCGTCAAATGTGACGAAATCTGCCGCCTAAGCAAGTCACTTGTCCTGTGACCACCGCCTGCCTAGATGACGATCTTGAAATTTCCTCCTTGTCTGGGTGACAATCTTGAAACTACCAATCTGGGTAGGGTGGTGGTCCTAAAACCATCGCTCTACACATGACAATGTTCTATTTCCTAAAAATAGAACCTCAATTTCAAGCATTTTCCAAAATGTTTTCTACCTGGGTTGGTTTCTAAGGTAACATTGACTTTAATTAAGGTTCCTACAATTCATTAGTTGATAGGTTGATGTCATTTCTTCATTTCATGACTTAAATTACTAAGTACATAGTTTTTCCATTACAATAGTGTATAAGAAACAACTACAAGATTTCCTTTTCAATAAAATTTCTTATAATATCTAAAAGAGAGAAAAGAAATTCAACCAATTACTAAGTAACATTTCTTTTCTTTACACAAAAAGAGTGATAACCATTCTAACAAGGAAATTCATGTATAAGTTTCATACAT
The DNA here is from genome assembly GCA_018340775.1 of Taxus wallichiana var. yunnanensis. Classification (NCBI taxonomy): domain Eukaryota; kingdom Viridiplantae; phylum Streptophyta; class Pinopsida; order Cupressales; family Taxaceae; genus Taxus; species Taxus wallichiana. The sequence continues at coordinate 57,561,049 of CM031241.1, forward strand.
TCTTCCAACAAAAACACAATCATTTTACCAAATGAAAGCACAAGTAACTATGTTACATTTCTAGTTTTCATAGGAATATATTCTCAATAAACTACAACTTTCAAGTTCTTCTTTCACCCTTTTTCAATACAATAAAACTTGATAATAAAATTTACAAGAACTTCTATTTTTACAATAATACAAATTTAAACAAGGCAACAATGCACTTTCTTTTTCTCAATGAGCATAGTTCATTTTCTTATAATGCAAAATATCTTCTTTCCAAAATTTGAAAGGATAGTTTTACAAGATTACAACTTCCACTTTTCAACAATGGAAAAATATTACAAAGGTGATCCTTTTGGATCCAATATAGTATAGTCTTCTCCAATCTTCAACTTCAAACATAACGACAAAAAAGGGGAGTATACGACACTCTTCAACCAACCTATAATCAAATGGGAAGGAGAATCCTTCCTCCTCATTGGCCCCCGAGCCTCAACACTGAAGCAATAGAGGGTATTAAGAAACCATGGAAAATTTTACAATGCTCCCACAATAACCATTCACACAAAACTTCCCACATACAAGAACAATACAAAAATAATAACAATCATACAATTTTTCCCAAGCACAAAGGCTCAAATTCAAATCAAGGAAGAGAAGAAACATGGGGAATAACTTATGCCTCCCAATGGATGTAGGTGTCCACCTTAAAACTCCTCAAAAAATTCATTCACACAACCATGACTAAACTCTTATCCCTCCCTCAAATTTCTCTTATGTCTCCCTCGATAAACATATCAAGATAAATAAGAAATATTTCTTATTATCAAAAGGTGGAAAACCCAACCCCAAAACTCCCTCCAAAAGAATAATATAAACTCTTATCCCTCCCTCAATATTTTCCCCATTTTCTTTCTCCTACACAACCTTAAGGCCATTCTAATCTGAAAACAAAAATACACAACATTCATTCTTTTACAACCATTTGCACAACACATAGAAATAAAAATACATGGGTGAAGTCCCTACCTTTCCATTGCAAGAGTATCCAATCCACAAGAACAAGCTCCAATCTTTCCAAGTCCAAAATAAGCTCCAAAACAATCTTCCAAGATTCAAACAAGGCCCCCAAAAGCAAGCTCCTCCAAAATGCAAGAGTGAAAATAAAACATCTAACCCCAAAACCATCAAATAAACTTTTATAAATAGAAAAAGGGAAGATGAGGGTGAGGTGGCTCCATGTAGGATGCCACATCACTTCTCCTCAACTCCACATCACATGGTCAAACCCCAAACCCAAAGCTCAATAAATTGGTGGTTGAGGAAATGACAAGCCTCTTACACACATAAACTCAAACCCACACCTAAAGGACAAAATTAAAAATCATGTAAGAAGGTGCAATAAATATCACCTTTTACCTTACAAATCACATAATGGGGTCTATTTTTGACCCCTTAACCCATAGGTATAGTTGGTAGGTGAAATTAAGAGGTGTGGGACAAGCTTAACTTGTCCCACAAGCCTCCAAAAATGGCCCTTAAGCCCAAATCCGAATTTGACATGCAAGGTTGAGTACACAACACTAAAACCAATAAAATCCTTTCAAATCCATAATAAAATCAAGGAAAACCTACCACAATTTAATACCCCTTTGGTCACATCCAATTTATAATAACTAACAAGATTAATCAACTTAATTAGAGCACATTTAACTAACAATAATAAAGTAGATCACATTACAATAATAAATTACATACTCACAAAATAATTAAATGAAAAGGGAAACCAACACATCTACCCAAGGTCACATTTGAGGCCACCCCCCAATGGGGACCTCCTAACAAATTTATCAACAACCAACAACATACAAAACATAAGTTACCAAGGTGACCAACCAGTTGTCAATACCCAAAATTCTTTTACTGTTGGTCTCCTATCCCCTTTTATTTTTTGTGTTACAATTTCTTGCAAAATCAAAACAATACCTCTCTGGCCTCGTGGCCATATCAATAACATCGAAACAATAAAATCAAATACACATATCAATTCACATCATCAAATAACATAACTATATCATCACTAAAATCAAGCAATTCACCAATTGTTCACAATTTCAAAATATTTCAATTCTATCATTTCATCAATCAACAATAAGATCACGAGACTAGCTAGATCATCTAACAAAATCTATGCATCAAAATCCAATGTGTCAATATACATACATACATATATACATACATACATACATACATATATATATATATATATATATATATATATATATATATATATACATATATATGTACATATACACACACACATTTGTGTGTGTATATGTACATATATATATAAAGTACTAAATATAAATCATCGTCAATACTGAAATATCATTCCATGCATATAATCCCTAAACTAAATCACCACATATCCAAAGTCAAAATATCTATAATGTCTAACAAAATACTAATCAAATATAATAATGTCCATCTATCAATGTCTACTAATCAAATATGATAACAAATTCCATGCCTCCAATCTAAAGTAAGAAAAAATCATAGTAAGATCAATGTCAAAGAGGAGTGGGAACTACATCCCCTCCCTTAGACTTGACTTCCTCTTGGAAGTCACTAGAAAAAGTGTGGGAACTATGCTCTAAAGGATGTGATATCCTCTCATGTAGTTGTTTCATCGTATCAATCCCATTAGATGTGCACTGATCAATCTCTCACCTCAAAATCCCGTCCTATGCTCTAAAATTCACATAGGCTTCACCATCACATGTCACTACTCCCGCACCTACAATGAGATCCAATCTAATACATGAGAATGATCTGGAATGTATGTCCTAAGAATAGAAACATGAAACACACCGTGGAAGCAATACAAGATGGGTATAAAATCTAGATGGTAGGCTGAGGTATTGATTCATTCCAAGATATCAAAGGGGCCCACAAATCTAGATGAAAACTTAGAGCCTTTTCCGTAATGGATAGGACTCTTATGAGGTCTAACATAAAGAAACACCTTCATTCCCACCTCAAAATTGTGATCAAATATCCATTTATCTCGCATACTTCTTCTATATATCTTGTGCCTCCTGTAATCTCTATCTAATCATGACAACCTGTTGCTCCATGTCATATAGTAAAGCTAGCCCAATAGAAACTCTGTCCTCTAACATGTCCCAACTCAACAAAGCAGTGTCTACACTCTCTCGACATATAACGCCTGAAATGGAGGCATACCAATAAAACTCTAAAATTTGTTTTTATAAGCAAACTCAACCAAGTATAAATACTTCTCCCATCTTGACTGATGATTCATGACGTACATCTGAAGCATGTCCTCTAAAATATGATTCACCCACTCTATTTTTCCATTTGTCTCAAGGTGATAGGTTGTACTAAAGTTGATATTCTTCCGAGAGTATGTTGCATGGTAGTCAAAAATGAGACATGTACAATGGATAACAATCACAAATGATCTTCCACATAATCATGTGAAACCTCACTATCTCATAAAAATATACCCGTGTCAATGTACTAGTTATATAAGTGGTCTTCACTAGAGAAACAATTATTCACTTTCATCAATCTATCCACCGTGACCATGATCACGTTGTGGTAGTATCTCGACGTAGGTAACCCTGTTATAAAATCCATGGAAAATTTTTCCCATTTCCACTCCGGTATAGAATGCGGGTAAAGAAGGAAAATTGAATTTGGATGCTTAGCCTTCACCCTCTGACACTCCAAGCAATGAGACACAAAACAAGCTACATCTCTCTGTAGTCCTCTCCAATGGTACACTTGTCTCAATGTGGTGTGCATATTCTTCACCCTTGGATGGGATGAATAGGGCACATGATGTGCCCCTACAAGAATGATCTATGTTAAATTTCCATCCCTAGGTACATAGATCTCGACATATATGTCTGAGAAGTCCATATGGATCTAGTGTCAATCCCTAAAACTTCCCTCAATAAGTCTCGAGACTTGATCTCTGCTCTAGCTGAAAGGTATAAGTTGTCATGTGGAAGTTGTTGTAAGATCATGCTCCTCAATTCTATGCCAACTTCTGTACCAATAACCAAATGCCTTCGAGGACTCAAAGCATGTGCAAATACATTCTCCATCCCCTTCACATGCTTTATCTCCATATCATACTCACATAACAACTCCATCCAATGATGTTGATGAACATTGATATTGGGCTATGTGAAGAGGTGTCGAAGGCTCAAGTTATCTTTCTTGACAATGAACCTCCTGCTTAAAAGGAAACTTCCACGTCAAACCAAAGCATGAACAAATGTTGCAAGCTCAAGGTCATGATTCATTTAATTGAGCTCATAATACTTGATTTTACGAGACTCAAAAGCTACTACATAACCATCCTACATCAAAACACCTCCTAATCCTACCAAAGAAGCATCTATACACACGAAGAAATCCCTCTATGGATTTGGAACTGCTAGAATAGGTGTTTTCGTAAGGCATTCCATTAGTGTCTAGAAGGCCTACTCATATCTATCTCGACTCAAAAACATTTTCCTTTCTCTTTGCAGGGGAAGTGATGGGATGCGCAATACATGAGAAATAATTAATAAATCTTATGTAATAACCTACCAATCCCATTAATCTACACACCTTGGTCACACTTTGGTAGGCACTTTGCCTAATCCATGATAGCTCAAATCTTGGAAGGATCGACTATGATACCTTCCCCAAAAATAAAGTGGTTAAGATATCGAACCTCAGACTAAAATAATGCACACTTTTCTAGGTTCCCATAAATTTTATGCTCACAAAGACACCGCATAACTTGTCAAAGGTGCTCCTCATGATCCTCATGTGTACGTGAGTATATCAATATTTCATCAAGGAATATGAACACGAAGCGATCTAAAAATGTCCTCAATACCCATTTTATCGGACTCATGAACACTATAGGGGAATTTTTTAGACCAAATAGCACAACTGTGAACTCTTAATGGCCATATCTCATGTTAAAAGTTGTCTTATGAATATCAATCTTTGATATCCTCACCGATGGTAACTTGACTTAAGGTCTATCTTTGAAAACATTGTCACCTCTTTAATCTTATCAAACAAATCATCGATGCATGGAAGGGGGTAACAATTCTTGATCGTTACTTTTTCAGTTGTCTATAATCGATACACAAACACAATGATCCATCTTTCTTCTTCACAAAAATCACCAGTGCACCCCAAGGGGATACATTAGGACAAATTAGGCCTTTCTCAATAAGGACCTCTAGATGTAGCTTGATCTCACATAGCTGAGAGGTGATCATCCTATATGGTTTGTGTGGGATAAACTCCACTCCGGAACCAAATCAATATGAAAGTATATCTCACATAGGGGAGGTAAGCCAGGTAACTCGCCTGGGAAAACATCTACAAACTCCTCAAAATATGATGATCATCAAGTGACGGTCCATGAGTCTCATCCTATGATCTATCATTAAGGGTAATATCATTTGGTTGAAGTGGGATATGGGTTTCCATAAGGTTTAGGATCTATCTCCCATTTTTTCTAAGGGAACCTCCAAGGTTCGAAAAACCTTGACAACCAGGAGGAAAGGAAGAATATATCTATAGAGAAATAAGGATTTATGGTAGCTTGTTGTTACTTGGCACAGTTTGAAAATACTCTATTTATATGGTAAAGAATATTATAATGTGTCTTTCTACCCTCGTCCCCTCTTGAAAAGCATGGATCTTCATATATTTGGTTTGGCCTTTTATTTTGGTGACTTGATTGTATGGGTGCTATGTATTTCTTTCCACTACTTTTTGTTGTGCATCTTGCAATCCCGCATCTCCTCTCTCCCATGGAATTGGAGGGAGGATAACATGTCATCCTTATTTAGAGATTTCATTTAGTTGGTTAGACAAACAAGCCACTTATTTATGTGTTCGTGATATTTACTACATGGATTTGGCTCTAAATTTTGGAGCTTGCATGGGGTTTAGTGCTTAATTTTTGAGAATATAAGTTTCATTCAAAATTTTCAAATGGTGTGCCCACTTAGTTGGGGGCGTGTATACTTACATTTTAAGGTGATGTATTTTCACATTAGTTTGTAAAAGAAGAAAAATAAAAAAATAGGTTTTATTGGAAAGGGAAATATTATTATTATACTATTACCAATCATTATTTGAAAATGATATAAGTTGGATTAGATTTATATTATCTTTGGTGGAAGATAGGATTGAACCTTATGTATAAAAATGCCTCTTTAAATTGGAAATGAGATGAAATGGTACAAAGGTAGAATACTCCTTTTTACTATCGTACCACAAGGAACTCTTGTTTTGGATGTAAACTAAGAGCATTTTTTGGTTGGGTTGTTGATTGAGATTAATTAAAATACTTTATATACCATTTTTTTCAATTCATAATTTCTTGTACAATGAATTTGTTGAAAACAATGAATCTTTAAAGTTTTTTGGTTGCATTATGTTGGTTTTAAAAGAAAAGAAATCTTGCTTTTAGTTTATCATTATCGTATGATTACTTTCACTACTTTATATCCTTCAAACAATATTGGAATATTAACTTGGGTAATCTATTTGATTTCTCATTTTATTTGACTTCTTATTGGTATGTAAGGAATTCCAGTGTTTAACTTATTTCTTTATATTCCAACAACAAAGGTGCCTCTTTGCTTATCTTTCAGCTTATTATTCCTCAAATTGCAAAGAAAACATATATCCTTCCTATTATTATAGAGGTATTGGGAAGTTTTATTCAAATACATAACTATATCTTACATTAAAAAATTTGTTAATAGATTAGTAGAAGTTTAAATTAAATTCTATACATTTTAATAACAAAGATAAGTTTCGATACATTATTTATTTATTGACATATAAAGGAGAGAATTATATATTTATATATATATATATATATATATATATATATATATTTTTGGGGTTAGGCCATTAGTCCGCCTAACCCTCTCTCTCCTTTCACTATTGGGATTTTCCATGTTCTAGTTATAGTACCCTAGGGCACCGTTTCCTAGTCGACCACCCATATACGGTCCATTCTCACACCTCTACACATCCCATTTAATAAACTCTATACGCTTAAGTGAAAACTATATTGAAGATATATATTAAACAAGGTAATATTGTTGCATCCTCTCTTAACCCTTAAAAACCATATATTACTAATTCTGAATTGGCCTCCTAACTCTTATATATAACGCTATTTTTATTATTACATGGCCCATCCTGTCAAGTGTGATCTTTCTACATATGAGTAGATTTTCCTTTGCGGCCCTTTTGCAACCCTATGCCCCTCACATAGGATTTCCTAACCCATCTGGAATCTATTAGGATTGCACTCTCATGCAGAGGGAAAGCTAAATTTTTTGAGTTGGTGAGGGAGATGAAAAATAGGATATTTAACAATTAATAGGGTTCCATGAATTTTTATTTCTCTATGTGGAAACAAATTATGAGTCTTTAACACTAACATAAGTATGGTCCCATGAATCCATAATTTATTATTAGAAGCAAAAAGATAGAGGGAAGCTTAAATTTTCAGTCACAAAATCATGCACTTTAGACATTTTTTTATCTCGGTCTCATACTACTATTTAGAAGGTTCTTGAGGGAAAATAGTAATAATTAACCCCCATCCTTTAGCTACTTTATTTTATTTTATTTTTTCATTACAAACCTCTTACATGATTATCCTCGGTCATATTCTATCATCCCATGTTATTTTAGCCTCGGTTGGCGCACTCGTAGTTCGTGATCTTGGGCGCGCATGGGCATCTCGGTCCCACCAGGGTGCCCCGATCCTTCTAGAGTTTTCCCACCACTTTTTGGGATCTTTCTAGCCATTTTACATCTTTATCTTTATTTTGGTCAGCCTTTTTCAAGGGTTAACTAAATAATTATACCAAGATAAACCTATAAATATAAAGTTATGAGACCATAATGAGGGACCTAACATCACTTACTACAATCACCCCATCTAGAGTTGCATCCATCTATTGCATTGGAGATCAGTTGCATTCACATAGTTTCATCATCAAGGCACAAGGCTAGGACATCTTCATCACACTTCATAGGCAGAGGGATTCTATTCTATTCCACCAACACATTTTATTACATTTTCTACACAGCTATTTCTCACTACTTCAAAAAGTTTGACTAGCACAAGAGAAACCTAGGGTATGTTCACACACACTTTCACATAGAACTACATCCAGTGATGATATATAATAAAATGATCGCTTAATAATTCCACCATTGTGGCCACCGACATCTAACCCCTTCATATGTATTTTTATTTTTTTAGGGTTTGATGCTTATTGTCAAGTCTTGTGGGTCTTTCTTCCATTTTTAATTATTTGTGACACCCATCACCATACAATGGAATTAACGTGGTAGGAATCAAACATTACAGATTACCTTTTGGCCCTATGAAGACAAAATTCAAAGTATTTACATATACCAGGGTGCCCAGACTAAAAACGAGAGAGCCACGAGACACCACAGACCTCCTCCACTCCATCTAGATTCTCCAGCTCCATCCTTTTCTAATCCCTACATAGTCATTCCTGATTCTAATTTTTCCAATCACCTCTGCAACATTTTCTGACAATCATTTATTATCAACTAATTTCTTTCCTTTTCCTCTCTTGCACATTAGGGTTTTCATTTTTACTAGTTATATTATTTGGTACATTTACATGTTGTCTTAGTAAAAAAATTGCATTTATATGTCCTCCTAGATTAGATTAACTATCTTTTACTACCACTAGTTAGCCAATTTTAGTTAATCATTTTGATGAACCCGACCATTTCAAAAATTCCTTTTCATCATGTCATCTCCTTATCACATTATGGCTCAATCTTTGTACCCTACCTTTACACCAACCAAGGTCTCTAGCATAGCTACTACTTTGGTGTTGATTTCATGCGCTTGCATACCCATCATCTGCCTCACTTTTTCATACCTAAGGTTGATTCATTTATTAATTTAGTTAACAATCATCCCAATCCACCTATGGATATACCCGCATCTATTCCTCCACCTATTACTCTCGCAGCTTCTCCCACAAATTCTAAGGGCTATGATATCATCGAATTACTTTAAAAAATTCCCACTAAGTTTCTACAATACTCCCTCCATTATCTCGACCTAAGACGTTTTAGATTAAGACTGTTTCATTCTCTACCAACGCTTTCCATTTAACAAAAGTGTCAAATACATCGATTTATTTCTAATACAATATACACAAACTTTCCTTGTTTCATCATCAATAAAAGTAACATAATAATTTGAACCCCGAGAGATGATACTTGAGCCAACTCCCATACATTAGAATGTACCACTCTAAGTTAATCTCTTTCTTTGTAGGTCCAAACTTGAGAAACTTTACTCACTTTTGTTTCCCATATACGCAGTCTTCACAAAACTCAAAACCTATTTCAATATATTTAGGAAAATTAGCCTTTATGATCTGCTTGCCCTTATGGCTCATATGACCAAGCTTATAGTGCGACAATGTTGTATCTACATCGAAGCCACCACATTACAAGCATTAATTGTATCGGTGGTTAAATAAAAGGTTCCAACCTTATTACCTCTTGCCACCACAAGATCACCCTTGTTAACCTTCCAAGAGTTTTTTGTAAATATCAAAATACAACCATCATTTCCCAACTACCCCTCGATATCAAATTACATCTTAATGTAGGCACATGTCCGAAATACTTCAATAGCCATGTATTCCCATTCTACATCTTAACCTAAACGGAACCTTTTCTAACTATGTTTTAAGGCTCATCATCACTAAGAAAAACATGCCCAAAATCCCCTTGAATGTAATCAACAAAATAATTCCTATGTGGAGTACCATGGAAAGAATCCCTAAATTTAAAACCCAAGATTCAACAATATTATGCAAAGAAAAAATCAAATCATACTTGTAGACATTACATGTTACCACATTCACCTCCTTGTTTTCTTCGGTTGTTTATTCTTATCCAAACCTCCCAAGATTCCTTTTTTGCATGCCCGGACTTTCCACACCGCCAACATACGATCTTTATTTTGGATTTTCACCTTTCCCGATCTTTTGATTTTCCACAAATTCCTCCATTCTTCTATCTCCCTCTAGTTTCCAATTTCATATCATTCCCGAAGTATAAGATTCCCCAAATATTTTCTTCCCATTTTCTTCCTTAGAATCACCCCTACAACATCCCCAAACTTAAACTTTAAGTTAGCTAGAACCGAGTTTCTTACCGCCATTACAAGGATGTTCCAACTCTCGTAAAGAGAACAAAATTAATAAATCCCTAACTTATTCATCCAATTCTATTATAATTGAAGCTAACACATTCACAACTGTATTAAAATAATTCAAATGATTTGTTACTAAAATATTCTCAAACATCTTCATATTAAGAAAAATTTTCATTAAAAATATCTTGTTAGAGGCGAGAGGGTTTTTCATATAACTTCCTTAATACATCCATAAGTTCTATTGTAGTATTTTCCTCTCAAACATTAAATAATACATAAGATACAAGACAACCATATGGTTCCAAGTGCCTTCCTTTCTAGAAAATCCCACTCTGCATCCATCATGCTTGAGGGTTTTTTCCTTTCACGATAATGAAATATAAAGATCTTTCTAATAAAGGTAATCTTCCATCTACATCTTCCAAAGAATAAAATTCTTCCTATTGAATTTATCAACCATAGATCTTCCATAATATACCATATCTCCCACTCAAGCTGAAACTTTCCCTACGATTCAAAAATTCAAAAAATGAAACCAGGATCTAATACCAATTGTTAAGAAATAATGGATAAAATATGCTAAACAATCCCACACAAAATCAAAATAGTAGAAAATAATATGCACAAAGATATTATAGAACTTAAATAAAAGTGTAGAAAATAAAATAATAAAACACATAGACAAGATTTAACGTGGCTCAAACAATTTGGGCTACGTCCACCAAGAATCAATTATTCATATTTTATTACAAGCCACCTCTTTCTCTCAATACAATACCTATATCTATTTGGGGCTATTCTAAAAAAACTATCCTAAATTCACACTTGAGATCACCCACATTTAATATGATATGTATATCCTATCAAAATCCCAAAAACATATTAATAGGAAACCTGCTTAAGAAATGCTACAAAGATATCATGGGTACCATTGATGCATAATCACAACACCCCGATTATGCTGCAACTCGATAGGTTGAAGCTGTTAGTGTGATTAGATAACATGGAGATTTTACCAAAGTGTGGGAATTTACAATCGAGAAAACTCTCTGGATGAATTTCGGTTCTTATTCCTCTATTCTCACAGCACACATCCAAACCGTAGAGGATCTACTCTAAAATCTACTCTAACTTGCCAAGGATACATGGATTAAGAAGATGCAAGAAATTACTTTTCCATTAAACACAAACCATTAAAATGTAATACAACCACCATGCACAAATAACTAAGATTGCAATGAGAGATCAAGGTAACACAATGAACACAAGGGAGGGTTGAAAATCATCCATAGACTTTTATTATTTCTCCAAAGATTTGATACAGTGCATTACAATGGCCAAGAGGAAAGATTACACTTACAATTTAGATGAGAGGTTTGAACTCCACAAATCCACTTACAGACAAGAGAATAAGGGAGGGTACAAAGAAAAATCATCCAACATTATAAAAATGCCCCTCCTTACGATATATAGGAAGAATGAGAGAAGGATATAGAAGAATTCAAATTCCTACTCCAACCATCCTAGAATGCATTGAATTCACCTACAACCATGATGTTCACCCCTACAAAACCCATAACTCATTGTACTTTTCCTTTTTGAGCACGAAAGGAAGCCCATAATTTATCATTGTGGTTGGTGAGGAACCTTGAACATCCTCTAAAATAGTAGACTGTATTTCTTCATTTTGAATAACTTAGTCTCACTTAAATCAAGATAACTAGTTGTAGTTGTATACAGGAGACTGTAAGATTTTAGTAAAGTCCTTTCTTGTACAAATCTAAGCTCCCAATCAAAAGTTATGGACATCTAAAGATCGGGGTGCCATACTGCATTAATGGTGAGTGGTTGGCTCTGTTCCTTCAGACTCCGAAATGCATGTAAATTCTGAAATCCCAGAAATTTGGGATTTTGGGATTTAACACTTTGGAAGTCGCTGGAACTATTCATTGGAAAATTGGCTTGAGAGTTCTAAAACTCCAAAACCCGAAAGTCTGAAACTCTGAATTTTGTGAATTTCAGAATTCTGGACTTCGGAGGTTGAGTTACTATTCATCTTCTTGGGTGCATGAAAACTCTGAAACCTTGAAAGTTTGAAGTCCAAAATTTTGGACATTCGGAATTCAAAACTTTTCCCTTTTAGAATTTCAGAATTTTGGAACTTTGGAAATTTCTATTTTGGAGTTTAGGTTACTGTTCATCTGATTGAGCACTTTAGAGTTACAAAACTCCAAAACCCAAATCTCCAAAACTCTGAAACCCAAAAGTCCAAAATTTCAGAATTTCAGAACTTTTTTCCTTTCGGAATGTTTCTCCTTTTGGGATTTTCCTCTTTTTAGAAATTTTCTCGTTTCATAATTTTCCTCCTTTCTAAATTTTTCTCCTTTCGGACCTTTTCTCCTTTTAGACTTTTCTCCTTTCATAATTTTTCTTCTTTTGAGATTTCCAAAATTCTAAAATCATGAAGTCCAAAATTTCAGACATTTGAAATTTGCAATTTCACGACCTTGGGGTCCATTCTTATGCTCGAGCTCTAATCTCCTTCGACATTACCTTGGCCATTTATTTTCTGATCTTGCATTTCCATTACCGAGCCCACCAGTAACTTTGGTTTTTGAATCGAAATGTGAGCTCCCATGAATAAATCAACCTCTCCATTTCCTCTACGTGTAAGGTCATGTTTATCCATTTTTTTATGAGAGGAAAAAATGGATAACAGTACCAAAACCATGGGCCAAAACTACCCCATAAACCTATGGGTCAAAAATATCACTCATATGAGAAGAGAACATTTCCTGAGATATCGGGAACATTTTTTCGAGGCCAAAAATTGTGGAAAGTGTATAGTACTTTTAGTGTATAGTCTTCAACATCTCCACACCTGAAAACAAGCTCCACAACATAATAGTACCATCACTTTTATATGGAGTATTTTCTAGACAATTCTATCACTTATGATAATGAAACATCTTTGTCTCTACTTGATAACTCTCATAGAATGGTATCCCTACATTATTTCCAGATTATAAAAATGTATTATAATAGGATCCAATGCTAATAATAATAAACCTTCACCTTTCCAATTACATATAAAATTTAGTATCCCCAACCTTATCATCAACATTGAAAAATGAGGGGAACATGAGTATGCTCTTGAAAATGATTAAATCCTTAATATGAAAACAATACGAAACAATTCCTTGAGTACATACGAGATTCACATGAAATGTTTTATAAACATATTGAATAATAACTTTCTCGAAATAAGATGATGAACTAAAGAACCCTAATCCTTCTACTAAAGAGGTACACCAAGATCCGGATAACCATACTTCTACTCCTTCTAACTAATATTCTACCAACACATCATACAACTTATGGATAACTTAAATTAGTAAAAAGCCATAGTTGTAAATAATTTTTATAGTTATAAACAAGCTTGAATCAACCTTCTTACTGAACCCAAGTGGGAGAATGTGGTATGATTAATCAAGATTAACCCCCTCTAATTCTAGTTGGACCCAATGGGTTACCAATTTGTAAACCTCACAATAACAACAACATACTTTTATCCATATAAATAGATACATTCGCTCCTAAATTTTAACTATCAACATTGGAAGTGTCTCTCTCCATCACTTATGATGTCTCTACTAATCCAACTCTGCATATCACATCCTTTTGAAATATCTATAAGGAATTGATGAAGAATAGCACTTATGCTACTACTAAACTCATAGGTATGACTCTTGTGGGGGAAGCCTTGGATTTTATTACACTTTTCCATCCAACTCCATTATTAATCTAGAAAGCTTTGTAACTAACTTTAGCAACTAATTTCAATATCACGATCTTTATGGAAAAACCATTAATAGCTTCATCAAATGCCAAAAATGGACAATGATTCTACCCAATACATTAACAAGCATTGGAGGACTTTGTTCACTATAGATGAACATAAAATTCCTAATGAAATCTTATTTCAACTATTCCTTAGAGTAGTATTGAATTTTCTTTAATAAAATATTAGAGAGAATTCTCCTAAATCCTTTCGAATAAGAATTCGAGTAGAAAAAACACCAAAACTATCTCATGAAAGAGTTTGAAACCCCTTCTCTAAAACAATAAAATCCTAAGAGCATCCAATTCCTTATGAGAACTAAAAAAATATTTTCACTAATGAAAAATTCATATATACTCTTCCTCAAGGAAGCTATTCTAATAGGACCATCTATAACATTGATCGATTCACTTCCAAATCATCATCTACTTCCTCCTAGGATGATTGTCACCAACATCTATCAAAGCTAGAGATGAAATGACATCTACCTCATCAATTCACCATGACAATATAACCCTCTCATCCTCTTACTAAATGACATGATGAGATCATTTTTATTTAGTGGCATGCCAATTGGGGCCGCTTATATTACAATTTTCATACTCTTCACTCCCTTTCCTACACCTTCCTCCTTAAAAACAACTTCAAACATGAAGCCATCAATTGGGAAATGTTAGATAAAGCTATCAAATGATGAGAAAAATCTCAACAACATGATCATCATGAGGCAATTCATCAAGAAAATGATAACCTTAAGATATATAATCAAACTCTTCTTGATCACTCTAATCTTCAAAAATTAACATTACTCACACTTTGGTAAAGGATCTACTCACATTGTGGATACCTCTTATCCCTCTACTAGTTAATCTTCCAAAAGTGAGTTCTAAATGAATGGATGCAAGTAAAATATCATTTGTATTGATCCATCATATCCTCTTTCAAATTAGGTTATTCATTACAAGATCATCTAAAAATATTTATCGTTAAAAAACCTTAAGAAACATATTATATTTTGACTTCCTCGGTCAATGTTAACACCATCATTCATTTACTGAGACATTATTACATGACCAATTTATTATAAAACATAAGAAATGAGAGGGGAAGGGTGAATCAAAGCTTCTTCAACCTTTGAAAACATATTTATGTCTCAAAAATATTCAATCTTGATTAACATTTACCATGAGGAAACAATGATATTCAAACATTATAAAATGAAAAGCAAGAACACATGTAGATAATGGTTTATGTGGGAAATATTTACAGGAAGAAAAAACACTTAAATACATTCAATACCATGGACAATTTTCCCATGAGATATTATAAATATTTAATTTTTGAGAACCTACTCAACTTGAAGCACCAACTCCAATAATTTAATCAAACACCTACTTGACAACTTTTGCAAGCTACAACTTACATGGAAGCACCAACTACTTACTTTGCTAAGCATTCAATTAGACTTTTAAAATATTTTATCACATTAATCTTTCTTAGCTACTTAAAATAATAAGTTTGTGATCTCATTTCAGCTCTCATGTTTTCATCCTCCTTCTTCACACACCTTGATTCACTGTTTTCTCATCGCCTCATTATACTACCAAATTGGTCTTGAGACTTATTTCACATAAAATTTATGTCTCTCATTCCCTTTAGGATGACACACTTATACACCTCTTACACTTCCTCTTCCAACTCCTTCATCTTCTTTCCTCTTCAACTTGTATGCAAGAATCAAGATGACATCACCTAGAGCTGTTATAATGTCATCATTGCATGATCTGCAGATGTGTCGATTGCAAGTACACAAATTTCTTGATCTGTCATGAAATTTATAAAACCTATTTGGAACTAAAAGCGTTTATTAACTCACTAAACCTATGAAACCATTGAATATATTCCATTTTCAAACTGATATCTACTAACTCCTTTTGTAATAATTTATTCCTTCTTGTTCTCTCCTTAACAAAGAATTATTTGTCTTCTAGTTATCATAAACTATGCAACATGCTTTGGGAAGGTATCGATACATTACCAAGGTCCTCTCCTTTCTATCTATGTCTGTGAAAATATTTTTAACTTTCCATTTTATCATCAAACCTCCATTAGGACTTATATGATCTATTAGGTTTATGATCTTCAAAATATAGTTTTTAACTTAGATGCCTTAAACCCAGTGTAGGATCATGTCATAAAATGAAATCAAGAGGGAAGAATATTCAAGATGTCCAAGACATAACCATGTTCTTGGAGTGTTATAGGTCATGGAATAAGACCTCCATTTCATCTCTTCTTCTCTCGTTGGATGTGCACACATTACTGATGATCAAGAACAGAGGCACAAGATTTCTTAACCAACATTGATGTATGAAATTGTAGAGCATTTTTATTCTTGGAGAATTTTTATGTAACCTCTTGTTAACCCTCAAATACATGGGATAACTCTACCATCTTTCTTCATATCATGAAAACCCTAATTAGCACAAGTTCCTAATAAATTTGTATGCACGTAAAAACCACCTTCAAAAAAGAGAAAGTTCATTCATTCAACCATCCATTCATGGGTCTCATGGAAAATTTATAGAAATATATAATATTCATGTAATGCTTCAAGCCCATATCATGCATCATTTCAGGGAATACATTTAAAATATGTTTGCATCTCTCGAGACTCAATGCGCTAGGTTTTAGGTCACAAAACCACTCTTGGCCTAGTTAACTTCCATTAATCCAAATTTCCCTTTAATGCCCCAAAATTTCATTCGAAACTTAAATAGAGACCTCAAATAAATCCTCAACCACTCATGTGTATGGGTTATGTAGATAAATTAACACTTACATTATTGTTTCTCGAGACCTACTTGTGACAGGCACATGCAAAACTATCTAAGACAGGGATTTCCTATAGCTTCTCATGACACCTAGAGGATGCCACCACCACAAAAATGAACTATGGAAAGTTATATGAAATCTAAAATCATAAATTAAGAATTCCCATGAAATTTGGAGACAAAAACATTCACATATTTCCTATCGCTCCAAAACTAGGGTTTTGGGAGGGTTTAAACCAACTTAAATTCTTAATGATCATTCATAAAGTATAGGGCATAATTTTACCTCATTTCAATTGTAAAATGTTCTGTACTCTATGCCCCAACATTGACAATGACTCATTTCCCCATGTGGATATTTAATGTTTGAGTGATCACTTCAAACTTGACCCTCGAGATAGAAATGGCCATTTTGAGAGATGGATAGAACCTAAAACCAATTTTTCGCTTCTTGTTTTAAATTTTGGCTTGAAATTTTTCTTTGGCACTTTCGTGACTTCCATCATGTGTACAAAGGCTCATTTAAGGATACACATGTCTAAAAATCATCATCCACCTTGACTTGCTCATGCAAGCATGGATTATCCTTAAGAACATGCCTTCAAAAGGCCTTGAACATGCATCTACTAGATTAATATTGACATGTAGCATCTTCCACATCCTCTCTATAATGTCACAAAACACTAATAATGCTTATAGTGACATGCCTTAGCTTGCTTTAATTCATAACCCAGACCATGCTTGCACCGGTATTAGAATTAAGCCTAGTTGAGCTTGTTTCAACCCATGTTCCATGTGACCTATCATGTTAATCATCATGAAGACACTTTCACATATATGAGACACCCTTTAGGACATGTGGGACAACTTTGGAGTTCACACATAAAACCTAGATGTTTTTCTATATACCAAGGACTTGTGTATGCACTTTGAAACCTCAAAGCATCAAATTGTGCCACTTCATACACACCATATGAGATCTAATTAGGGAAATACCAATCAACCTTCATGACTAGGGATGGTTTACACCTCAAAAAAATTATTTTCAAAGTATTACATGAAATCAATGAGACTATTTCCAATAATTCCCCCTTTTTCATTAATGGTAACAAAATTCAGAAAAATTGATGGAAAATAAGCATACCAACACCTTTAATGATCTCATTTCTTGTTTTTTAGTGCAATATAACCCTTTTACATCTATGAAAAAGGTTTGTTTAGAACTTTTGCATGCATACAACACCAATAATGCATATGCTTATCTTTGCAAGATCCCCTTTGGCTTAGGCTTACTTTCTTTTCACTAATGGATTCAAATAATGCATGGTATTGCTCACCACCAACCTCAATGATCCCCAAGTAATTAGCTTCATAATCATACATTTCACTCTCTGTAAATATCCCTTTTTAGTCCAATTAACATGTACATAAACCTAGGTAACTATCTCCCCCTTTTTGATACTTTTTTGCAGCTTCATGAAGTATATTTGTCATTTGTCTTGATCCCTCATGTCTTAATTATTTTAGTGGCTGCTAGGGGTAGGGATTACACCTATTTTTTTCCTTAGATGTTCAAAAGTTACTTTTGGGAGTGGTTTTTTCAAGATATCTACTACTTCCTCCTTGGTGGACACATGTTCCAATTTGATCCTTTTATCACTTACATTATCCCTTAAAAATGATATTTTATTGGGATATGTTTGGTCTTAGAGTATGGCACAAATTATTTGGACACACTTATGGAACGTGTGCTATCACAATACAAGGGAGCAGTCTATCTCATTCAACCTTATGGTCTTCTAGGTCTGCCTCATCCATAGTACTTGTGCAATACACAATGAAGTTACTATATACTCAACTTCACACATGGATAGGGCTACAAGAGATTGATTTTTATCAGCCAAGAAAAATAAAATTACCAAAAAAATAATGTTCCTCCACTTGCGTTATTTCTCTTAATGGCATGAGACTAGATGTACATAATTAAATTTGCGGAATATGATATATCATTCAATTCATTCATGATGTTTATACATCATATACCAATCCATATAAATAAGTATTTACATCTGTATAGTTTAGGATACTACTCTCCCAACAATCTCTCCATAATCATATATTGTTAATAACAATATTACGCTTAACCAAATACTAACCAACTAACTATTCATGATATATTGTTGTTTCGACTAACCACCCAAACAACTATTAACCATTTACTAACTATGTAAATATTAATTTTCTTAATATTCGTCCCTTCTTCGCTTACATGGTAGCAAAAACATTCACACTTCCTCTCGCAACCTACCACCCGTGCTTGCTCATGATCTTGGTACAACACTCAAACTGAAGGTAGAAGAAGGAACACATCAAAATTCTAGCAACCATGCACTATTGGGAACACATTGACCAACGAGGATGGGAACACGCTCCGAGTCATCTTCTTATCGACCGCTTAATATAGGGAACACATATGACCTAACAATTATGTGCTAACTCAAGCGAGAACACATCTAAATAGCCTTCAATGATTTTCCGAGAGGCTAACCAAAACCTAGGTATGAATAGGAAGACATATGACTATTCATCCTATCCAAGTCTCATGATGCTCCATTTCTCATGCTATCGATTCTTCGCTATGTTATTACATTAGGGAATTATGTTGGAATAGCCACATATACCAATGAACAGAAATAACCTATGTTCTTATTTCTCACACCACGCCGTAATCCACACCAAACTCGAAATGCTGAAATCAAACACACCGCACACTAAAGGCACACCACTATAATGAAAAAGCACACATGTGCCACCAAATCACTAAATCGGCCTCGTCATTGGCGAATAACGAGAGGTTGTTTGTCCTCCATCTTCCAATGCCTCCATCCTCCATAGAATGATGTTGCTTCCTCAACAAATATGATGATGTCACTCAACCTGTTTCAACATTTTGATTATTCTTTTATTCTCTCCCGCAATAGGAAATTATTTATTTTACGGATGTCGGGTAATACCGAAAATGCATCCGTGAGGAATTTTATTTTATTTTATGGACTTTTACATTTTAACAATACAAATTTCACAATAACCATACTTGAATTTTGATAATGAATTTAACTCGACTATATTTTGACTTAATAACTAAAGACATACAAAATCTAAATACTTTGATGGATGAATTATTACACATCACTAATATAAAGACTTGACTATGAATTAAGTCTTCAAAAATACTATAGATTATACAATTATAATGAAGACACATAATATTTTATCGAACAATGACGAGAATAAATATTATCTTTAAAAATTAAGAATCAATGTTTATTAACAATTACATTAGACAATAACCGGAATAAATATTAGTTTTACAAAATTAATAATCAATGTCTATTAACAATTGCATTAGACAAAGACTCAAAAATAATGAATACTATGACAATGCGAGGACTCATTAAAACTTTATTAAAATGTCAACAAACAACTAAATATTTTGACCAATGCTAAATAAACAAAACTATGAAACTTTAGACTCTTGATATGGTGACAAAATTGACTCACAATAGTGGAGATGTCCACATGGAAAATAGAACCAGGTTGCAGGTTTAATGCGGAGGTCTCCTCGCCAGGTAGCTCTGTGAAGAGATAGCGAGTGGAGGTGAGAGGCCAATGCTATCAAAAATAGATTGAGCTATGAGTAATGGATCGATCAGATGCCAATATAATATGGGAGTAGTATTCAACCGAGATAAAATAGGGAGATCGTGTGCTAAAGTTTGATGCAGACATAAACCAGATCGCCAAACACGTCCCTTTGGATGTATTGATGAATCACATCCTCCTTGCATAGATTTTCACGACAATGGGTGAGAGATGTTGACTTTGAAAGCAGCCTTGTTCCTTTATCAGGTGTGATACGAGGACGAAATGAAAATGGATTGTATAATAGATCTGACAGAGTAAAAATGCTTAGGGTATATTCACCATTTTCCAAAAATCTTTGTTCTTCCGCCCCAATATAAATATTGTTCTTTTAGAGCTTCAAACCTTTACTATGAAGATCTGTAACTCAACCAATGGAATCTTCATTAATTTCAAACTCTTTTCCTTTATAAGAAACTTTTCTTTCCTTCCAGTTTTTGACAAACTCTTGGGATAAATGGAGGTCGTGGCCTTTGATCCTTTCCATGAAATTGGTGAAACCTCATTCTGAGAATGTTCTAGTGTTCCACATTATTATTCCATTCATCAATTTTAATAGGATCAACTCTACATTTCTACCCACCGATTTTGGCTAAAACATTCCAAGAATATTGTGTACAATTAAAATCCCTTAAGAGAATGTGAGAGAAAAAGAAAGGGGTTTTTAAGACAGAAGCTTAATCTGCCACACGAGCCATATCAAATTCAAAATATGAATTCTACCTTTTCATTATTGAAGATAATTCTTGAGATTTACGGAGGGGTCTTATTAGCTTTCCATACTTGCAAATCATTAAGATTAACCCTAATATTTTCCATAATGTCCATGAGCTTATTTCCCTCTCGGTAAGTATGTTTGGCTATGTAGTTATGGAAGGTGCTAAAAATATGGGTAGATGAATCCATTATATTTTTGATAAACCAAATTTTATGGTTGGTACCTTTTCAGTAGTTGGTAATGTCTAATGAGTCACCCTCAACAAGTAGATTTCAAACATTGAGCTCGGTAGCAAGCCTAAGTCCCCATAGAGTGGAAAGTGCTTCTGAGTATTAATGGTTCGAGTATATTCCCATGGGGCCATCATATATTTTAATAACTTATCCTTTCTCATTTATAATGCATCCACCGTCCCCTGAATTTCCAAGATTTCCCTTAGGGGAACCACGTAATTGAGCTTAAGCCAACCTAAGGGGGAGGGTGTCATTTGATATGATCCCTGATAGCAACATTTTCTTGATGAATATTGATAGAGAACATATTAAGGTTCCATTTTTCAAGTATTCTTTTGTCCTCTCTACATTGATGAGTCTTTTTAGGAGGTCTAAAGCAAGAAACATTCTCTCTTATTTCATCCAAATCCCATTAGTAATTCTCAGTATTAAAGGCTTCTTATCTTCAAAGATAGCAGCATTACGGTTTTCCAAATTTTCTAGAAAATATGTGTAAGGTAGATGCTCCAAAACTTTGTAACCAATGATTTTTAGTAGGGAAGTTCCATTGTTCCCAAGAAGACACTATAGAATCCGAGAGGATAAACATGATACCCATGAAGCTAAAGAAGAAATTCCAAACTGAAGTGGAAAAAGAGAAATGAAAGAAGAGATGATTTGTTGTCTCTTTGAAATTTTTACAAAGAATACATCTATTGGGAAAGTGTTGGCCCATATTTCCTAATTATCGATAGTCGAGCTCTATTATGAATCACAATCCAAAAGAAAAGGTTTATCAAAAATAATAAATCATATTATCTATCAAACCAAATTGATGAAAAACACGTGTAATGTGAATTGCTAACAACTAAAAGGGCCATATATATAAATAGGGGTGCCATATTTATAGGGTTCCAAACAAATTAAACTATTAGATATAGATATGGGCCCTCCACCTCTAGATTCTAGAGAACCCTACCTCTCCTTTCTCTAGCTAGACAACCATCCCTCACCTTTCTATAGCTCGATAACCATCCCTCACCTTTCTATAGATAGACGATCATCCTCTCCTTTTACGAGAAAAGATAAAATAAATAGGTCCTAATTTTGTATTTTCCTAAAAATATGTATTATTTTGTACTATCATAATGCATAGATATGTATACAACATGTGATTAGAAAAATTTATAATTAATGAGAACCTCTTAAGGAGGTGAAGGAAATGCAAAAGAGATATAGATATTTAGGCCTCACTTTGATGTTGCAAATACTAGCATGATTGTTGTAGTAACATGTTCATAGGAATTAAATTTTATGTCCATTTAATTAGGTGTTGTATAAACTCATTTTAGTAATTTAAGTCTTTCAAGAACACAAATTCTACAAAATATTTTGCACTAGACAAAACTATCATTCATTCGTAGATATAAATCATTCATTCTTGCTTATATACACAACCTAATTGTTCACTTAATAGCCATGTCAATCCATAAAATTATGATATACCCTTTTCATATTACAATCCCAATTTTCAAATCATTGACACATGCATCTAGGACCAAAGCTCCCGAAAGGGCCATATCTTCCATACGCTATGGCCCTACCTAGCATCTTTCATCCATCTCCCTCCAAAGATGCTTTTCTTAATTCAAAATTATTTCATACATTTTTAGTCCACCCTATGTGATTTTTTAAAGTTCCATAATGTATATAAAAGCAAGTCATTAATCTATTATTTATGATGATATCATACGCACTTGATAGCCAAGATCCCAATGAGCAAATAATAAGAGAAATTGCATGAAAACCCAGTTCAAGACTCCCTTGAGATGTTATAAAATTTTCATATTGTAGACACTAAATAACACACTTGGGTACATTTATAATTCCTAAACACATAATAACATTCGTATGATTCTTAAGAAATAAAACTAGTAATTGACGAATGTCTTTGTCCTCTTTTCTATGTTTCTTGTTTTCAATTTTGTCTTACACACCCTACAACCCAGTTAGTATTTTGCTAATTTATCTTTTATGGCTCTAGACACCAATGCCTAGCTAGGACAGGAGTGCCAGGAACCCTTGACCTTTTCCATCTTACTTGCTTCTTTTTGGTATTTTTAATCTTTTGAGCACATTTTTCACTTATGGGTCAACCTTCCACTTCTCTTGATTACAAAATTCAAACAAGGAAATTGTATAAATACATAGTTATGTGTTCAAAATCAAGGACCAATCACTAAACATATAATATAATCACCTAAGCTTGCATACAAAAGGAACCTAAAGCACTACAAAGGTATCCGTCTAGTAATTCAATCAAGGGACAAAGGCTACAAAGGTGCGTACACAACATAGGAAAGGTATTTTATTTATTCCATCCACACATTTTAATACATAGCTACATCTAGCTAAAATCCGCTATCAAGTGCACTTCCATAAGGGGATCCTAATGAATGATTATCACACACACTCACTAGAATATATGGAGTCTGAGATGTAGTGCAACAATCATTTGTAACTTCACTCTCGAGGTGACTGTTGGGGTCAATACGAATCCCCATTCTACATCTTTATTTTTTGGATTTGATTTGTTTTGTGGGATTTTATAATTGATATCTATTTTGTAGGTTACATGTACCCTCGATGATCAAAGAACGATACATAGGAGATCAATAGGGAATATTTTTGAAACTTATGCAACACGAAACTATCATGTTCTCACCATTTTCATAGTCACAGGCACCCAAAAGTGGTTGTCAATGCCTAAGAGCACCTATCTGCCATGGGCGCCCATGTTAAACCTTATTCCTACAGTCCATGATTTATCCAGAGAATTTACGACACCTGTTCATTTCTTGTTCAATAATTTTCCTAGTCCACCGCAATTCCGGATAAAGTGTAAATAACCTAAGTCATTCTTTCCATATATCTTTCTTAGGGTTTCATACTTGCTTATTTTCTTGCGTCATATTGTACTTAACAGTTAGTATATCATAGTTTACATTGGTTAATCTACAATAGGGTTTGATGATAAATATATTTATTATTAAAATGTTTGGTGAACCCATTTCTAAATCCAACCTTCTTTTGATTTTATTTTTATGCCTATCACTCGTAGTGGTCATTTCAGTTCCTTTGAGTACATCTATCTTCCTCTTTCTATTTGTAAATATTCTAAATACATGGCCAAATATACTAATTCCTTTTTTACCTCACGAGAATGTCCCTCTCAAAGACATTGAAACCTTTGATAAAAATAAATCATATTATGAAGACACTAATGTTGATCAAGAAGAATTAGACGAGCTTACTTATTTATATCAAGCTATATGTTCTAATCCTTTTCATCTTATGCATGTTCTTAGTGTTTTACTTTATTCTAAACACTCTTTAGATGTTGATTCTATAACTCTTATAGGTTCATATTCGATTGCCATGGCCTCTACCTAACCCCTTAACATTCCCGATTCCATTCTTATCTTCCTAGTTTCCATGGTTCATACTCACTATTAAGGATCTGAATCTAAAACGAACCTCACCATAATTCACTATTTATGCTCTATGCTTCATGATCTATCTTTCTAGCACACAATTTTAAACCATTTCCTGATGACACACTATTGTTCTATGGATCATTCTTGATTGTTTAGGGGTATATAATGAATTAAAATCATCTCATGCATATCTCATTCACATTCTCTCGGGAGCAGGATGCTCGTATCACATTTACACATTGCATACCATTCTATTACATTCATACACTACATATTACATATCTTGGTTACACTTACTCTTACTTGATCATACTTACATGTACACTTTGTTTCCTATGCTATATGGGTACTTAGTATGTAAATATATTTTCTATATACAAATATATGTGTTTATTTGGTCTTTTAGAGTGAATGAAAATCTCTTATAGGCCTTTACACACCGCAATGATGTTTGAGACTATACCTCTTACTAGTCCCACCGAGGATCCTTGGGGAATATACTTTCTCACGCATTAAAAGTGATACTATTTCATTATTTACTACTTATACTTCCTAACACACTACTTTCTATTGGCACATACACAATTTGAAATAATTTTTATCTTTTTAACATCCTAACGGGTGCTTTATGAGTAGCGTTTTCCTTATAGGATTCTAGGACTATATGCAACCATGGTTTTCTATTACATTTTACTTATCATTGGTTTCTATTGTATGCTATTGTTTTGAGCTATCCCCTATGTCTTGTTTGATCACTAACTCGTATGATTTTTGTTGTTTCACCCCTAATTATCTTGTCACATTGTGAGTGTTGTCCCATATTTGAAACCCACTTTTCACGGTCTATCTTTTTATACATTTACTTGCTACATTGTTTTTATATGTCATGATTTATAATTTTTCTACTAAAACACGTATCTAGGAACTTTGTTTTCATGTGCCTTGGTTTATACCATGCACATCCACTTCCCCCTCCATGTATCGATTCAAATCAGCATTAGGTCATCTCTTTTGGGATGCACAATCCTACAAATGTTGCATGTACCCCAAATGAGGGGGAATACATTTGGTGAAAAAATCACCCCATACAACAACTTAGGGCTATAACATAGTATAGTACAACACAAAATCAGAATGTAGTAACATAGCTACAGAATGACCTAGAATCTAACTTGGGTCCTCATCACAATATAGACACCAACTCCTAGGTTGAGACAAGAATGCATGGGTGTCTGTGTCCACCCCTAGGTGATAATTTTCTATGGGAAGCTACAATCAGTTTCTCATATCGACATAGATCACATCACTTTATGGAGAAATTTTACAGTACATGTACAATCCTCGAACAATCTTCTACAATCAATTTCAATCATAACAATTAATACATTTGGAAAAAATCAGGAGAATAGGAACAAAGTACGAACGCACAATCTATAGTAGTGTTTATCAAGAAGAGTCATGGAAAAATAGTAACACTATACCCCTACCCAACACTTGCTATTTCGCATGAGATTGCCAAAAAAATTGCATTTGGCATGAGATCACCCAATAAAATTGCACTTGGCATGTTATTGCCCAGACAAATTTCTCTTGGCATGAGGTTTCCACAAAAACTATCTCTTCACATCTATTTAGGAAATTTTTCTATCCTTTACACTCCTTCACATTAGGTGCACACTTTTATTTCATACACTTTTACATACTTATGCACATTTTTTCTTTGATTTATCATATACAAAACTTTGACTACATTTTTTCTCTTATTTTTGCAGTCCATCCTTACATGAAGAAATAATCACAAGCTACAACAACAAGTATAACATGGTACAAAACATACACTTCACTCCTAGGGTCACTTTCTCTTCCTAGTTTCAACACTTCACTTTTTTATCATTCCACACTTCACTTGTCCACTCGACACGTATCTCACCGCACACTCTTCATCATTTTCAGGTACACATATTATATCTACATTATATTATTGATTACTCACTCAACAACATAAATTGGGGGTATATGTAGACACTAAATAACGTACTTGGGTAAATTTCTATGTCCTAAACACATACTAGCATTCATATGATTTATAAACAATAAAACTAGTAATTAACGACTGTCTTTTCCATATTTTTTACGTTTATTATTTTCTATTTGGTATTACACACCCTACATCTCAAATTATATTTTATTCATTTATCTTTTATGGCTCTAGACACTATTTCCTAGCTAAGAAAGGAGCGCCTGGTGCCCCTATCCGGTATGGGTGTCCCTAACCCGTTTCCAACTTACTTGCTTCTTTTAGGTCTCTTTTATCCTTTGGGAACAATTTTCACTTGTGATTAAAACTTCAAATTTTTAATTACATATTTCAAACAAGGGAATAATATAAATGGATAGTTATGTGTTAAAAATCAAGGGCCAAACACTAAGGATTTAATATCAACACCTAAGCTTGCATCCAAAAGGCACCTAAATATCTCTAATGGAATCCATCTAGAAATCCACTCAATGGACAAGGGTTGTAAATCTGCATACATTTCATAGGAAGGGGAAGTCCTTTATTCCATCGAAACATTCTATTGCATTTCTTTATCTAGCTACAACCCACTATCAAATGTACTTGGCACAAGGGAATCCTAGGGCACGATTCTCACACATACACACCATAACTACATGGAGTATGAGATGTAATGTAATGCTTGGTTGTAAGTTCACTCTTGAGGTGACCATCGGGTAGGTCGACTCCCCATTATTCATATTTCTTTTTTGGATTTGATTTGGTTTATGGGAATTTTTAGGTGATACCTATTTTGCAGTTACATGTTCCCTCGTAGATCAAAGAGTGACACACATGAAATCAACATGGAATATTTGTGACAGTTATGTAACATAGTAGATATCAAGTTTTGACAATTTTCACAATCATAGGAACCTATAAGAGGTCTTCAGTTCCTAGAAACCCTTGTCCTACCATGTGTGCCCATGTCTAGACTTATTCTTGCAATCCAGGATTTATCTTGAGCATTTATGAAACTATTCACTTCATGTTCAATAGTTTTTGCAGTCTAGAGCACTTACAGATTAACTGTAAATCAGATAAGTCATTATTTCCTTATTTCTTTCTTAGGGATTCATAATTACTTGCGTCATATTGTACTTAGCAGTTGTATATCATAGGTTACATCAATTACCCTACAATAGGGTTTAATAAGAAATCTATTTTTGTTAAATCACATATCCATCTAGGGAAGTCCTCTACTTAGATTTGCAAACACAAGAAACATATCATCTCAAGTCAAGCTAGGGAAAATTTCAAGTACAATCAAAATATTGTAAGTTCATGGTTATAAATTTGGTTACATACATTCTATAGATCACATCCTATGTGAGAACGGCATGGAATTTGAGACCTCTTCATATTATTAGTGATGTATGAGGTGAACAGGGGCTTCCCATAACCCACCTAATGGTTATTTTTATAGGACTCCCTCAATATCTAGACTTTTGAAGATTGAACAGGCCACACATGAAACATCACACTATTTCAAAAGTCCTAATTGTAGATACGAGAAAAGTAGGAAGTAGTACAAAACCCAAAAAAAATTATAAAATGAAAGTAAAAATGGAAGTGAGTATATGGAAAGGGTCATAGTGGGGGTATGTTTTTGCCCATACCATATAATTTTGTCTAAGTAGTTCCACTATAAATAATTTCAAAGAAAAATTTCAATCATATCATTTGAAGTTTTCTTTAGTCATCATATTATCCCATATCGACATGCTCATAAACAATTAGCTAATTAATATTTTGTCTCTCATTGCAAGTGATTTTATACATTAATATAAAGCATGTTATCTAATGGTTTTTCTGTAGAAACCTAAATCCCACTACATGTTTTAGTACTAAAATTACATTGTTTATCCTCTTTTCCATCATTTTTTAATTAGTTATTTCCCGCTAATTAGCTAACATCCCCTTCATTTAGGTTGATTAACAACACTCTATTAATTAACTAGCCTTCCCTTCAACCTGGATGCCAAATAACAACACTTCGTTAGTTATAATACTTTTAGTTAAGTAATTTATTATTAGTATTTAATCAAGCCTTCTTACCTTCTATTTAATTAATAAAACTTCTTATTGGTTAAATCCCCTTTAAAACCCTTCAAATTCTAACAATTTCCTTATAAATCGTCTCAAAATGGCTTCTATAAGCTTAAAATGGCC
Organism: Taxus wallichiana var. yunnanensis; assembly: GCA_018340775.1. Taxonomy (NCBI): domain Eukaryota; kingdom Viridiplantae; phylum Streptophyta; class Pinopsida; order Cupressales; family Taxaceae; genus Taxus; species Taxus wallichiana. The sequence continues at coordinate 57,590,363 of CM031241.1, forward strand.
TATTAATTAATCAAATCATCTCAAAACTCCCATGAGCTGTTAATCCTAATTATTCTCTTCTAATCATTCTTATCCCTTTCTAATATTAATTTACCTTTATCCCACATTCACTAGGTTTTAAGATTCTCCTAAATTGGAAAGCTATATAAAAACCTACTACCTTCCTTCCAATATAACACCATTTTATAGTATTCATACCACTTTGTTATTATGTACATAGGATAAGATTAATTAAAATTTTAAAGGCTTATTGATCAAGCATCCCCTTCTATCAAATACTTGAAAAGAGTAATAAGAGAAGAACCTATCATGGAAATTATGCCATATATGTGAGCTCTCTTCCTCTTCATGGAGATAACATCCTTTGATCACACGTAGTCACATTTGGCTCAACAAAAGGAGTAACTATAATTTAAAATCCCATCAAAAATATAAAAGGATGGCTTATCATTTCATGTTTAATTAGATGCATTAGTTAGCTTTTCCTTTTCTATGGCTTTATCATGATGCTTTGTTAGATTATATTTTTATTGAGACTACTTGGTGTTAGTTTCTATTAATTAACTTATCTTGGTTTAATCACATGCATACATATGGCATGCCTAATGGGACACTCCTTTGTCTCATGCGCATTTCTTGAGTTTTTGTAGTTAAGTTTCATTTTTGCATACTAACCTCTTTTTAGCACATGTTGAAATAACTTGTATTTATTAACTTGTTTTGTTGAGTTTGCATGTGTTGAGTGTTCCTTGTAGGTGTGAAGGAGGTAAAGTGCTACAAAATTTTAAGCTTATCAACAAAAAATTTATCTTTTTCAAATTAATGGTCATTTTCACATGTTTTCGAAGCTACAAAGGGCTCCTTTTTCTACCATTAATTATATCTCGCATATGTGTTATTCATCGTGCACTAACGTTACATTGTGTGATTGAATGTCTATTTCACATGCATCTGCGTTGAAGTATGTGCACTAGCGTTGCTTTTTTGTGCTACTCTTCTCTGGATTTGTGCTAGCATTGTCTTTATTTTCACCTCTATCTACGCACGGGGTCTTCAAATGTTTGCGATGCTATTTGAACATTTTTGTTTAGATTTATGTGTTAGTTTTTCTTTGTTTGCAACATCATTTATTTTACATGCATTTGTTGAGTTTTTGCATTTTTTTGCTCTCTATGTGTTTGCGTTGATCTATATACATTTACTAGCATTATACTCTATTTGCTAGTGTTTTCTCTACACGATAGATTTAAACCTCATTTGTACTAGCATTTTCTATGTTTTTGGCTCAAATTTCAAAAAAATATAGAATCTAAATTTTATGTTTCTTGCTATTTTTACAAGTTTTCTAACTTCGATTTACAAGTTTTACTTTAAAAACCATTTTCTAACATATTTAAATGCTTTGATAAATGTTGTTTTTTTATTTTTCTTAAGTTAGATCAAAGTTTGTGTATGTTCTTCTCTTGCGCTTTTGGGCGATCTTGAGAATCAAAAGCAACTTTGATCTTCATTTTCTAACATTTTGGTTTACTTGGAAATTTCATCATTTAAGTTGTTTAAGGGAATTAATCTTTTAAATTATTTAATGATAATTGATTTAAATTTTTCCATTTTTATTTAGTTGGATCAAATGTTGTGTATTCTCTTCTCTTGCGCTTTTAGGATATATTGAGAAAAAAACAACCTTGATCCTTTTTCTAAACATTGGGGTCTATTTGGGAAAATACTAATCTTTTGATTACAGGAACTTTTTATTTTCAAAGAATCAAATTGAAAAAATAATAACGACACTATGTGTAGGTTTCCAAAGTCATGAAAATAACATTAAGATAAAAATAAAAATACACCACTTCATTCACATTGTATTTATAGGTGTGATTGAGAATGCTACGAACCAATTGCTTTAAATGTGGAAAGTTCTTTGGCATATTCCATAAATCTCATTGTGAGGATTACCATAGGAACCCCAAAGTAGTCAACACATTGAGGGAACTGGTTGACGAAACGGGAAGTGCCTCACTACCTACTTGACTAGAAATTCCTGTGAGGAGTGCTAAATGTTGTCCATATGAGGCCTCATTCATTAAATTGATTTTGGGGTAATGATCCTTTTTCTAGGATTTATTCTAAAAAAGTGTATATCTCTTAAACAAGTTATTGGCGAGTGTTGAGAACAAAATCCTAGGGAGCCATTTGGCATTAGGGCCAACTTGACCATTATCCAAAGTGTGTTTCAAAGAGCCTTTACAAAGAAAATAATTTCTCGCACTCAAAATATTTCTTATCGAACAAGGCGTGAGTCCATTGAATTTTTGTCACATATCTTTCATCACAAATCTTCCAAATGTGAATTTTTTTCCTATTTTCTTACTTGTTTTCAAACAAGGAAAAGCTATGCTACATTTACGGTGTGTATTTTTCATCACCAATCATAAATTACCTTTTTATTTTAAGGTGTTATTGGTAAAAAATAAAGCAACTCAAAGTTTTACCAAAATTGTGTCCACCAATTTTACACCCACTTACATCATTTCCTCTTTGCGATCTGGATGTAAGTGTTGAAAGTGTGTTGGTATGTCCTCATATTTTGGTAGTCTATCTTGAAATCCATATTGAGATGTCTCTTTGTAGAAGGTATCTTTCCTTGATCTCACTTTGTGTCGTTACGCTGCTCACATTATATCAATCCATTTTTGATACTTACATCTTGTTTTCTTAAACTTGATATAAGTGTCCAAATTATATTGTTACTGTTGCTCACATTGTGTCGACTCATTATTATACTTAGACCTATTTTTCTTCAAACATTGATTTAAGTTTTGGAAGGTGTTTTCATTACACTGCTTGCATTGTGTCAATCCCTTTTTGATAATTACATATATTTTTATTAAAACTTTATTTAAGTGTCCAAATTGTATTGTTATGCTACTCACATTTGTAGCCTCCATTTTCAAAACTTGGACCTTGTTTGTATTAAACTTGTTTTAAGTGTATACCTTGTGTTGTTACATTATTAAAATCACTTCAACCCTTTTTAATACTTAAATCTTGTTTTTCCAAAAACTTGATTTAAATATTGAAATTGTGTTGTCATCTTATAAAAAAACCTTTGAGACAAAAATCAGATATAGGGAATAGGTTCCTTTGTTATCACTTCTTTGTTCAATACTTTTTATATTTTCATTGGTGACTTTTTTCATACATTTTATACCCTTGTAAAATTCATTATGACACTTACAATCTAATATTTGATTTTTCCTAGATTCATTGTGACACTTGTGTACATTTTTCAAATCTTAGCAAAACATTTCCTATCATGGATCCTATTATGAGAATGACACATAGAAGGATGGGATCAAATCCTTTCCTTCATACCAATTTGGACCCATTAGTTGAAGAAGAAACATTTATTGACCATAGTGGAGATGAGGCAACGTCTCCTTGGGAAAAATTTGAGTTTTACCTGCACATCTAAACAACTTTATCTTCTAAAATAGAGATCAAGTTTTAACATGAGTTCTAGAGTTAGGGGCCAAATTACCACCTTAATTTGATCCTATTATTCTTACAAAAATTATTCATGGAGGTGAAGAAATAAAATTTCCCTTTCGATCTACTAAGGATATACTTGTCGGACGAGGGGATGAAATATATATTAAACTTATTTAATAAATACAAATGTGCACATAACAATAAATGAATATACATTAATGTAACCAACACCATAACATGGAATTTAATGTGGAAAACCCTAATGGGGTAAATAACCATGGTAGAATAATTTCCACTACATGAGAAACTTTTTACATCCAGTCCAGTAAAATCCATCCTCAATTCTACTCCATGTATTTACCCGAATTACATTGATTAATATGAATATGAACTATAATCATATTTAAATAACCCGAATGGTTATGAACTTCTTAAGTTATGGGGTACACTCCATGAATTTAATATTAGTTAGTAAATAACCAAAAACCTAATATAAATTTAATATTTAAACAAAAATATATATAAGTTATTCATATTATTTAACTATAAACTAAATATTATGATCACTTAACACTATAGTTCTAACACTCCCCTTAATATTAAGTGGGGATCTATATGCCAACTTTAACTATTTGTACAACAAGATGTACAAATCCATAAACCCTAAAGGTTTAGGCTAGCATATGTATTTTTGAAGGAATTATAACACCTTCATATTCTCAAATTAACTTTTAGTACAAAAGGATTTGGAATCCATAAATTGGAAGCATGATTTGTGAGACTAAATCCCACTTGTTTCTCATGAAAAATTATTAAACATCTCTATGAGACTTTTATAATACAAGGACCTCCTTCAAAAATAGATGCACACACTTGACTATAATTTCCTAAAACTCTATCGGTTTACATAGATCATAAAAATATTTTTACAATGCTTTATACCAGTAGAAGTATAGATGAGGAGTCAAAACCATCCCACCATTAGGAGGTAACATTTCATGCACAGTCCCCCTCAATGGAAACTCTGAAAGGAAAATCATTGCACAAACTTGCAGTATTTTACAACACAAAAAGGCTTGTAAACATATATGCAATATGATATTCAGTCTTACAATCGAGATCTCTATCACCATAGAGAATATTCTCTTGAATAAAATGCATATGAACTTAAATATGCTTTATTCTTTGATGTTTAAATAGATTATTTAGCAAGAGTAATAAAACTCGACCACCTCATAGAATAGGAATACATCCTTCAAATTCCATGTGTATCTATTCCAATAGGTGCTTCACCACATGGCTTTTTCACTACTTCCATTGTACTTATAGACCTCGCTAAAAGAAAATAGAGACTATTGGTTTCTTTTTCCGATCCAATTAATGTTCTTGTACTAAAAAATTGAACACATATCCATTATATTTTATATCTAACACAACATCAACATGGTTAGAGTCATAATATCCAAACAGAAATCATAATAAGCATATAAATACAAATAATTATTGATTTCACTTTTAACCATATGTAAAATTTAAACACTAGTTGAATTAACAACTAACATAACAATATGCTTAATAACTAACCATGTCAAATTACAAATATGTTGAATTTTTTTCAACATATTACTCTTGTAAAATATATATTAGATGCAATCAGTATTAGATGTCTCCAATACAAATACAAAGGCATCCCCAAGTGTCATTTGATATGCATATAATAATATTTTAGTAATCACATACTAAAAATTTTAAGAAATGTTTTATCAAAAACATATATATCTTCATTATCTTATTCTAAGCCTTTTAAAAAGAGATAAGACTTGATAGATAACATATCTGAACAGATAATCAAGTTATACAAGAATAATCACATAATTCACTAAAAACATGATCCACTAACTATGGACACTTCCCATGGATTTTGCTTCAAACAATGATCATGTAAGCATCTTTCAATACATTTCAAAAGTGGTAAATTTAAGCCTATACATGTCATATATGATCAGTTTTTCATGCCAAAAATGAACAACAATTTTATTTTTGAATAAACTATCAAAAAATGAAGAATTTTAAAAACACATATAAGCCATTTTGTGTATGTTTTCAGTTGTAGTTAGTTCTATTTGATTTTTACTAACTCATCTAAGTTAATTATTAAAGAAAAAACAATTCCTTTTTCAAGCAGTATACAAAATAGAAAATATAATTTTCATTTAGAAGTAGTTTATAAAGCTATTATATTAGCACTATGATTATTCTCATTATCTTCATCTTGATTTGATTTATTCCAGTTTTAATTTTTGAAATTTGACTTGTTTCTTGATTTACAATCTTCTTTCTTATGGAAAATTTTCTCATAGTATGACATTTACCATCAAAACTAACTTTTAAGTTTCTGGTTTCTTATCTTTACTAGGAGGTTTAAAAGTTGAATTTTGATTCTTGTTGAACCTAGAAGGTTTATTTTTATTTTCTCGAGCAAGAATTTCATGTGTGGAATTCTCATTTGAATAAAAAAATTTCATAACTTTCTCTTCTGAACCAATAGAGCACTAAGGGTTTGCAAATCTGGAATGTCTTGTTCTTTTTGATATTTTGAATTCAAAATTGAAATGAAATTTCTAAATTTTTCATGAATATTCAATCAATAATAAAATAAAAAAATTTATCCCGATTAAATTACAAGTACACCCATCTAACTATGATTTAACATTTTTATTTTTTATAAATAATTTATCACTTTTTCATCTCCCTTCATGGGATTTGTCATAAGATCTAAAATAAATTTAATGATTTTTGATAAATGCGTACCTTTGTGCATCGATTCCAATTAAGCCCAAGCATCACTCAGAATTTCTTGATTCCCGATATGAAGTACAAAATCATCCTGTACACTTCATAAAATGATGGACATTGCCTCTTATACTTTTTTATACACAACGACGTTGTTCGCAATTACTTATCTTTTGGTCAGAGACCTCTCAGTTCCATTCACAATTTCCCATAATTTGTGAGCCATGAATTCTTCCTTCAATTGAATCTTCCAAATGTTGTAATTATTCCCATTTAAAATCTGAGATGTATCAATCCAAAAGTTATTAGACCCCATTTTTGTGAAAATAAAATTAAATAATTAATGAGGATTAAAATATGAGTTTAATAGATATCCCATTGTCATCGTTTAATCCTCACAATCAATAAAATAATCAATCTACACCAAAAAGGAGGTCCTGTCAATTGGATAGTCTATACACAAATGCATTAGTTTGATATAAAAAATAAATTGAAATGTGATTGAAATGTTTTTTATTTTTCTAAAAAAGTGATGATGGCGATCTAGTGATGATGTCCCAAAAAATATATCATTTTAAACAAAAAATGATTATATTATTTGACTATTTTACTCAAAATATATATAACTAAACAGTTAATTTATATTTTCGAAAAAAACAATAATAGTTTATATATTTTTAAAAATAAAACAATAATGGTTTATATATTAAAAAAATTGGGAGCTTTTTCTCCTTATTGTTTTGGATTTCTATCAACTCAACTGAGTTGGCTAGCCAACTTAAGGCGAGTTTATCGTTGAGTCAATTTTAAACCATGTTATCAATGGTATCTATTACGTAATTATACCACATTTCAATTTGTAATGTAAACCGAATTATGTTAATCAACCAAGCCACACTTATACCAAATTAACCAAGCATTATATTATTTTCCACCACCGAGCCAATATTTCAATGCAAATTTAAACACACACTACACCATGCGCGACCCAAAGGGTCACCACTGGATGAGCCGAACACAACAATGTGCGAGTTGAGCCACAATGCTCTCAAGAAAAACGTAGTGGTGTGATTGAAGTCACACCACATCTTCCCATCTGTAAGGATTTTAAATCCTCCTATCAACACATGCCATCCCCATGTGGGACTAAATTTTCCCATGGTGAAGGATGAGGGGCCCGCACAAGGAGGTGGTCGGTGGTATGGGGGCTGCAGGGGCACGTGGCAGCCATAGAGTGGGTGGGTGTGGAAAGTGCAATGTGCTCCACTTGGTGCATGGAGAGATGGGGGGCAGGGGGGCTAGTAGAGGGCCACCCCCCTTATATAATACACTACAACCATATAAAAAATAAGGCCACATTTTTTTAGGTTTTCAACATAATATTATATAGTTTATAATATAAAGTATAAGTTTATTTTTATACAAACTATGTAGAATGAATTTTATTTTGTATAGTCTTATATAGTATACACTATAGATTATATAATTTAGGTCTATATAAACTATATATTTTAATATTTCAATTTCATTTTTTATTTTTATAAAACACAATCTTATAGCTTTAATCTATAATGTATATACAAAATATAGGTTATAGTAACTATAAATTATAGGTGCAACCCTTATTAAAGGGTGTCCAGAAGGACATAAGAGAAAATTTTGAAATTCAAAGTTGACAATAATATAAAAACTTTACATCACCAGGGTAAAACAGGTTTGATCCAAACAATGAAAAAATTTGAAACCCTTATTCTCATGGAATCTTGTCTCCTCTGTGAACTGAGTTTCACTTTGAAATTTACCCTCTCTTTTAACATCTCATATTAACATTGGCCTCTGCAAAATTTTTAAAAACTATAGAAATATAATAAAATATTTCACATAAATGTTTAACCCTTACCTCTATTTTCCAAGCCCTACTAATTCTCCCAAGTTCCAGTTTTCACGTGAGGTTAAAATCTTAAAATAATTTTTCCAATTGTGCACACTCACATTAATTCATTTGGAGAGATAAGGGGGCTTAAATATGATAATAACCACCTAACAACCTAACTTTCCAACCATTGTAAACATAGGATTAAATAAATTATTTAACCAAAACTTTATCTGCTCTCTACTACCATATCGGGATGATGGAATAAAATATAGATTAAAATTATTTCATAAATATAAATGTGGAAATAATAGTAAATGAATATACAATAAACTGAATAACACCATGACACAAAATTTAATATAGAAAACCCCAATGGGGTAAAAACAAATGGTAGAATAATTTCCACTATTTCGAAACTTTTTACATCCATTCCAAGAAAGTCCCCCTCTCTTTTACTCTGTGTATTTATCCAAATCACATTAATAATTATGAATATGACCTATAGTCATATTTAAATAACCCAAAGGGTTATGACCTATCTAAGTGATGGGATAGACTTCCCCGATTTAATATTAGTTAATAAATAACTAACAACCTAATATACAGTTTATATCTAAATAATAAGGATATAATTTATTCTTGTTAGAAGCACAAGGGACTGAGGGGGGGTGAATCAGTCCTATAATAAATTTCCTTTCATTTACCAATCATACATGCATCTATTATATTTATTATTCCATACCATTGATCGGTGAGCTTATTAAGATACGAAAAACATCCACAATAGCAATAAAGTAAAGTAATCAACACAAGAACACCATATGTAAGTGGGAAACCCTCATGGGGAAGAAAACCCACTAAAAATATGCTTATATTACACAAAGAAAAAAATATTTAGTGAATAAAAACTTTAAAAGGAGCACTAATCCATGATTTAGTGATGCACAAACCCTAAAGTAGCACTAACCCCTAGTTTAGTAAAGTGCCTACGCTACAAGGAGTAACAACCCCTAATTTAGAGACGAACCCACACCACAATGAGGATATAACCCCTACGATGACCAAGCACCAAATCATCCACATGAATATATCTTATCATTGAAAATTTGTCTACCACAACTGATGTAGATCACTTATTCAGCTCATGCAAACTCAAGGTCAAACCCTAGGTCTTCAACACCTCACAATATTACGTTTTCTTCACTTCTCTTTGCTCATTTTTTTCTTTCTTAATATCTGATCTTCCTAAAATTTTCATGATCTTCCTAAGCCTTCACATTATTCTTTCATACCTTAAAAATATCTCTCTCTGGGTCACACACCTTCCTCCAAGAGCACTAGTTCAAAATGAACCAAACAAACACTTAAATATGATTTTCTTCCTTCCAAAAAAATAGGCCGGTCCATCATTATAATTATGACCTAAAGTAATATTTTCATTCATAAATTTAAATTTCAATAGTCACATGTGACCCATATAGGTCGGCCTAGCTAAAACCCACATTACAACTGCAAAAATGGCTTAAAACCCCATGAGCACATTCTTAAAAATTCCCTTACATCAAGCCCATATTTATTCAAGACCCATAAATATTTAAAAATGATTAAAATATCATAAAAATTCATAAATTATCACAATTAATATCAACCAATCAAATTATTTCATTTACCATGCCCAGCCTCTTTACAAATCTCAAAACAACTTTTTCTTACACCCTTAAAAACCTTGAAAACTTCATCGACCACCAAATGACTTCAACATGATAAAATTCTGTCATTTAACCACTAAAAATAAATTAAACAACCCATATAACACTTGTACACAATTTAAAATTCATGAAACATCCTTCACTTCAAACCACAATAATATTTGCCTTCACCGAACAACTTCCCAAAACATCTGCTTCCAATGGTCAGCTCATAACATAACTTATAAAAATATTCAATACCTCTAGATAGATTAATTGGATGAAAAATTAATCTATATTTACATTCCATGTGATAGGAATCATCACCTAATCCATCTCATGCTTCAAAAAACATCAAACTTGCACCAAAACAGATGTTGTCTTGAACTGCTAAGAATATTATTTCACAAAGAATGAACTGGAAAACATCAAAAATGAAATCCTCATAAGGAAATAAATATATAAATAGAAACATATCTGAATCTAATTTCCAAAACAATTTGAATCATCTCAAAACTTCACATGCAGCTCAAGTTATGACCATTTTGCTTTGACCGTGTTATTTGAGACCCCAAAACTACACTTTGACTAGTAAACTGTTTAGACCTCAAAACACCATGAAATTGCATGAAAATTTTTATGTTACTCCCAAACATAATGCACCATGAATTTTTATGTTACTCCTTTGGACCATCTTGTCCTACAACCTTCTTCTTCAAAAAATGCTATTTTTAGGTAGGGCACACATATCACCATGACCTCAACCATAAATTTCTAGAAATCCCAAGGAGTATTATATAATATAAAATAATAAATTTTGATTAATTAATCAAATCTGGGTCACAAAATTTACCTTTCGATCAACTACTTCTAGCTAGGGTTTATACCACTTTACCTTCTTAACATTCGTTCATAAAAACGTGATGATAAAATGACCTCATTATTTTTGTGAAACCTTATAAAATAACCTTATAAGAATCCCTAAAATCCAAAATGTCCCATGTAAAGCACACTATTCACAACGAGCATCAGAAGTTCAAATTCAAGCTTGATTTTCACCTGTTCTTGACCATGTCTTACAAAATCAGTCATATCTGGAAAAATACACAACATGGGAATATGATATTTTTTAGAGAGGATCATGAATCATCCATATAACATATCCAATCATCAGAAAATTAATTTCATATCTCAATCTCTCCAGTCACTAAGACTTACCTATGTTTGCATGCTAGATTCTCATAGTAACAACTAGGGCCAACTGAAATAATTCAATAACTAAACATATAACCTCTAAAAATGACCCAAACATACCTTATATGCCATAATAAACCTAAATTAATGCTTCCATGATCTCATATGTCTCCAAACCACTTTGTCACACCTCCAAGCTGCCATACCTACTCCCAATGAGCACCTGTAACCAAGTGAAACACCTGTACATGCACTATGCCACTATTGTGAGTGCTCAAGAACCCTAAAACCATATGAGAAATAATTTCAACATGCTTCCCAAGAAACCAAGAATCTCACACTACCAAGTAAAACCTCCTGGGCACACTGTATAAAGCTTCTTTGAGAAAGCACGCATCACTTGAATCCCATTGTAACAATTGATATACATTTGAACCAGTATGTTAACACCATAAACAACATCATGAAATAATCCTACAACATTCACTTTTTCATTAATGTGGTTTTGCATCAATGACAACACCTATTAGGCCTACATGCCAACAATCTCCCCCTTTGTCATTGATGGAAAACACCCTGAACTTCTCCCCCTTTTTACATTAATGACAAAGGAATACCTGTAACTCACCTCATTAACCTTATTCAACATCATACCTCCATGATTTGGTTGGAAACATCAACCAAAGGTCTCAATTTGTTCCATTTTCTTGATTTTTTTCCTAAAATCTGAATTTTGCCTATATTTTAGGCATGCAAACGACAAGCTCCCCTGGAAGGAGCACTTCCAAAATCTGAAAACCATGAGTAAAGCATGAAATAAACAACATCTAACCTTACAACGGGAAAAACATTATTTTTATCCTCTAGGCATGCAAAAAGGCACAATTTCTTCCCTATCCTTGTGTTAGCCTACACAATGGAACTATAACAACAGAGATCCAAAGAATACATCCTTTGAATCATGCTAACAATGTTAGTTCCACACATATCCAACCATTAGTCACCTTTCTTGACTAAAAACTGTCATTTGTAGGATTTAACTTAGCACTACAATGCATTTTCTTTGCTTTCATACCCCATATGGATTAAGATCCCTAAACAGTCATTTTAGTGTAATTAAAATCAATTTTGATGGTCTCCCAATCTTCATCCATCTCATGACTCAGTAAAAAATAACTCCCCCTAGACATTTGACCACTACATCTAGCTCCCAAGCACAAAAATGAGATAATATCCTAGTAAACTTGACTAGAAAGCACCTCAGACAATTTTCCCAAGTCCTAAATATCTCTATCAGATCTATAACAATCATGATTGACTAAGAAAACATAAATTTTAGGTTTGATATGCATAGATTTGTAACTCATATCTCATTTTCTTTGGACATTAAAATAATCATCTAGAAGCCATGTTACTTGGTCCCCCTATCCTATTAGGCACAAAGCCTTCACTCTTCTGTAGATGTCATTCTTCTTTCTATTATAGCACTTGCAGCAGTCAAGCTTGATGTTTGGAATCAACACTTTTTCCTAGCATGATCAACTTAGGCCAAAATTCCACCTCTCCATACCTTTACCAAATTATTTTCACTTTAATAATTAATGAAAACAAATGAGCCCTTCACATGTAGTCCATTACACATCTTAGAACATCTACAATCATGTAGGTTTCAATTATGGAGTAAACATGACTAAGTATGGCCTACATAACACTTACTTTCATATTTGAATAGATATGCACAACATGAACCTTATAGTCCTCTTTGAGTCCATCTAATCAATACATAACCAAGTTCAATAAGCCCTTCTTTTCTATGAAGGCAGCTTTGCAAGCACCATTGTATTGATAAGACTATAGAAAGCCAATTACTTACTTCATCCACCTTTTTGATGCTAGACAATCCTTTCACATTTGTAGCTGCATTATTGCACAACTATCTCCTGCTAGTTTCTACATACCTCCGAGTAACCCGATTTTCACTCAATTTTGTTTGTGTTTCCATCATCATGTTCAATTTCTAAGTACTCTATCAAATTAGGTCTTATAGCATCACATTCTTAACTTAGTTGAAAATATAATCCCACCATTTATTTTGTTTTCTTCATTCTAGATCTTGGTTTATAATCACCTCAAACAATTAGATTCATTCATAATGCTAATTTTAAGTCCATAATAGTCACATATAGATGGAAACATGCATTAAAGGGTCAAAATTTTCTAGCACACAATGTAGACATCAAATACATACCTCTTGAAACTTGATCCCCCTCAATTTTATGGACTCACACATAACTATATGGACCTGAGTAATATCTTATAACCAATCCTCAAAGAATCATTCTTAACTCTGAATTTCATACTCGAACAATATATTATCATTTTCATCTTCAAGATTTTGATATAGCTCCTACAACCTCTCAACCTATAGGCATTCATTTTCCTGTCCCAATCACTGTCACATTTTTCTTAATGATTAACTTTAGGGATTTCTTACACACTATTCAAACTAAGAACAATATCCTTTGTTTCATAATTTCATGCTGTAGCTTCCTTAAATCAAATTTTCACTAAGATAACTATACTCGACCTTTACACTACACTTTGAGGAACTATTGCTTATATTCATGAGCCCATCAACATGTCTACAAACCCCTACAACTTGGAAAACCTGTAGGTGGAAACTTTATGTGGTTCTCACAGTCATAAATGCTCTTCACATTCTTGTAGCATTGCATTTGAAAGATATTCATGTATAAATTTTTGACTGATACGCTATGTTTTGATGTTTCTAAGAACTTTTCATGGCGACTTAACTACCTTTTGTATTCTTTGTAGTGTATATTAGCTCTTTCTAACTACTAGAACACCATATCTCTATTTTGGAAGATTTTTGTAGACTTGAGTAAAAATTTTCAATTTGGTTCTTTGAGCACCTTCATTCTCGACTTTCAACTGCAACATTTTATACTAATGTCACATACACCAACATAAGAAATTTCCTAGCTATACTACTAATTTTCAATTTAGAGATCACTGTGGTTCATCCCTTAGCACTTTGTTTGGATTCAATTTTAGCTCATCATTCTTTCTAAAACATTGTTCATACCCATTATAAATTTTCAAAGAGAACCCGGTAACATGACACACACTCGATCACATCAATTTTTCTTACAGATTAAGCTAGTAATTTTAATTTACTTTGAGTTTCAACACCTTGATAATATTTTGAAAGGAAAAACACCCGAACTTGCAACATAGATCAATACATTAAGAAATTAGTTTTGGAATCACTAGGGTTTAAAAATTCAAAACCTTCCTCACCATGCATCATACATCTGTGGCTCATCACAGCTCATACAAATATTCTCTTGACACCACAAAGTATCTCTGCTATCCTTAGAACATTTTTGAATGCATAAGTTTTATGGTATTTAGCTTTGACACTAAAATTTTTAAGCATCCTCTGCACTCTGAGATTGAGAATAATTTTTCTTTTCATACTACAATTTCTTGTCATATTTTTGACTATAACAATTTGTGCACTTGGTCTTGATTGAGTGAAAATATTTTTATCCTTTGAAGAGATACACTTGCCTTTCTCTTGAATAAACATGAACACAGACTGAGACAAAGTAGATTACATAGCTTATCACATTATTATGGTAGAATTTTCACTTTGATTCATTGAAGAGACCACCATTTAAAGGAACATAACACTATGACAACCTTATCTCACAATGACATATCTTAAATGCGCATTATAATGATGGATGACACCATGACTTCACTATTTGAAGATTCTATATACTTAGACTCCATTAGACTATGAATGACATTGGAAAAATCTTATGGATTTAAGACATACATTTTTGATATGATGATGAAAGACATTACACACTTTCACATGGCATGAAACTCATTAACACACTTTTTCACAAAGAGAAAATAATCTAATGAAGATATTGTAAGACTATTTAGACTCGAAAAAAAAAAAAAGGAGAGAAATCAGATATCAAGACTAATACATGGAATTCTCACTTTGAGTATACATATGGAGACAACACTTCATATATTTAACAATTCAACAAGAGAACTTTTGATGAGAAAAATACCTTGATATTGATAAAACAAACTCGAGACTTGACAGATCATGACTTGAGGACCTAAATACAATGTAATACAATGTACCAACTGTAGATAACATAAATTTCTCATGTAGTATACATTATATACTAAAGACTCAACATTTTCTGAATTTTGACAATGACATCATGAACATGAAATTTTAGGAGAAAAAAATTGACCTCAACCATAGATACCTTACAAGATCAACCCGTTTTAGATCGAGAAAAAGATTCTACAAGAAAAAAGGAACATAAGGACATACTATAAGACATTCACAATGCATAATCAATTTTACTTTACATTATGATACCTTTGTGAGAATCCACAAAGTGACTAGACATTAATGAGCATACTCACATTTAGACAAGAGACAAATTTATGAAAATGCGAGAGAGACTCTTATCCTTTATAACTCATGATGATGATGCAAAAAGACCTTTCAAAGTGAATTAAAATTTTGTGATTCATGATCCTTTAAAGTAGACTCATGAGAAAAGCATACTCAAACCAAAAATGCAGAGTCACCTTACTCCCCTCGGAGTGTACATATATTTGGACTCACATAACACATACAAAAATATTTTCTCATAACAAGTTCATTGATAGTGTAAATAAAATATGATGTTATTGGCACATTTTACCAAGACCTTAAGACACATATCATGATAACTTCACACAAAGAGTCCGAATTTTAACAAAGATATCAATTCACGTGAGTCTTTACTGAGACCTTTTGATCATAAGATCTTGAAACATGACCTTATAGATTCCAATACTAACAAAGAAGACACATGATACATGACTCATACACTTACAAGAAGAAGAACTTATATTTCAAACACATGGATGGAGTTACGTAACATACCTAACAAATTTTGAATTATCCCAAACTCCAAGTGTCCTCGCATTCTTAAACATGGAAGAGTGATTCATTTCAACTCTTTAATCGGTATCTTGTATTCATTTGCATTATTAGACTATTTGTTATTATTGACTACTTTTTTTCGATTCTCTTTGACTAGATCAGATTCATCCATGACTAATTTAGGTACCCATACTTCCTTCACCTTACAACATTTTTCCACATGATCCTTTAGATGGCATGTTATCACCAATCGGCACTATGATAATTCTTCACCGGGAACTCCTCGTGCTATGATTATTTACTAATGCATAGCCTTTAGTTTGGTGGATGTAATCTGGAAACAAAACAACAACATGACACAAGAATACCATCGACTATGATAAGACAGAATGATGACAAATCTGAAATATCAAAATAAATTGTAATATTAAAATGAAATCATTCTGAATCTCACCCATGAGGTACTTCAAGTGTTATTGACTTCACTTGCCTTTCACTAAGACTATGGGAGAAACTTTACAATTACACCTCTTAATGGCTTCTTCAACACACCTTTAAACTGATGGCTTCCTTCGCACACTTCCTACAATATTTCTCACTACTTCCTTCTATTCTAAATGAGGGGGTGGCCTCTCTGTTTATAGAAATTCTAGGCTTATCCATTTTATCTCTAAGATAGGCTAAGAAATCCACTCTGACGAATCATATTCCATACCTTAACTCTTATCTGTACATGTAAGCTTATCTCGTTAAGATAAGATAAACCTTATCATTTTACATGGGTTCCACATTTTTAGACTTTTTACAAATAAAATACACAAAATATTTATGACCTCACTCCTTGTCTTTATTACCAATATAATATTTCTAATTCCTAATCATGTAGACCCTACTTCTCTAACTACCCAAACTTTGACATTTTAACATTACCGGACCACTTACAACAAATATTTACTTTTTACAACATTCCTATTGTACTTTGACTATTACCGTACACCACATTATTGGTGGCACCATCTTGTGGCGCGCCGTTATCTTCTATCGGATGCTACTACTAATTATACTTAACAACATCCTATTCCTAATACATACATTAATGAAATAGAAATTACGAGGAAAATTTTAGTGTCGACATCTTCCCCCTTCCTAGCTTCTACTCCGTCCTCGGAGTAGACTATTCTGGTGCTTGGAAAATCTTCAACTTGTCGTGGTTGACCCATTTCGTAATGGGAGTGCCATCCAATTCCTCTAGTCGGTACGTACCATTTTCATGCACAACTACTATTTTGTAGGGCCCCATCCATTTTGGAAGAAATTTTCTCTGTCTTCTTTTTTTGTATCTGGAATCATATACTAGAACCAAGTCATTCACATGAAATGGAGACCACCGGATCTTTTGATCAAAGTATTCCTTCTGCTTCATTTTCTTCTTATGGCTTGTATCCTTTGCTATTTCTCTCATTTCCTCCAGCAAATGAAGATGTACCAACCTTTCTTTTACTGAATCACTTTCATCCATCCTTTCATTTTTCATAACTCTCACAGTGGGAATATCAAACTCAATAGGAAGAACTGGATCAATGCCATAGGCCAACTGAAATGGGGAGTATCCTGTTGCTGACTTTGATGTTGCCCTATATGCCCACAATGCTGCATGAATCCTTTTATCCCATTTATGTACCTGCAAGGCTACATCTTTTGCTAGAATTTGACACATTACAAAAAAATTTCATTCCACCTGTGCATTTGTGCTTGGCTTTTATGTTGTTGCCTTCCGTGCTTAATAGAAAACTTATTGACTAGGGCTTCTACCACCTCATTAATGAAGTGGCTTCCTTGATCTGTTACAATTTCTAATGGGCAACCAAATCTGGTGACAATGCGTTCATACATGAACCTTGCCACTTCATCCATGGAAGTTGTTTTCAATGGCCTAGCTTCAACCCACTTGGTTAAATAATGCATGTGCAACTACAATATACTTATTTTGGCGTGATGTAGTTGGAAGTGGACCTACAATGTCTATTCCCCACTTTTCAAAGGGACCAAGGGGAAGAATAGGACATAATGGAGCTGATGAAGTCTTATGGTTACCATGTGTTTGACAAATATCACATGTCTTACAATAATTATAACAATCTTTAAAAAGAGTGGACCAGTGATAACTTGCATCCAAGATCCTTCTTGTTGTAAGTTGTCCAGAGAAGTGCCCTCCACATGTACCATTGTGGAATTCTTCTAGCAGTTCCTTCCCTTGATCACGTCCAACTGCCCTCTTGTACTGTCCATCAGGTCCTATTCGAAATAATACTCCATGCAAAATAGAATATGGATGACTGGCTTGAGTAATCTTTCTCTTAGTCTTTGCATTGGCACCATCAAGAAACTTGAATTCATTCAGATAATTCCAAATATCTATGTATTCACTAGGGATTATGTCAAGGGATAACAAGGCTGCATCGGGGAAATCATCATCATCACAAGATGATCCTAAACCATCATAGGCTCAAGAGAGTGCATCTGCATTGACATGCTTCTTTCCTGGCCTATCTATAATATCAAATTCAAACTCTTGTAGCAAAATTATCCATCTTGTTATCATCCACGATGGGTCATGCTTATTTATAATATATTTTAGAGCACTCGATGATCTATTACAACTAGAAATTTTTACCCTAGCAAGTAATTTCTAAACTTCTTTACAACAAAAATGATAGCCAGAGCCTCTTTTTCGATTCTGATAATTTACCTCAAAGACCGCTCATTTATGCTCTCTCCCAAAGTAAATTGGATGTTCATTCCCATTTTCATCCTTTTGGCTCAAAGTAATTCCTAGTCTTTGCATCTGAGGCATCAGTGTACACAATGAATGGCTTGCTCCAATCTGGATTCTTCAAAACAGGTGAAGACACCAGGGCTTCCTTCAATTGTCCAAAAGCTTCATGCGCCTTATTTCCTGGTTCATAAGTAACATCCTTCTTCAAGAACTGGGTTAGTGGCTGTGCAATCTTTGAGAAATTCTTGATGAACCTTCTATAGTAACCCACATGGCCTAAAAATGATCTCAACTTACTTCTATTAAGAGGAAATGGTAAATCTTTGATTTTTGAAACTTTATCAGGATCAGTACCAATACCATCTCTAGATACAACATGCCCTAACAAAACGCCTTTAGAACATCCAAAGACACACTTTGTAGGGTTTAGTGAGGCTTGTGCTTCATCTAACCTTTGAAATGCTGTCTCCATTTGGTGCAGGTGGTCCAACTTGCTCCCATAGATGCAAAAATCATCCAAAAATACTCTGATGAAGGTCCCAATGTAGGGTTTGAACACCCTATTCATCAAACGCTGGAATGTTGCTGGAGCATTACACAACCCAAAAGGCATAACTCTATAAGCAAACATTCCCCAAGGAGTGGTGAACGTGGTCTTCAGCTGATCTTTCTCTACTATATGAACTTGGTTGTAGCCGCTATATCCATCAGCAAAACTATAACACTCCTGGCTAGCTACTTCGTCCAAGATCTGATCTGAAAATGGAAGAGGGTAATGATCCTTCTTTGTTGCCTTATCAAGCTTCCTATAGTCAACACAAATGCGTAGATTCCAATTCTTTTTTATTGAGATCACAATGGGAGAAACCCATTCTAAATTCTCCACAACAAATATGAATCCTGCATCAAGCAACTTATCTATTTCTTCTTTTACAGTCTTGGAAAAATTAGGATTCATTCTATATGGCATTTTCTTTATGGGTTTAGCACCATCTACCAGCTCAATACAATGTTCTACCCAACTTACTTTACGGAGTTCCTTGTAATCAAAAGTGAATAGGTGTATGTACCTTCAAAAGAGCCGGAGGTAGGATTCCTTCTCACTCTCCATCACAAAGATCACCAATCTTTATTTGTTGGAGACGATCATCAACTTCTTCTTCAGATAATTTTATGGGGTCATGAGTTGGTGTGACTAGAAGGATATCCATGACTGAAACATCCACCTCACTTTCTTCATCTTAAGTGTCCACTTCACTGGTACTAGAGTAATCAGAGGATGTCCAATCATCAGTTTCATCACTTGAATCCACGAGTTACGCTTATGATGTCGAGGGATCACATTTATCTTCACCCTCTCTCTACCACATCCAAGTGTCATGAAACCTTCATTCCAGTAGTTTCTTGCATGAACTCTCCTTATCCATGGTCTTCCCAAAGAACATTGGGTATGCAACAGTACCATTTTTCATCACCTGAAATTCTACCACACATACCACACCCATAATAGATATTGCCACATTTGAAACTACACCTTCTGGTTTAGTTTTTCCTTTATTTAATGACCTTAACATAAGTGTTGAAGGGTGATCAATTTTTAAACCCAACATATTCATTACAGACTCGGTCATTACATTAACTGCAGCACCTCCATCAACTAAGACATCATGAATTGAAATACCATTACATAATACCTCAGCTTGTGGAGCATAGGGATCTGCCTCTGCCTCCAAAACAGGGACCTCAACCTCCTTCCTTCTTCGAGCATTGAGTCCACCTCGCAACTCCCGCCTCTTCTCAGAAGACATAGCCAAGAGTTGACCATATGTAATATTTGCAGGCCTTTTGGATAGATCTTCCAAGATGGAGTATGGTCCTTGCCCCTGTGAAATCAGAAAATCCTGCACACCCAACTTTCTTCTCCTATGTTTCTTACTAGTTTCTTCTTTCATCTTCTTAGGATCATTTCCATCTTGATTATCTTTTTCTTTTTTCTTTCTTTTTGTTACAAACACATCTACTTCATTATTTCTTCTCTTATCTACTACATCAAAAGAATTCATAGGTGCTTTTCCTTTATCATTATCTCCTTTACCAGATGTAGAAGCTCTATCTGGACAATTATACTTATAATGACCCTTTTTATAACAACCATAACAAACAACTTCAGAAATATTTCTTTTTGGACCTCTATCTCCTCCCTGAGAACTAAATTCCTTTCCTTGAAGAAGATTAATAGTTAACTGACCCATCTTTTGAGTAGATCTTCATACTCAGTAGATGTACTAGGAGAAATATTTGTGCTCACCGGGAGTGGTTGTAGATTCTGGACCAAAGGTGCTGGTGTAGGCTCTACTTTAGCAACAATTTCTTTGGGCTCCTCTTCCATGCTTTCTTCTTGCCTTCTTGCAATCTCCTTTGCTTGTTCAATGGTAGTTGGGCAGTCATACTTCACTCATTGTCTGATCTCTAGCTTCATCCCAAGAATGAAGTGCTTATAGAGGAAATTATCCACGCTATTCATCAACCCATCCGGTAGTCCTTCCTTTCGGATCCGGCCATCGAGCTTCCTCCTTAGCTCTAGAACATGAGCATGATAATCCCTTATCTTCTCCTTCTCTCCTTGGGATAGCTTTGTGATCTCGATCATGAGATCTGCATATTTTTGTTGTTCACCAAATTCTTCAAGAAAAATTTCAATTAATAAATCCCATGAATTTTTCACATTATCACCTAGTGTTTGAAACCACCTAAGTTTTGAACCATCGAAAAGGTAGGAAAAATTTAGTCCATTGTTCCCTTCTTATAAGGCCATTACAAATACAAGATCGCTTAAACTCTTGAATGAAAGAAGAAGCATCTTCATTAGATTGAGCTGAAAAAATAGGAATCTTTCCCATTTTCAAAAGTAACCACCGTGAAATACCAACTCACAAGTACAATCAACAAGACTTATGTGTACAAATAATTGGAATCGCTATACTAGAAAGTGACTTTACACCTTTCTACAGTAAAAATAGAAATGACCACGGTAAACTATGGTAAAACTTGACTTACTGCAGTAAAAACTGACTTTACTATGGTAAACACTATTCATGATAAAAAGTGAAGTTACTGCGGTAAATACTATTCACGGTAAAAAGTGAAGTTACTGCGGTAAATACTATTCACGGTAAAAAGTGACTTTACTGTGGTAAATACTATTCCAACAAAAATGACTTTACCATGGTAACTACTATTCATGGCAAAAATGACTTTACCATGGTAACTACTATGCATAGTAAAAACAAGGTTACCCTCTAATTGATTTTTGACTAAGTGGGAATATCTCTCTAGAAAATCCACCAACGAGGAATGGTCCCGGCAACGGAACCAAAATGTCATCACCAATCTGGCACTATGATAATTCTTCACCGGGAACTCCTCATGCTATGATTATTTACTAATGCACAGCCTTTAGTTTGGTGGATGTAATCTGGAAACAAAACAACAACATAACACAAGAATACCATCGACTATGATAAGACAGAATGATGACAAATCTGAAATATCAAAATAAATTATAATATTAACATGAAACTGTTACAATCTCACCCATGAGGTACTTCAAGTGTTATTGACTTCACTTTCCTTTCACCAAGACTATGGGAGAAACTTTACAATTACACCTCTTAATGGCTTCTTCAACACACCTTTAAACTGATGGCTTCCTTCGCACACTTCCTACAATATTTCTCACTACTTCCTTCTATGCTAAATGAGGGGGGTGGCCTCTCTATTTATATAAATTCCAGGCTTATCCATCTTATCTCTAATATAGGATAAGAAATCCACTTTGACGAATCATATTCCATACCTTAACTATTATCTCGTACATGTAAGCTTATCTCGTTAAGATAAGATAAACCTTATCATTTTACATGGGTTCCACATTTTTAGACTTTTTACAAATAAAATACACAAAATATTTATGACCTCACTCCTTGTCTTTATTACCAATATAATATTTCTAATTCCTAATCATGTAGACCCTACTTCTCTAATTACCCAAACTTTGACATTTTAACATTCTTTGGACCACTTACGACAAATATTTACTTTCTACAACATTCCTATTGTACTTTGATTGTTCTTGTACTCCACATTATTGGTGGCACCGTCATCGACGGAAACATTATCTTCTATCGACGCTACTACTAATTATACTTAATAACATCCTATTCCTAATACATACATTAATGAAATAGAAATTACGGAGGAAAATTTTAGTGTCGACAGCACTTGTATAAAATGACCTCATGTATCCCACTTGACTAATCACTTTGGTTCCCTATTCCATTGCTCCAAGAGTACTCACAACTGAAAATTCCTACAATCCCTTGCTTTATGACCATATCCATTACAAGCATAAAAATAAACACGAAACCGTGCATACCTCATAGCATTTGGATGTATAATAGGATTAGGCCTTGAATAGAAATTTTTTTCATGAATACCATCATCTTCACTTGATTTGGAAGTAGGAATAGTTATTGGATTTTCAAGAGTAGGTTTTTAACTTCTTTTATATTTAGGGTTTGAATCTCCTCTTTGATCTTGTCACATTTTTCTTCCTTGGATTTAAGAGTAGTTGTAAAATCTTTAATTTCAGTCTTCAATCTGAGGTTCTCCATCCTATGAAATGCTAAATATACTTGATAGATTAAATACCACCTCTTTGAAGTCAACTTGTCCGTGCACACACCTCACAGACTTGTTTCTTATTCTTTCAAATTCCTCTCCTTTTGTGCTCAGCTTTGAAATGGTCTTCTCAACTAAATCTTGTGATATTTTATGGTTTATTCATCCTTCTTGGCCATGGCTTTAAATTCATGATTATCTTTTCTGATTTTCTTTGCCATATTGTGCTTCAAGGATCTTCTTCAAATGGCTAAACTTGCTTCACATGGACCTACTCTTATACCAATTATTAGAAGCACAAGGGACTGAGGGGGGGTGAATCAATCCTATAATAATTTTCCTTTCATTTACCAACCATAAATGCATTGATTAGATTTATTATATCTCATCCATGATCATATGAACTTATTAAGATATGTAAAAACATCCACAATAGTAATAAAGTAAAGTACTCAACACAAGAACACAATATGTAAGTGGGAAACCATCATGGGGAAGAAAACCCACTGAAACTATTCTTATATTACAAAAGAAAATATGTTTAGTGAAGCACCAAATTCACAAGGAGAACCAACCCCTTATTTAGTGAGGCACCAACCCCAAGGAGCATAAACCCCTAGTTTAGGAGAGAACCAACCCTACAAGGAACACTAACCCCTAATTTAGTGAAGCACCCACTTCAAAAGGAGGCTAAAGCCCCTATGATGACCATGCACCAAATCAACCACTTGAAGATATCTTATCTCTAAAAATTATGCTTCCATAATCGATGGAGATCAATTATTCATCTCACAAACCCTAGGTCAAATCCTTAGGTCCTTAACACCTCATAATCTTACTTTTTCTTCACTTTTATTTTCTCAAAATTATTTCTCTCATGATATCTGATCTAGCTCAACCTTTCATTCTCTTCCTCAAAATTCAAATCATGCCCTCATACCTGAAAAATATCTCTTTAGGTCGCACACCTTCCCTCCAAGAGCACTATTTCAAAAATGAACCAAACAAGCACTACAATATGTTTTTCTTCCTTCCAAACAAAAAGAGGTCAGTACATCATGATAATAGCGACCTAAAAAAATCGATAAAATTCATCAATTTAATTTACAACATTCACATATGACCATATAGGTAGGCCTAGATAAAACTCACATTACAAGTGCCAAAAATGGCTCCAAACCCCATGAGTACATTCTTAAAAATTCCCTTACATAAATTCCATACTTACTCATGACCAAAAACAATTTAAACATGATTAAAATATAATAAAAGAGTCATACATGGTCACAATTAATAACAACCAATCAAATTATTTCATTTACCGGGCCTAATTCCTTTTTACAAATCTCAAACCAATTGTTTCCTACACCCTTCAGACCAAACTTCATCTTATCACCAAATAAATTAAACATAATAAAATCATGTCATGTAACAATTAAAAATAAATTACATAACATGTAGAACACTTCTACGCAAGGTATAAGTCATGAAACATCCTTAACTTCAAACCACAACAACATTTTCCTTCACCAAAATAACCTGCCAAAAAAGTTGTTTCCAAAGGTTAGCTCATAAAATAATTTATAAAAACATTAAATACCTCCAAATTTATTCATTAAATTCCACATTAATCCCTCTTCACGTTCTAGACAATAGGAAACATCACCTAATCCATATAATGCTTCAAACAACATGAACATTTCACCAAAACAAATGTTGTCTTGAACTATTAAAAATATTCTTGCTCAAATAAAAACATGGAAACCATGTCAAATGAAATAATAATGAGGAAATACATATATCACTATAAATATATCTGAATATACTTAAAATAAAAACTGTTATCATCTCAAAACTCCACTTGTACCTCAAGTTATGACCATTTTACTAGACCCTCTTCTTTCTGAGACCCCAAAACTACCCTTTACCCACCAACATGTTTGGACCTCAAAAACCATGTTATTTCATGAACATGTTCTAAAACCTTGATTGAAATAAAAAAACTCCCAAAAATCATGCACCATCAATTTTGTATGCTACTCCTTTGGACCATCTTGTCCTAAAACCTTCTTCTTCGAAACTTGCTATTTTTAGGTGGGGCACACATATCACCATGACATCAACCATAAATTTATGGAAATATTGAGGAGTCCTATACAACAACAAATCATCACTTTTTATGAATCAATCAAAACTGGTTCACAAAACTTCACTTTCTATCAACTACTCCTAGCTAGGGTTTAACTAAGGTTTTAGACCACTTTACCTTCTTAACATTCGTTCATAAAAAAGTGATAATCAAATGACATCATTATTTTTGTGAAACCTTATAAAATCATCTTATAAGTATCCCTGAAATCCACAAGATCCCATGCAAAGAAAAATATTCACAATAAGCATCAGAAGTTCAAATTCAAGGTTGATTTTCACCTGTTCTTGACCATGTCTTACAAAATCAGTCATATCTGGAAAAATACACAACATGGGAATCTAAAATTTTTCTGATAGGATCATGACTCATGCATATAACATATTCAAACCTCATAATATGAATTCCATATATAAATCTATCTAGTCACTAAGACTTACCTATGTTTGCATGTTAGATCTTCATAGTAATAACTAGGACCAAATGAAATATTGTAAAAACCAAACATAATTCCTCTAAAAATGACCTAAACATACCTTATATGTCATGATACACCTTAATTCATTCTTCCATGAGCTCATATGGCTCCAAACCACTCTGTCACACCTCCAAGTTATCATACCTGCTCCCAATGAGCACATGTAACCAAGTGAAACACTTGTACCTGCACTATGCCACTACTGTGAGTGCTCAAGCACCCTCAAACCATTCTAGAAATTATTTTAAAATTCTCCCCAAGAAACCCAGAAGATCACACTACTAAGCAACACCTCTTGGGTACTGTATAGGCTTGTTAGAGCAAGCACACATCATTGAATCCCAATGTAGCAGCCGATATACATTTGAACCAAGATATTAGCAACAAAAATATCATGAAATCATCATAAAATATTCACTTTGTCATTAATGTGTATTTTCATCAATGACAACACCTATTAGGCCTACATGCCAACAATTTTATATTATTTAACTATAACCTAAATATTATGATCACTTAATATTATACTTTTAACAATCCTAAACCTTGGAGATGATTTTACTTCGCGAAACAAAATAATGAAGAAGAGGAAGAATATGTTAACAACAAAGATGGCTATTGCATACCACCCATTCAAATAAATCACAAATCTAGAACTAGGGGTAAAGATCATGAACGACCCCCTCTACATAAAGCTCAAATAGAACGCCAAAATGATGATGTTACCGTGTAACAAAAATTACAAAAAAATAGTCATCAATTGGAAAATTTATCTTCCATTTTCCACAGAGACAAAGTTAGATCTGCACATACTAAGAAACCTAAGGTAACTTATACTCAATATTACACAAAAATAGTGGTGGTGAAACATCAAAGGCTAACCGTATGTACATACCTTCCACACCTTCACGTACCAAATTTTTTTACTAAGAGTGGAAATTCATAAAACTTCCCTTACAATTATTCAAGAAAATAACCTTGGACACAATAAGAAATATCAATTTGAAGAATTGTGTCCATACCCTTTCAATCGGGCAATGTTGCATACGCCCTTTCCACCTAGTTTCGATTGCCCTAAATTTGAAAAATATAGGGGTAAAGGTGATCCTCATGATCACGTTAAATACTTCTTCATGGCTTTCTAGGAAATTGTATATAATGATAATTATCTTATTTTCTTATTCCCACAAATTCTTGGAGGCCAATAACTTGAATGGTTTCTTCATATTCCCAAAGGTTTTGTTTTCACATTTTCTGAATTAGCTGAGAAGTTTGTTTGCCAATTTTCATTTAACATGGAAAGTGATATCACTATGATAGAAATTTATAACACCAAACAACAAAATACTGAAATTTGTGTTGTTCTCTTACAATGATGGTGAGGGATCGCTCGGCTTCCTCGCTCTATTCCAAAGAAACAACTAGTTAGTATCTTCATACCTAACTTGCATCTTGAAATAACCTTTCACTTGCAAATGCATTGTGTAAACACTTTTGAAGAAGTTATTGAGAAAGGAATCTAGATTGAAAAGGATTTACTTGTTAAAGGGAATTTAAAAACTTTTAATGAAACAACCATGAGCCAAAACCTACGGAAAAGCCCAAATTCTTCAAAAAATATGAACATCATAGGTGATGGATTCACAAATTCAAAACAGGTCCAAGTGGTGCAGAAAACACCGCTTTGAAACTCTAAACGATCGATCAAACCAGAGATTAAACATAAAGTGTTTACTCCACTTACAAAGTCTTTGCCACAATATTGAAATAGTTTGATGTAGTTAACATTGTTAAATTCCCTAATACTACACCCTTTGCATGAAAGATTCAACAAAACATCATGGTACAAAGAATAAGAATATTTGGAATATCATCACGTCAAAATTCATGCCACAGATTAATTTTTGAAATTTAAACACTTTATTCAAGACCTTATAGATAGTGGAGATGTTAAGATGGGTTTTCTATAACCAACCAAAAATTATAACAAATAGTTAGGAATTTATAAAGATCCATTCCCTAAGAATAAATAGGAGAAACAAAAGCTGAATCAAGGTCAATCCTCCAAAAATAAAAATGCCAATTATGTTGTTATTGGAACAACCAATCCTTTTCATTCTCTCATGGATTATGTCTATCGTACTATTGGGCATGTAAATACCATCAAGATAAAAACCCAAGAATATTCTATGGCAACAAAACATGCTCACCTTATCATTATAGAATCTTCTCTACCTACCTCTTTCGATTTTTTTATGATCACCTCGAGCAGCTTGAGAAAATGACCACCAAGATTTCTATCTAGGATCTTCTCAAAATACCTAATGTTCATTAAGACATCGTTTATAAAAATCTGCATGGGTCAAGACCTTTCATTGACATAGATGTTTCACACTTCCAATACTTTTTGCACAACATTCTCCATATGAATAACTTACTTTTAGCCAACATGATATTCTAATGGATGACCAAAAAAAATCTCCCTTTATATATTAAAATGATTATTACTTGCAAAAAGATCAAACGAGCACTTGTGGACAACATATCAAGCCTTAAAATATGTACTTTGAAGCTCATCAAATAATTAGAACACACTAATATAGAATTTAAGCCTAATGTGATCACCACTAAGGCCTATGATAATGTAAAGTGGTAGTCATCTCAAATAATAAAATTTCCTATGGAAGTTGGGCCCACTACTGATGATACCTAGTTCTAGGTCCTCAAATTGGAACTACCCTATAATATGCTCCTTGGTCTCCCATGGATTCATGCTATGCAGTCATTTCCTCAACTTTCCATCAATGTATTAAAATTTATCATGAAGGACAAACCCTCACCATTCTTGGTAACCCACAACCCTTTGCACACTACAGAGTGTTATCCCGATATTACCCCATATAAAAATGCCCTTCTACTGAAATAGTTGTCAGATCCAATTATAGGATCTCGCCTCCTGCATTGATCCCGATAAATTGAGCCCATATGAAAGTGGTTCCTTTGCATCCATATCCCCAATTATATATGGGAGATGAAATTCCTTCTTACTAGCCATGGGGAATACAACCTACAACAAGACCTCCTCATTTCAAATCTTCCCCTATCATCTAAAACATGTGGTGAACACTATTATAAGCCACAAAGACAAAAAGAACATTGCAATATTGACATCTTCATTCCTTGTGGCCTCTTAGTGGAAAAAAAAATTCTCAACAATTATACATCCCAATCCTCTAATGAAAATATGGCCTCATGCAACCAATCCTAACATTATGTCATCCCTAATAAAATTATGAGTGTTATGGGGTAACAAGGGTATTGATGTGGTATAAATGAACAAGGTATGTGATAAAATGGGTAGGTACATAATTCATATTCAACCTTATGGGTACCATCACATAGGAGTTGATTCCACCTCCTCTCGAACGTGAGGATAACTCTTCATATTACAATAGCAAAACAAATTCCCATCAGAGCCTATACGAGGACCTTGCTTCCACTAACCTATTTTCTGACATAGATATTTTAATCTTGCACCCTTCCACTCCTAAATTAATCCTTGTTCACCCTTCCCTTCCTAAATGGGACCAACAATGACACATACCAATTAATTTATTTTATAATGATGAAGTAATTGGTGAATTCATGGGTTTACATGATGAAATTCCTATAGGTTATCATAAGAATATATTCTTTATAAACCTTGATGCATATGCATATTTTTGGGAGGAGGTTGATTTATGTGGTCAACAAAAGAAAAATGAGAACACAAGAAAAATATTTTCTAAAAATCCTTGTCAAAAGAAAAGATGCAAGTCCCATAGTGAAAACCTATTTGAGGAACTATCGGACAAACAAATAGAATATATATATATATATATATATATATATATTGACTAGCCTATGGGTAAAAATATTGTTGACATTCCTTAGAACAAGAAGTAAACCCCCCGATCCTACGCTTATGGAGGATGGGTGTAAAATACTTGTGGAAGAGACTATTGGTATCAATAGTGGTACAAAAGACAAGCCTAGAATGGTTAATCTTGGAGCTTCTTTTTCAACACATGAACATAAAAAATTTGCATTGATTCTTCAAGAATTTTTAGATGTATTTTATTATTCCTATGCAAACATGTCAGGCTTGGATCCTTCTTTGGTAGTGCATAACCTAATTGTGCATTAATAAGAAAAGCCAATTAAAAAAAATGTGAAAATGCATCCCTATGTGGCTATTTTCTTAAAAAATATCTCAAAAAATTATTAGTAGTAGGATTCATTGGGCCTATTAACTACTCGATTGTATCTCTAATGTAGTTCATATTCGTAAGAAGCCTATTGGTATCGGAATTTGTACATATTTTAGGGATAACACCAAAGCATGTCCTAAAGCTTACTTTCCTCTATCGAACATCGACATGATTGTCGATTATATTTCTGAGAACATTAAATGGTATCCCTCATGGATGGATTCTCAAGATATAATAAAATAAATATTTTGGAAGAAGACCAGCACAAAATAAACTTTACTACTACTTGGGGTACATTTTGTTATCAAGTTATGCCTTTTGGCCTCAAGAATGTAGGTAAACTTATCGAGAGAGCTATTATTGTCATATTTCATGACATGTTACATTAAATTATATAGGATTATGTTGATTATATCCTCATAAAATAAAAGACTAAATAAAAACACTCAATGATCCTTTGTCACATATTCGAATGGCTCCAAGATTACTAGGTCCATTTGAATCCTAAGAAGTCTATTTTTGGAGTTATATGAGGGAATCTATTAGGCTTCATTATGTATAGGCTTGGAATTGAATTTGATCATGCTAAATTCATTGTTATTAGTTAGATTCCTCCTCCTAAGAATGTAAAATAGCTGCGCAACCTGCATGGTCAAATCCAAGCCATTCGAAGATTCATCTCACAACTTGTAGATAAGTGCAATTCCTTAACCCACCTACTAGAGAAATATGTCGATTTTCACTTGGGTACGGATTGCCAAAATCCTTTGATTTACTCAAAAATATTTTGTAAATCCACCATTTCTTATCCCACCTACCCTCTTGTGACCCTTTATTGTTATAAATATTTTCTACTCAATTTTCTATAGGCACACTCTTGGCACATAAGACGGTGCCCAACACAAAGAAAGATCCATGTATTATCTTAGTGGCAAGTTAATCGCATATGGGATCAATTACCCATGAAATGAAAAATATTTCTTAGCTATAGTTTTTTCATTTCAAAAAATTGTCATTAACTTTTGAACCATCATACCTAGTTGATATCTCAAGTTGACCCTCTCAAATGCCTTTTGTCAAAATTGACACTTAATGGAAGGATGGTAAATTGTATAATTTTCTTGAGAAAGTTTGAAATTGAATATTTGAATCAAAAATAAGTAAAAGAAAAAGTGTTTGCAGATGAACTAGTCAAGAACCCTTCACGGAATAGAACCCTTAAGTTTGGATCTTCCAAATGCTTAAGTTCTATATATTGAAAAATCATCAACCTAGAAGATATAATTTGATGGGTAATTCACATTTAATGACTCAAGAGCTGGAGTATTACTTATTAATACCATAGGAGATATTATCCCATGAGCTTTTAGAATCAGCTTCCCATGTACAAACATTATGGTTGAATACAAAGATCTCATTGCAAGACTTAAAGTCAATATCAAATGGAACATCAAACAAGTTGAGGTTATTGGTGACTCCCAACTGATCATGAAATAGGTAAATGATGAGTAAAAATTCAAGGACAAGAATTCCCATAAAAAATCATAGTGGACACCCTAAAAGAATATTTTGTTTTTTTTTCCTTCCATCAAGTTCCACGTATGAAGAATCGGTCGCATGGATACTATGGCTACCATTGGATCCTTACTACACCTATCCAAATTCTAGGGACTTTCAGTTCCTTATATATCATTTGATGGTGTCGGCCTATGACATGCCAAAACTATGTTCGGTATGTGAGGTTGTTAGTGCTTTTCCCTTGGTACATTGATATTTACAATTACTTACAAGATGGTACTTTCCCAACTAACATTTCCCTTTCCAAAAATGAATCATTATGCAATGAATAGAATGTTACACCCTACTTGGGGAACTCTCTATCGAAGAGGATATGATGTGTCTCTATTACATTTCATTAATTCAGAATATTTTATCTAAGAAATCAAAGAGGTTCACAAACGAATCTACAAGGCTCATACTAGTGGAATGGTTATTGTAAAGAAACTCCTATGAGTGGGATACAACTGGCTTACTATGGAACCAAATTATCTCCAGTATGTGGAGAAATGTATCCTATGTTAGAAACATGGTATTTTAATCCATGGACCATCTCATTTATTACACCCTATCATAACATTTATTAAACCCTATCATAACACCATGACCGTTTTTAAAATGGGGGATCAATCTTATAGGAAAACTCACCCCTACCTCATCTAAAGATCATAAACACATTATCAATGCCAATTAGTACTTACCAAATAGGTTGAGGAAATTCCTCACTTATGTTACAAGTGCACATATTTACAAATTTATCGTTAACCACATCATCTTCCATTACGACATCCCTTTTTCCATTTTATCTTAAAATGGCAATTCATTAAAAAAACAAGTGAAGGATTCGTGAAAATGATTTAAAATTATCTAAAAGTAGTCTATAGCTTATTACCCTTGAGTAATGGGAAAGTTGAGTCCACCAATAAAATTATTATACGAGATGATCGAGAAAATGGTTGGTAAAACGGCCGAAATTGAAACCTCCAAATCCATCCTACCCTCTAGACCTATCACACTTCCATCTACAAATCTACAAGTGTAACCCTATATTCCTTCATATTTGGTATTGAATCCATTATACCCCTATAGATCGATCTACCCTATTTAATAATATCCTTGCAAGATTATTTAGATGAAGATGATGATTACTAAGTTGTATGCTAGAAAATTTTGAGCTCCTTGACGAGAAGCACCTTCACGCCATAGATCACCTTAAAGTGAATCAAAATTGAATCCGTACATGCTATAATAAACATATCATTCCTTGTGATTTCGAGGTAGGTGATCTTGTGCTAAAGGAAAACCAATTTAATACCACCAAAGAATGTGAAATGAAAGGAAAATTTTAGCTTAACTGGTTAGTGTCAAACATTGTGGTGGATAAATTTGATTCCAGTGGCCTATAAGCATGCATATCCTAATGGAGAAGAGCTCTGGGAACCTATGAATATAATTCATATCAAAAGGTCCTATTATTGAGATTGAGAGCATTCCAAAAACCAAAAAAATGAATAAAAATATATCAAACAAAAAATTAGAAACAATAAAGTGAAATTAATTATTCCAAGTGTTGAAACCATGAAATTATGGCACTTTGGATAATTATTTTGGTGAAAACTAGTTTCGGTTCCATAGGAGGATTTTTTGTTCACAAGAATCTCACACACAGGGGCACGATCACTTATTATAGAGCTATTCCTTCACTTGTGTTTGAAATCCTTTTGAGCCTATCCTTCGTGGCCTTGATCTCGCCTAATCCTATTATTGTATATATGCAAGGATTTTTCCCAGTACATTCTCACCTCTCTGCAGGGGCATCATTTTATCTTTGTTTTCTTGTACATAGCTTCAGAATTTTTTAAAAAAATACTAAAAACATTCAAATACTTCTTACATAGAAAATCAAAAAATAGTATAAAATTTGTCTCTCAAAAATACAATTGAATTTTTTTCGCACATTATGTTATATCATTGCTCACTAGTTAGATTTAATGTCAATGTTTCTTGTCTTTTTTTTATTTGTACATAATCATGTTTCTTTTTTATACACATGACATGTTGGATTGCATGCTCTTATATTAATATGTTATTTAATCACTATATTAGTTCTTTCTTTGTGTAGTTTAGCATGTGTATATGTTAGATCTCATTAATTGTTTTGTGTACATGTGTTATTTTCTTGTACCTTGTGTGTTATCATTTCATCAATCATTTTTATCATCACATATATCTATAACATCATCATATATCATCAATAAATGCTAAGCTATCAACATGTATGCTAAGCTACATCATCATCATCATAAAATAAAATCACATCACATCACATCATATCATCTAGGGAAATAGGGATCGTATTTATTCCCCTCTCTGTAATAAAACATGTGCTAAAAAAATATCTCAAAATTAAATGGGATATACATAATGTCCATCATATACATATCAAAAAATCATCAATTTCCATATTCCAATGTATCTCTAAAAACTCATATACATGCCGGTATTCCACTATGGGCATCGATCCAAAAATGTGTACCTTCATCTCGAGACATACAAAAATTAATAATAACATGTTTATATAACATCCATCATCTAATATAGAGTCAATCCCGACTCTATCCTACACTAGGTCTTACCAAACTATGGCTAAGCGGGGCCATTTGTATTGACCACATGGATCTAGATGGTTTCTATGACCTCATTGATCTACTACCGACATCTATCTATAATAAGGTGCCCTCTAGCCTTCTAGTACCACGACTAATATAGTGCTCTATAATATCCTTCCTCTCTGAAAGCTACCAAAAAATCATACACAATATCTCTCAATCCACTGTCATTTTCACACGATGTAGAACATCTTACTTTCCTATGGTCCACACAATGTCTACTCTCAACCGTGTCATCTTAGCCACTAGTTGATCCCACTCATCCCTAATTGATATCACTCACCGATGATTTGTTGTAGCTTCTTCCTAAGGGTAGCCTACTCGTAACCCTCTACTCTAACTGATTCTATAATGTCTATACTTTTGTAATAAGTGCTACACCTCCACACATCATGGCTCTATCCTCTCTAACTATAAAGTAGCCAAAGGTGACGGCCCACATACTACTCTTGGTACTACTATGAACCCAAAAATGCTATTTGTGGTGGTCCCGAAATGACCTCTGCTCCATCTTAATCCCGCAAAACAATCAATGGTCATCCAATAACAATACAATCCCATGCCCATACCTGCAGAAGGTAGCAAGACTTAAACTCCTTATCTTCCCGTAGGGCAATAAATGTAGGTCTCTATATAGATGGGTCAACATACACCGACCCCATGAAAATATCTCTCCCTCTATAGATATAGCCACCATTCCTATTGATTATAGATATAAGTGTGTCCCCATATTATCTTTAAATAGGTAGCCATTTATAAGAGCCATCAAGTACATAGGTAGTCATGATATCCTCCAATTTGTCAAAATATCGATACAAATGAACCACTATCCCCTACCTTGGTATATAATATCTTAAAAATAGATCCATATATTTCCTCATATCCACTCAATGTTCCTGTCATATACAAATAGGCTCCTCTATATCGGAACTCGCAAGATCCGATAAACTTCCTCCAATGTAACTGGCATCTCCCTAGTTGGTAGTAAAAATATTTGACTCTCACTACGCCATTGCTCTACTAGGGCAGTTAGTAGGCTGTGATCTAATCTAATGTGTGTTAGTTACACAATATAGGTCAATCTCATCACCTATAGTAGTTTAACTAACCCACTCTTCTCGCGTCAAGAGAATGTCCTCTCGAAGGACTGTAATTGTCCATGGTGATTTCACACATCCAAAGTACATAGTTTCTCCTACAAATCACTTAAAACATAACAATTAGTTTCATCTCTTCATTTATCACCTTCTAAATTGTTCTAAGATGCACTTGTGCACCCTTTGGTACACTAGCACATATTCTTCTCGCACTAGCACATACATACATGAATGACACTATTGCATTCAAGGCTAGCGCATGAATTCATATGCTAACTCTCATAGTTAACGCTAGCATCTAAACCCAATGATTCCCATGATCTTAGTTATACGGTACCACATGAAACTCATGCTAGTGCATTTATCAGGCTATGCTTTAGTGCACACATGTGCATGCACTAGCATTAAAATAAAAACATCATCTAGCTAAAACATGCATTAAATGCACACAAAATCAAATATTTTTACATCACTTACCATGATGATTTCATCTTGAGTATTCCCATACTCTTGAATGTGATATGCACTATGTTTCCTATGTTTTAAACATGCCATCTCTCCCAAAACGCAGGGCTCAAATCTCTCACAAGTGGCAAAGAGGTGTAAGTGTACAAATGGGCCACGTTGAAATTTACCCCTTCCCCCTTCTTCACCCTCCAAACCCTAATTATTCTTTTTCTTTCCTCACATGGTAAATATTACTAATATTTCTTCCACCGTATTAAATTTCTGCTATTTTCTCCCTTCACGCAATGGCATTCCATCACGATGACTCATTTATTTAAATAGTCATTGACGCTAACATTTTATTCTTTTTGGGTCATATTCTTATTTCCCGAATGCCCTTTCTATGCTCCAAACACACCATTATCATTATTTCTAGCATGTTATTCTCAAAAATCTAAAAAAAAATGGAAAATCATTATAAATCCTAAAAATTAGAAAACCATTAAAAATAGATATAAATTAAAAAATCCAAAAACATGGTAACCACAAAAAAACATCCTAAAATTCACAGGGACATAACATCCTCAAATATTGAAGACTATCCTACAAAACATCTTCCTTTAGTTCTGTTAGTTCTAGTGTATGACATGCAAATCATATTGGTTTTCCCTCATTAACAGAGTTGGTTTTCTTGCTATGTATGTCTTCCCTTGCAAATATCGTTGTTTGGGGTAGTTTCAAAGTGCACGTTGCTTTTTCATGGGATTTTTATGTCCTCTTTTATTCCCATTTCATGTATATTATCTTGGGGTGCCATTTTAAACCCTTGTATAACTCAAACATTTGGGAGTGAAGTTTGGATAACAAAAACATTGGTGCAAATGTCTTGAATGTTATTTGTTTGGGTATGTTTGTTTGTGCTTGTTTTCTTGTTGGTTTGTTTGTCTACTTTCTCTTACTGCATCACTTTATGTATTTTTCTTTGAGGCGAGTCCTTTAAAAATGAACGAATATCAGTATTATGGATCTTCATGTCATTTTACACTTTTTGTGTATGCTTATATTAAATAAAAAGTTATTTCTGAACTAGATGGTTCGTTAGATACATTGCAATCTTTTCATTCTCCATGTATATGATTTATTTCATTATACATAATCTTCTACCTTTCATTTTCCATCTCTCCTCCCTCCCTTACTTCCTCCACTTGTAGCACAAGGTCCTCTTTTTCTTGATTCTAACAATAGCAAACCAAGCCAAGTTTGAATCCCTTTCCATTACTATCAATGTATTCTTCCACAACATCTGGGGCAATAGGGATCATATTTATCCCCCCTCCCTCCCTTTGTTTATTTAATTTGTTGAAACAGGGTACTTCTTCCCTAATCATTCAATTTTAACAATGGC
The DNA here is from genome assembly GCA_018340775.1 of Taxus wallichiana var. yunnanensis. Lineage (NCBI taxonomy): Eukaryota > Viridiplantae > Streptophyta > Pinopsida > Cupressales > Taxaceae > Taxus > Taxus wallichiana. The sequence continues at coordinate 57,627,904 of CM031241.1, forward strand.
TTACCAAACTCGGTTATAATATTGATACAATTAGTTTTAGAAACTAGTTGATGAGGAAAATCTACAATCGATTACCACCCCTATAACAATAAACCTTTAAGGTTAAATCAAGTGTGGAATAAAGTTATGAGTTAATTAATAATCTTACACGGATGTTATAGTATAAATACTAACTCATATTTATAACTCATATGGGATATAAATAATTACCACACGCTAATAAACATAACATGTAATTAAAACTACAAAATAGATGCACATAAGAACTTAACTAATTTTAGATGATTTAAGGAGAGATATGCGATTGTGTAGTAGAGAAAATAATATATATGAACCTGATTGACCTTCATAATCTATAATGTAAATATAGTTGCTCCCGGGAATGGAATTTACCATTAGGACAAAATTGTATCATACAAAGGTAACCCCTTCTACACGGTATTTGATACTTTTAAAAGTTTCCTCTATAAATTTATAGATTTCTTTCCTACCTAGATTTATTCATCGATTTAAAACCCTAGTTTTCACACATGTAACAAGGCACTCTGAATGGAATGATCATCACCTCAAAAATAACCATGAATGAAGAATCTTGGAAAACAAAAATTAGAAGGGTTATAAAAACCACCATGAACTTCTAAAGTTAGCAATACAATCAAGATGCCTCAACGTGTATGTTGTTATCCACCTATAATGTGATATCTATATAGATAAATCATATTTGACCTAATTTGTTTGACCATGATTTATTTGAATTTTTCTTACTAAAACACTTAGAGAGATATGTTTGGATTCTTGTAGATGAGAGATATGGTTTCCTTGACTTGGTTTGTAGCTTCATAAATGATTTGGGTAGTTTCTAATGACTATATGTGTGCACATATGAGATTTAGAGATATTTTAAAAAAAAAAAAATCAAGTGTTTGAAAAATGATCCCTCTATTGCATTTCTTTAAGAGGTCCATGTTAGAAAATGAGGTATTGTTTACTTGATTATATAAGGTTTTGTAGATAATTTATCTAAGAAAGGTAGGCCGAGATGAAGTATAAGACCGAACAATGGATGTCAATTTAAAAATGTAGTTCAATACATATTATCCCATGACCATACAAATAGATCAAGAATGGATGGTATGGTACTAACTAGGAGAAAGGAATGTGCCGAATGAAGTTTAGAACTAGTAAAAAATGTCATTATGTTGGATTTTTACATTATATTCTCAATGTCTTTTGACATGTGAGTGTACAAGGATAAATAATCTAAACAATGGACCTCATAAAGTGATAAAATTTAATAGATAAGATGTATTTATCATACCAATGGTGCATATCCAAATCAAGGGTTTTATAAGTGTAAATTACCAAATTTGAGTGTCTATAGTACAACATATCACAACAAACAAACTTTTGAAAAAAATACCAATAATCATCATCCATCAAAATGAAAATAAAATATGTCACAAGGATAAAACAAGGTAAATTAGAAAAAGGAACAACACTAACAACAAAACATTTTCATACATGTAGATAAACCTTCAAATAAGGAGTTATTATATGTTGTACAATATTAGGGGTATCAATTCCAAAAATTTATGTCTAGTATATTGAACTAGGTGTAACTCAACACATGAACAAAATAAAAGATTTCTATATTGCATTATATGCCTAACCAAAACTAAATATCTATAGTTGATGATACATCCTATCATCTCCAAATAAACCATGGCATTTCCTTATAACCTAGCACCAATGAATATAAAATAGATAAAGTCATCTCCAACAAGACAAACAAAAATATTCCCCTTCAATCAACTATTTGAGATAAATTTTATTGTTGACTATACTGCAAAGGTGGTGAAAATATGTCTCTCATTAGAGGTGGGTCAAAAGGATCAATGATAGTTGAACGATCATATATTATTGGAAATATATTTATACATGATTTTGTTCATAAAAATAGTTTGCAACTTGTTGCAAAGAATTCAAAATTAGAAAAGTTGTGACACCAAAAATATGGGAGAATCAATATTAGATATTGGGTTGCATTATTTCATCATTACATAGTGAAATAAATTCCAAAACTAAAGAATAATGTAGATAGTTTCCCAAATTTTCTAATAGGAAAACAAAATACATCATCATTTGGAAATGTAGATTTGGATAGTCTTGTATACAAAACCAAACCTTCCAAACATTCATATAATTCCTATGAAGAAGGGACATACTTCCTAAATTCATGTGGCCATTTACCTTCTCAGCCTTCATAAATTTCAAAGGAATTTAGGAAAACAAAAGTAGTCCTAGAATAAAAATTATCTATTCAAATTGAGGGGTCCGAATACATCAAATATTGACTACTGATATTTATAATAAATCATAATATTTTATGTTAGTTGAATCTATGTTATACTTCATAGAAGAAAGTGTTTTCACAAATGATGATCCAAACTATGATGAAAAATGGTACATTTTATTATTGAAGATTCTGGTTTGAAAAAATATTAATATTAGGTAGAAGAAGTTAAAATTCAACAATTTACTAGTTGAAAAACCTATCCACAATTTTTTGATGGAGTAACATCTCATGAAGAAATATTAGAGTATAGGACCTTAATTTATTGGATCTTTGTGTTTATTGACTTATGGATCACATGCATGTCCCTAATAACAAGAGAAATAAATTTGATTAAAAATGTAAGACATGTATCTTTGTAGGATATGATGAAAATACATTGGGTTACACATTGATTGATCAATAATTAAAATTAAACACACACACACACACACACACACACACACACACACACACACACACACACACACACACACACACACACACACACACACACACACACACACACACACACACACACACACACACACACACACGAAAAATCCATATATATTTACATATGTTTATGTACATTTTTATTACTACACACACACACACACACATGTGTGTGTGTGTGTGTGGGTGGGTGTGTGTGTGTGGTGGGGGGGGGTGTGGTGTGATACACACACATGTATATAATAGACATGTGTGTGTGTGTATAATAATGGGTTTTTATTTTAATTTGAAATATGAAACCAATATACCATCCTCATACTCACTTCATGTAAAGGCTATTCAATTTGATATTATTGAAGGTGATCAATTCCTTGAAAGTGAAAATTATGATGGGAGTGATGGTTATGATCAATTAGGTTCCCATCTCCATAACGAAAATTACACACACACACACACACACACACACACACACACACACACACACACACACACACACACACACACACACACACACACACACACACACACACACACACACACACACACACACACACACACACACACACACACACACACACACACACACACACACACACACACACACACACACACACACAATAAATCAATAAACATAGTGAACAAACATACAATGAAGTAGTTGCCACACACCAAAAATACAACAATAACAACCAAAACACAACACCAATATAATAAATAGAGAATCAGCATGAACAATGTGATCTGAGAGACATATGAACTTATTCTAATTCCTTTCTAAAATAATTACTTTTCCTATATTAGACAACTCTACACTCTTCCTTGTACTTATCATCATGTGGATCAGGCCCGCATGGTAAGTTTACTTCTATAGAATCAATTGACCAAAATGAGTTCTTATGAGGAGATTTAGTAACACCCTCCTTGATCACCTCAATTTATTTAGGAGGGATAGTATCTTTATGAAGAGTTTTGGGCTCCATTTGTTCATCCAATTGAGGTTTAGGTTTTTTTCAATAGACTCCTCTAAAATCTGAATCCAAAAAGGATCACCTACGAGTTGTTAACCAATAAGTAACATGTGAGGGAATCCTTCCACTAGGTGGTTCTCCAATTCTTACATCTTGAGCTCTATAAATCCAAAGCAATGTGTCCTAAGGAAAAACATTTATTGCATCTAAAGAGAATCCCTTCATAATCTAGAGTTTTGGTCCATGTTGTATCTTGTAATTTATTTTCAATATTAGCAGGAGGTTTTATGAGGTGTCTAAATCTACAAGAATGTTGGCATATCTAGTATGGATATATCCCAAAATATTAGAATTAACATTGAGAAAAATACCCAGAGTGTTGCCAATAGTTTCCAAACTTTTGTGATCCCAAATTACAATGGAAGGTGTGAAAATCTAATCCATATGGGATTGATTGAAAATGTTTCTATGAGTGAGTTGAAGGATCATTGAAAGAAGGTCTTAATGAGAAAATGATGGTAACAGAAAAACCCAAAGAATAATAAATACGACATCCCTATCACATATTGAATAAAAAGAAGAATGAAAAAATGAATAACAAAAGGGTAGATATCTAGCTAACCTTCCAATGATGAAAGCTAATACTTGAAAATACAAGAGTGGAGAAAAGGTAAGCTTAGCCAAAATTTATTGAATCGGAAGACCGCTTATGGTCATGGAAGTAGGATTCAAATTCAATGAAATCATCAAAATCACAGAGACAAAGTAAATCTCACAGGAAGTCATAGGTTGGAAAGGAAAGTTCCCGACCCACCCCCTCCTTCATAACCTCACAGCAATATATATTATAACTAGGCCAATTTACCTTCTCTAAGAAACTAGACCCGACATTGAGGTGAGAATAGGGATTTATCAAGATAACTATTCAATGGATGACAGATAAATCCACCATGTCAAGACTCAATGTCCAGTGCCCAAAAATTTAATTGTCCTAAGGGAAGGAGGAGAAGACTTAAAAGAGGAAAAGGAAAATTCTTCACAAAGGCCACGAATAGGGGAAGCTAACTTCAAGGTCCATAACCAACCATATATAATTGTGTATGACCTTCAAACCCAAATTTAGACCCTGCGCTCAGAGAGAAGTCATGCATAGGTGTCTCCATATTTTCCGTACGTCACCCTCAAAATCCAAATACAACCGATTAGGTTTGATTCTTTCATTTTTAGCTCCACCTCCTTAAATAGAGGAAATGGGCATCTTGTTAAGACAAATTCCTAAATTGTATATAAATTATATGCATAAATGGTATATAAATGTGATAGTATATATCATATTAGATGGATTCCCAAACAAATCTACTACTAGAGAAACAACTTATTATATGGATTAAGAAGTGATCATGTTTTCCATAATAGATTTTTTAGATCCCTTTATAGTTCATGAAGACCTAGAATCAAACCTTTGAAAGATATCATGATTGTCGAACATTAATAATTGATTAAAATTCAGGATATTAACACTTATAGATATTCCAACATGGAATAAACATCTACATTGTAAATAATGCTTCAAGATAAAACGTAAAGATGATGTAAGTATTGATAAGAACAAGGAAAACATCATAGTAAAGGGATATTTTGCCAATGATTTCATGACCCACAAATAATCCATGTAGATATTCTCTAAAATTTGGGATATTTTTGTATAAAATATTAATTAAGTATTAAAATATCAAAAATTAACAATCCATTTTGCTAGTTCATTTAAATAAAGAAAATTTCTAGGTTCCAATTACACAAAATAAAATCATTTACGTATAGTTAATCTCAAGTCTTATAAACTTGGTTATTGGATATAAAGTTAGACCATGCTATCATTTATTTAATTGGAGTCACCTAGGTTTTGATTACGATTCTCCCACTAAGTGACCCATTAAAACAAAGTAAGGATGACAATTTAATCATTATCCCGAGTAGCTAAATCTAACCAAGGGTGTAAATAGATAACCATAGATTGATTTATGCATCCCAATGTATTTATTCAAACTCCCTCATTTACTAGCACCATGTGGATATACCAAACATCGTTGAAAGATGATATAAAATTTAAAATGAATCTAGTTAGGGATGTCAATAAATATACCAAGCATTATTTATACTTATTTGGGCTATGTGTAACATCATCACCGTCATTTTATTACCTTGTTAATTAAGTGTTACAAAACCAATTATTATTCCAAAACCTTATTTTGAATTAGGGATGTTTTCTTTTGAACTTCCATAATAATAATGAATGATTCAAATTGAGATAAATTTACTTGAGGTTATAGGATAATTGATTTATCCCCACAAAATTCTAATTTATAAATATAATAAATTAGCTAATAAGGGTTGAGGAATTTTAATTCAAATCATATTTTTTTTTCCAACATCTAGCGAAAGGAGAGCTCACTTATCTCACCATGGTAAAATCACAATCCCTAATATGCAAATGGAATCATCTATGTTGAATGAAATCCTTTGGATTAAAGTACTCTCCTCCATTAATCACTAAGAAAAATTAAAAACCCTAATTTCCCTTTATATTCTTATTATTTTTTTCTGCCTTATGTGTCATTTGTTCTTTATGTATGTTTTATTTAGGTCATGAGGCACAAATGAAGCCTTTTTATCATTTACCTTCAATATAATTTCATTTTATTTCATATTCCTTTATTAGGTTTCATGGAGGAAGGATGTATATGTAATTATAATTTATTTTCGAAAGTGGGTTTATATACACACATATGGGTATATAATAATATCAATTCTACTACACAGCACACGCGTGTGTGTATCGTATATATATAATTTAAAACTGTGTTGTATAAGAGTGACTATAGATGAGATAAGACATATTATGTGTGATAGTTAGAGGGTGGCCCCATGTGGAGGGTTACTGCTCCTATTTATCTAGGAAATGTGGTCTCATGTTTAAAAAAATATTGTTGTTGCTAAAATCAATTCTGAAAATTTCTTATCGATACATTTTAGAGAGAGATTTCCAACCCTATTAAGTAACAAGGGGCACAAAAAAATCTCCTTATAAATTTTAGGGATATTTTTGACACTTGGTATTTAAATTTTGATTTAATAAAATATTGGCTAACTAGTGGTCATAAAAGATGGTTAATATAATCTAGGAGGACATATAAACACAAATAAATAAATGTACTAAGACAACATGTAAATGTACTAAATAATAGAACTAGTAAAAATAGAAACCCTAATGTGAAAGAAGGGAAAGGAAAGAAATTAGTTGATAATAGATGATTCTTAGGCAGGTTTCGTAGAGGTGATTGGAAAAATTAGGAGCAGGAACAACTATGTAGGGATACCAAAAAGAATGAAGATGGAGAATCTAGTTAGAATGGAGTGCTTGGAGGATGTTTGGGGCACATTCGGGCACTCTAGTATACATTTTTTTCCCTAGTTTGCGTAAAAATTTGAATCTAGTCTTCACAGGGCTAAAAAGGTAATCTGTAATATTTGTTTCCTATTGCATTAATTATGTTGTAATGTAGCAGTGTCGCCAATAATTGAAGATGTAAGAAAGACCTGCAAGACCCCAAAACAAGCATCAAACCCTAAAAAATAAAAATGCATATCAAGGGGTCAGACTGTCCTCAACGAAAATGTTGGACTTACTAATCGACCATTGCACTACATCTAAGACCCGATGTAGTTCTATGTAAAAGTGTGTGTGAGTCGCACTTTGTGAAGTAACAAGCAAAAACTATGTGTAGAAAATGGAATAGAATGTGTGCATGGAATACTATGATTCAGATGTCCTAGCCGTGTGCCTTGATGATGGAGCTATGTGGATGTAAGTGATATAAAATACAATATATGGATGCGAACTCTAGATGGGATGATGGTAGTAAGTGATACTAGATCCCTCATTATGGTCTCATAACTTTATATTTATAGGGTTATCTTGGTCTAATTTCTTAATTAACCCCAAAACGGATGACCAAAAGAAATATAAAAATGTGAAATGGATAGAAAGAGCCCAAAAAGTGGTGGGAAAACCTAGAAGGATCGGGCACTTACTGGTGGGATTGGGCACCCACGAGTGCCCCAAAGATGAATTTAGTCGACCCGATGAGGCTAAAATAATGTTGGATGATAGAGTTTGACTATCCATAAGGGTGCAAGAGGTTCATAATGAAAAAATGAAATAAAATAAAGTGGCCAAAGGATGGGGGTTAATTAGTACTTATTTCCCTCAAGAACCTTCTAAATAATAGTATGAGACCAGGATAAACAAATTTCTAAAGTGTGTGATTTTGTAACTAAATTTTTTCCCCACTTTATGTTGGTGAGAAGAAATCTTGGTAACATAAAGTATATAGAGATGTGTACCGATACCGATGTAGAGTGAAGAAGGAGTTTCAAGGACTAGACAAAGCATGGAATGATAAAAAAGATGGAGGAACGTGGAAAATAAAGATGAAAAATGTACAAAGAAAATGTGATGAGAGTGAACCTAGGGTGGAATGTGTGTGTGGTTTCTGCAAAGTGTGTAATGTACCTACATGGTTTGTAAAGAATATATGTTGTCATATAATGTTGTTGTTGTCATTATTTTTATTGCTTTGTTTTGCCCCCATTTGACTTTTTTTTTTCTCATACAACCAAACCTGCAAGGACAAAACGATCAAGTATTGAAATATGTATGTAAGTTTCACATGTGTATGTAAATGTAAAATATGTAAATGTAAATGAAAAATGTAAATATAAAAGTAAATGGAACATGTGCACCTTATCCATGTTGATAGACAAAGTAGAAGGATATCCGGTACTATGATTTTTAGGGAAATCTCATGCCATATGAAGAAGATGTTTAGGAGGAAATGATTTGTGTCCTCCAAGCTCTAACTGCTTCCTTGAATGTGTGTAGAGATCTATGTACATCCTGGTTTTTGGGTGATATGACACTGCTAGCCAAAGTAGTGTAAAGAGGCACACCCACTGTAACCTCCAAGCCTGTAATTAATTCCAAGAATGCTAAGGACATTATATCCTGTAAAATACACAGTGTATGGGGTTTGTAGACTAGTCTAAACCTACTCATTGTATGTAACCCACAATGACAAGGGAAGAAATTGCACTGAGTGAAACCGGTGTAAATACGTTGTGCTAGTATGTAAAACCACCAAATTATGCCCCCCTCTTTTGGGATGCATGCAACATCACGATAGGAGAATGCAGCCCCAAAAGAGGACCAACTACATGTATGTTGTAACCCTAAAAATTACTTGGTAAAACCAAGGCATGTAGAAACAAGAAGGCTAGCCAAAGATAAGCGAAAAATGCGGGCATGTAGAAAATAGTCTATAAGCTACACAAATAGTGTGTAAGCTACTAATCAAAGTAATGTAAACACGCAAGAAAATAGGTAATCCACACAAAACAGATGCAAACATGGGACATCACTCATGATGTCACAAGACTCACAAGGCCATCGTGGACAAAAAAATAAACATGTACACAAAACATAGGGCAAGGCCTCCATACAATAACAAACTATAACGAATAATGTACTCAAAAAAGTATGAAAAAAACCCCACATAACAAATGTTGCACATGAAGCACCCATTAACATGATAGAAAGATATCTACTATCTCAAAAGTGTGTATAAGAAAGTAATATAAATTTCTAAGTAAAAATGAAACAATATCACTTGGAAGAGACAAATGTGTGAATGCCCCCAACAACTAGTGTAGGAAGGGTAGAAGGTGAGCATCCATATCATGTGTAAGAGACTTTTATCTGTGATCACAACTATAAAAATGCATGAACATGCATGTGTGGATGGTATAAAGAAATAACATAAACGTAATCAAACTAACATGTGTAATAAAGTGATCATGACCAACAAAGGTAAGCAAGAGTATAAGTAACCATAATATGTAACATGTTGTGGATGGATGGGATGGAATGCAAAATGAAGTGATAGGATTCGTGTGCCCCAGTGGATGAAAATTAATGAAATGAGGTTCAATTTTTCCCCCTCAGAGTCGAGAATGAACCGTAAATGAGAGTGCATCATTGAGAAATGGTAAAGTAGTGTGTGTTGTGTCTAACGTGTTGTGAGGAATTTGGAGGTATAGTGATGAGATGTGACCTAGAAATGATGTGTGCTTGAACCTTATAGATGAAGTGTTTATCACAACTAGATGAATGCACGAGTGATGATTTAGCCTAAGCATATATCACTATAAGATGAATGAATGACTTGTGATTTAGCCCTAAATGTATAGCACTACAAAATACAAAAAGAGTGTGGTGAGGTAACCTAAGGTGTAGACCACTAGAAAATGACAGAATAGGTGATGATTTATCCTAGAGCATATATCACTACGAGATGAATAGTACAGAGTGGTGATGTAACCTAAGGTGTATACCATTATAAAAGGATAGAATTGGTGATGATTTAACATAAATTATATGTCACTAGCCTAGGAATGTCATGTGGTGAAAGGTGGAGTAATAAATGTGTAAGGTCCATTTGATTTGTAAACCCTTAGTAATCGAGTATGGACCAAGGAACTAAATTTTGTCACTTTGGGTAGTGAGTGCAAGGTGCTTAGATGATAATTTAGTATATGTAATGATAAAATTTGACCATGTGGAATGTGTAAATATGCCAATGCAAGATGTCAAATACAAGGTAAATAGGACATGTGACTATATGTGATGGGTAGTAAATGTATAGCGTAGCGTGTAATAGATGTATTGTTGCTAAACATGTATAATATGTGGAATGCAATGCTAGACATGTAGAATGTGTAAGGTGTAATGCATGTAGATAAAATAGGAACATAATTCTAGAATATTATGTGATGAAGACTAGTATAATATGTATAATATGTGTGAAGATGTGGGTTGTAATATTTATGATATGTAGACAAACGGATAATAGGATATGTAGAATAAGTAATGTAGGGTGTAAAATGCATAGACAATGGTGTATGTCTAATGAATGATGTATAAATGCAAAAATTTCAAAAGGTTGTAAATGAAATATAGAATATATTGTGTATGCTGAAAAATATGTGAGTAGAGGTAGTATGTAAGTCCTATAGTGCAGTGTGTGGGGTTCATGTGTGGTAATCCCTCAACACCAAGTGTGAACTAAAGAAAAAGTGTGTGTCATCGGGAAATGGTGAGAGAATGCATGATGATTGTGCCTAATATGAGGATATGAGTGTATAATAATGTAAAATAGGATGAGTGTGACTATGATAAAATGAGGTGGGAAGATAGGTGGAGTGACATACCCCCAAGTGTGTGATAGAGAGGAGAAATATGTTGCATCTGTAAGCTCAATAACATCAACTTTTTCATCGAATATTTAGAATCATCAGTGTGGACATCATCATGTGGTATAGCATTATCTAGGATGTTGGTAGGTGGCATTGTAGGTGGAGTGGTAGAGGGTGTTGTAATTGGTTGAGAAGGAACACTAGTAGGAACTGATATTGTAGGTGAAATAATAGCGGTTGTGTGAGTGGATATAGTCATAGAACTAGAAGTGGTGGGAGGAGACTGTGAAATTCTAGATTGACCAATGTCATATGTGTTAAGACTACTATATGGAATGCACTGTGAAGGTGGTATGGGCATAGAGGTAATGGGATCTATGTGACAATATTTGAATGGCTCAGGATCAATGGTGATAGTATGCTCATAACCATCATGTAAGAACTTAACACATTGGTGAAAAGTAGATGGAACAATGTGCATTACGTGAATCCAAGGTCTTCCTAATAAGAGGTTAAATTGGAAGGAACCATCAATAACGATAGAATTTAGTGAGAATAGTCTTAGGGCCAACATGAATATGTAATGAAATAGTACCTAGGCATTCGTAGGTGGTAGAGTCATAACTACGGATGATGGTTGAATTATTAGAGGCTAGATCATCACTAATACCCAATTGTTTTAAAATGGAATGGGCACATAAATTGAGGGCCAATCCATTATCAATGAGGAATATTTTAACACAAGTGGTGCTAATAAAAACTATAATAAGTAAAGGAGCACACGACTACTTTTTATAAAGGGTGACATATCCTCATTAGTGAAAGATATAGCATGGGGTAAGTTACGAAGAGACTCTATAAGATGGACAAACGCCACCATGGAATTATCAGTTTCAATGTGAATGACACAAAGGGAAGCTTCGAGTGTCATACAAGAATATAGTGCATTATGAAGAAAATCATAACGAGAGAAGATTTTAATGAATATTGTTCTAAGAATGGAATACACAGAAAAGTATGTTTCTAGGAACTATGTAAAATAATGGGGTGTCGAAAAGGATGAACAAGAAAATAATGGAATGAGCTAGAGCATGAGCTTATATGTGGACTGCATCTTTCTTTTGGTCCAAATCGGTGAGCACAACTATTTACTTGATAAACAAAGGACCATCAACTGCCTTAGATGGAGGCATACCCGAGGAGGCTTGGTCCGGTGAGAAGGTTGATTCTTCATTTCTTTGATTCTTTGGATGTGAGTTGTTTATCCATATTAACAAGGATGATAGGACCAAGTTAGAGGCTAAATCATAAAAATGCACTTTCATTAGTTATGGTGGTGATGACTTTGGATATAAATGTTGGAGTATTAAGGACAAGAAAATTATTCGATCTAGGGATGTGGTCTTTAATTATAAATTTATGCATAAGAAATAGTTGTAGGAAAGTGGGGAAGAGTCCAGGAAATAATATGCAGTGGTAGAGGATCTTCCTGATGGGAAAGTGACACATGAATCAATTAAGGAACCTACTCAATAAGAACCCCAAATTCCTATATTGAGGAGGTATTCTAGGGAGAGAAGAGAACCTAAATGTTTTTCTCCTCTTTATTATTTATTACTCACTAACAAAGGTGGAGATCCATAGAGCTTTGATGATTAAATGCGAGGTAGATGTCAAGAAGAAGTGGGATTAATCCATGAATGAGGAACATCAGGATCTCATGGAGAACTAGACTTGTGATTTGGTGAAGCTACCAAATGGAAAATGAGAATTGTATAATAAGTGGGTATACAGAGTTAAAGAGGAAGAAGGAGGAAAGAAAAGATACAAGGCCCAGGTTGGTGGTCAAGGGGTTTTGTGAGAAAAGGTATAGACTATGATGATATTTTTTATCTTGTAGTAAAAATGAATTCTATTAGAATTTTACTTGGAATAGTGGCAATAGAAGACTTGCACTTAGAGCAACTATATGTAAAAATTGTATTGCTCCATGTTGATTTGGAGGATGATCTATATATGTAGTAGCGAGTGCTATGACGTCAAAGGTAAAGATGAGATGGTGTACAAATGAAGAAGAACTTGTATGGCCTAAAACTAGTTGCACATCAATGGTATAAGAAATTTGATATCTTCATTATGGAGCAAGGTTATATTATATTTCATTCTAACCATTGTGTATATACAAAGAAATTTCAGGATGGAAGTTATATTATCATGTGCTTATATGTGGATGACATGTTGGTTAGAAAAATAAAAGTACTCAAGAAGAAACTAAGTAACTCCTTTTCTATGAAGGATTTTGGGGTAGCCAAACAAATCTTTAGTATGAGGATATCTTGGGATAGGAAGGAACATAAGCTAACTTTATCTCAGGAAGAGTACATTAAGAATGTTTTGGAGAGGTTTAACATGTAGGATGCTTAACTGGTTGGGAATCCTTTAGCAGAGACCATTACCGCAAGTTATCAAAGGAACTTGTCCCAAGATAGAGCATGAGATAAAATAGATGTCCAAGGTAATTTACTCATCAACGGTTGGTAGTTTTATGTATGTTATGATGTGTACTAGGTGAGATATTTCCCATGTAGTGGGAACTATGAGTAGATTAATGAGTGATCTAGGTAAAAATCATTGTAAGTAAAGTGGATCCTTAGGTACTTGACAGGGACCATAGGGACAATTTTTGTGCTACTATGGATCATACACCACTTTTTTTTTGTTATGTAGATTTAGTTATGGCTAGAGATGTAGGCAGTAGGAGGAGCACAACAGGTTATATTTTCACCGTAGGTGGGATAGGAGTGAGATGGATTTCATGACTACATAATCTTGTGGATTTTTAACGACGAGACCGAGTATGTTGCTGCCACGAAGGAAAGCAATGAGATGATTTTCTTAAATAAATTTCTTGAGGATTTGGTGTATAAGCGGGAGGAAGGAAATTGTGCGGTGATAGTCAGTGTTATACACCTAGCTAAGAACTTTGTTTTCCACTCTAGGATGAAGCATATACAATTAAGGTACCATTTCATTAGGAAAAATTTGGAGGAAGAGAAGTTAAAGTTGGAGAAGATTCATACTAGTTAGAATCTTGCAGACATGATGACCAAGGTGGTCATAAGGGAGAAACTGAAGCTGTGTTCAACTTTGGTTGGTCTTCACGGATAACAATGAAGGGTTGAGAAGTTTACTCAGACGAAAACTATTTTCCAAGTGGGATATTGTTATGTTGTGGAGCTTGTTTTCATGTGTGGAAGTGTTTAAGACTGTACCCTAACAATATTGTACAATATTCATAGTTTTTAGCCTTGAAAACCATTCCCTATATCTTGAGAAACGTTCTCTTCTCATATGGGAGTTATTTTTGACCCACAGATTTATGGGGCAGTTTTGGCCCATGGTTTTGTACCCATGGTATTGTAAAATTGCTTAAGTAGTTTCCTATTGATGTGCTTTTGGGATTTTGATAGGGTATACATATCATTGTAGATGTGTGTGAGTTCAAGTGTGAATTTAGGAGAGTTTGTTAAGCATAGCTCCAAACATATCTGGGTATTGTATTGAGAGAAAGAGGTGGCTTGTAATAAAATATGAGCAAGTGATTCTTGGTGGATGTATCCCAAATTGGGTGAACCACGTTAAATATTGTCTCTTTATTTTATTATTTTATTTTTTGCACTTTTATTTCAGATCTGTAATATCTTTCTACATATTAGTTTCTACTATTGTGATTCTATGTGGGATTGTTCTACATATTTTATCCCTTATTTCCTAACAAGTACTTCATAAAATATTTTACGGATAGGTTTTATAGATGGGATTGGTTATAAATTTTGATTACACAAGCATAGATGAAATTTGTGGAATTGAATTTGTAAACAATTTAGAAAAATCATACATATAGAAAACTTACATAGGGCCAAAAACATTTCGAGAGGAAAAGGAAATGAAAAATAGATCATTCATGCATTAAGGTGCTTGAGAGGGGAAGATGGAATTTATAATTGTAGATTATTTTGGAAGGATTGAATCTGAATTAATTCTAAGCAAGGTAAAATTCACACCGAGCTCACCAAATTTTATGATGGGTAAAATAGAGATTCCTATCTCAGTTGTCAAATTTAGGGATCCTATTTAAGACATGACACATTGTGTAGAAGTAAAGATTTTGAGGAGCACTAATATTATAAATATAGAGGATAGTAGTTTTAACCCTAGGTCGGCTATAGGTTTCAAAATCCTACAACTAAGAAAAAGAGAGGTATCTTACTAGCATTCTAAAATGTAGAGAGGGAACAATGAGGAGGTAGATAACTATAAAAATATTAGAAATAATTACCTACACCATGTGTGTGATTTTGATGCATAGTCCTCGCTAGATATAATAAAAATGAGAAAGAATCTTTATGGGTGGATAAGGAGAAATCTCAACAAGAATATGTTTGTTCCTAACTCACTATGGTTACCCAAATTCAAAATATGTAAGATATAAGAATTCAAAATCAATTGAGTATGAAATAGTATGACAAAGGTCAAATCATGTCTAATTTGTATAGAAGTGTTTGCAAAGTCATTGTTCCCCTAAGATAAAGGTACATCATATATACCCTAAGTAATCCCCTTTAGGTGATACATTCATCCATGACCAACCCAAAATAAGTGTTATCCCCCATGGGTGATTGCGTGGATTTTTTAGGAGACCCTAAGGTCAAAGGGCGAAATTTATGGGGATTGGAAGCTAGAAAGTAAATTATGAATTCATGATGAAGGTCGAGAGTGACATGAAGAAAGTATTAAAAATGTGAATTAAGAAGAAACATGCATACATAAGGTGAAAGTTGGGAACTTTGAGTGTAGTGAGTGAGAAAAAGGAGGAAATGATGAAAGTATACGAAAACTATGACTAATAGCGATATATACCAAATATTTTATTATATCCCATATGACCAATCTTGATCATACCAAAATCCAAGCATGCCCCTTAAGGCACACACTCAAGATGAGAATGCATCAACAACCCCTTAATTAAGTAAAAATTGAAATAAATAAATGCTAAATATAAATATGTAACAACATAGTAACTAGATATAGCAATGAACTATAGATTTGACACAATCAAATAAGCTATAAAAGTATGGAACCCTAATTTTAAGAGAGGGGATTAAATACTTATCCGATTCACAATAATCCCAAGATGTGTTGAGTTGGATAATAGCTGAAATAGAAATGCATAAAGTCACAATCGAGCCTTAGAAAAATTTAGAATCATCGAGAATGTAGACACTAGGGTGCCTAGATTAGGTTAGAGGAACCTAGGTCATTGTAGACCTTTGTTTTGCATCTATGACTACTCAAACCCTCATAAAATCAATTTTGTAGGGTTGTAAGATGTTCTTTAGATGTCACCTATTGAGCGAACAAAATATTTTTCTAAGGAGAAGGAACACAAAGGATTTGTGTGCGGAACAAGGTGCATTTGAAGGCACGAGAAAGATAGTGGAGGAAGCGCGCGCAAAAGCGAGTTGACTCAAGACTTAGTCATTTGTGAATACATGTTTTTTTGGAATATAGCGTAAAAATCACACATCGATATGGAGACTTCTGCGACATGAAAATTCTATTTTGGGAATGAGTGACTAATAAGTACCATGCATGAGTTTAGGATAATAATAGGATTACTTCTTCCAGTTAACTATAGGATGTCTAATATTAGCGCACTTACATGTGTGCATGTTAATGTAAAGGTGCATGGCTATTTTCAGCATGTGACCTATTTTGAAAAGTTTGTAAGTAATTAAGGGCAAGTCCCCACCCCTATAAATATGTAGTGAACTGTGTAGTTTAGAGAGACAGAGTTATTGTAGAGTTATGTTGTTGGATCTAATGCGCGCATGAATTATGGTAATACTTGTAATGTAAGAAGCTTCTATGTTTTACAGTGTTTAATATAATGGAGTATATTGGATGGATAATGGTGTTAAACATGACTATAATTGGTTCTTGTATGGTTAATCTTATCATAGTTATTGTTTAATTCATGATTCTCTAAGATCTAGATTTGGTTATGCACATGTGGAATGTGTATGGTTGTTTATGGTTCTAAGTATTCTTTATCTTCATCACACTAACATCCCGCACAAGCATTAGAGGGGCCTAGTAAATTTTTGCACTTCAGGTGAGATCTCATCTCGAGGGGTGATGTGCTAGTGCACTGGTTTTATACAAAGTGGATTCTAGGTGCATCATTGGTTCTTTAGCCAAGACCTCTTTTTTAGTTTTTTTCATTATGGTTTGCAATGAAGACATACCGGTTGAATCTAACAAGTGTTGATGAGTGGATAAAAGATCTAGAAGAGGAGTACACTCTGAGGTTCATCACTGGATCTAAGTTTGACGTACGCGCGTGGGTGGAGAAGAATTTGTATGACTGTTTATATGAGAGCTTATTTGTTATCTTTTCAGTAGAGTTGTACGAATGGCTAGATTTTTATGTGTCTAAAAGGATTTGGAGGTATCACAAACTTGTTTGGATGCAGAATAATTTTAGGCCCTTTATGATAGTGATCCTATTTGGACGCATGTTGTGGATACTTAGTTTCATGGTGTTTTTGAATATCTATATTTTGGAGTACTCAATTTCCACTTATTCTTTCCCACAGGTAGCTGAGTTCTAGTTTTTACGTTATCCCAGGGAAATTATTTGCAAGGCATTCCACTAGCGAGCAAAATCTTGATGGTAACCCTAAACTTGGAAGAAAAACCAATGGAAAGCTAAACCCCACCACGCGGGGGTAGGAGCAGGTTTGGTCAAGGATGGCAGACCTAGTGGAAGAAATGTAAAGAGAAGAAAGGTGGATTAAGTACAATGAGGCATGTGAGAGGGAGATAGAGAAGCAACGTGATATTATAGAGAGGATGGCGTTGAGGAGAGAGATGGCTTGTGAAGGATTTGGAGCTCATGCAGAAGGCATGGAGCCAGAGCATCTGGAACTCCCCATTTTGGCAAGCATGATAGGGAACCCTCCTCAGCCTCATGTGGGAGTGCACCATCAGAGATGACATGTTCTGCGGGAGTGCATCTGAATCTACCTGGAAACCTAGCCCTTGTGCTTGGTTTTCCAAAGATCTAAATACAACCAAGATCAAAGAATATATTTTGGGAACTAGGAAATAAAGATTAAGTCAAATAAAGATTACATCTATGGTAAGGGAAATGTATTATTTATTTTTTGGAGGTACCTTTTTAGGCACATCATTAGCATAGAACTCAAGCGTGGAGAAATTTGAACTCACTTCTGGGAGTAGTACCACTTTACAGACTGTAGGAGTTTAGTTTAGTACCACTTTTAGGACATATGGAAGTACATCCAATGGACCGCTCTCGGATACCAAAGTGGAGGATCAGGGGTTATAGTTGGCTATAGCTCGTGGATCTGGTGGTTCTATAGGCGAGAGGTAACACATGAGGTTTTAGATCGGATGGGAAGGGTTTGCACTAACCCCAAAATATTTAAATGGAGATGTATCTTCATCTTCGAGAGTATAGGGGCATAGAATATGATGATGAACACATGTACATGTGTGAGATATTGTGGCACGCAAAAGGAATTACAACATATGAGTGAAAGGCTAGTTATTTTGCAACTACATTGTAGGGATGCACACACAATTGGTATAGTAAATTTGACCCCGATCAAACTTGTGTAGATTATGCAACATTGTAATATGTTTTCCTTAGGGAGTTCTATATCCTGAGTTTGAGCAAAAGAGTATAAGTGGGCTCAAGGATATTAAGGGCACTACTTTTGAAAGTGTTTGGGAGTATGATGCCCATTTTAAACAATGGGTATCTAAACTTTCCTATGATATTTATGCAAGTTAGCATGCACAGTGGTTCGTTGGGGATTGATCACACATTTTAGAAGGAAATTTCTCATAAGACATATACATACCCACACGAATAAATTTAAGTAGCTTTACACACCGAGGTAGTTGGAAGTATAGACATTGGATTAATCTCATTCCCGGAAGCACATATTGTAGCTATATAAGCAAAGCGATTGGAGAAACTATTGGCCAATTCAACATGAGACACACACTTTGAGATTTGGTGTATAGATTGTGAAGTGGAAGGGCACACTAAGAATAGTTGTCCCCGTATATCAATGTGCATTCATTATTTCTAGACTGTGAGATATGTCATTTGAACCATGATGTCAGTTCCTACCCATTATTACAATGCACAATAATAAAGAATGTATCTTGCTATTGTAAAATTTTCTGGTCCACGACTCACAATACATAAGACTACAAGTTGATTCATCATATCCATGATGCCATAGATATTGGTATGCGACAGACAGGACTATCAGATAACTCTAAAGGTAAAAGTGAGCACCATGATCATGATCACACTCAAGTGTTCTATGATCAGAATGAAGGGCACTTTGAAGGAATTTGTGGCAGAGGTTGAGGATACCGTGGTGGATTCAGAGGCCGAGGCTTTGGCAGCAGATGAGGAGATTTCCCTCTCATAATGTGTTTTATATCCAGATCTCCTAACTACTACAGGTGCGAATGTCCTCAAAATATTAATTTTTATTTTTATAGGAAGAATCATAACTATGAGGAATTCCTGGACTTGTAGGAGCATCTTATCAAGTAACATAAACAGGATAACAAGGGTGCGGGGATGGTTAGAATACAACGCAATGTGGAAAATCAGTGGATGCCAAAGTTGGCACTAGAACCTGAGGTATTACCTATGAAGATTATTGCACGCGTTGATGTTGTGCACCCCAGAGAGGCATTACAGAAGAATCCTACCATCACTAAGGAGGAGGTTTTACATGTAAGGTACCTAGATCCTATACATCAGAAGGAGGTTTATTAGGAAACCATGGAGGTACTTAGAAATATTTAGGGTGAAATATAGTGTTTAAAGGAGAAATCATGAAAGATGGAATAGAAGAAGGCATAGAGACAGTCTAATCGGATATTGATGACTTGAAAGAGGTATGTAAAATGTTGCGCCAGGAGAATATCATTCCATTACTAGGGAATTGGCTAAAGGGAAACACTCCATGTACAAGTATTGAGAATGGAAGATAAATCCTACATGCTAATCTTCCCCCTCATAGCTTGGATTATGATAAGGAGATCACTCTGAATGTTGTTGTGGATGGATGGCTCTTGAGTAATATATTGATTGACATAGGTGCAGAAGTGAATGTGATTACTTTAGATGCATGGGTATAGATGGGAAGACCTCCATTATAGCCATCCTCTAATGTTTTTTTATGGCTAATCGAACTAAGGCCACTCCCATCGTAGTTTTAAAATATGAATCCATTACTTCACAAGGGACCAAGTTCACTAGGACTTTGAGGTTTTAGCACTTGCAGTGGCGGAAAGCTTCCTACCTATTCTTGGGTAATCTTAGTGCTATGAAAATAATGTTGATCTATGGTTCAACAAGGGACATATAAGTTTTGAGAACAAGGAAGAAAGAGTTATTATCCCTTTAACATATGGTAAATCTGCACCATAATGTGAACCTTTGAGTGAGGAAGACTTGAATAGAATTTATGTATGTGTTGTTCAAGATCTGGAATTACTTGAACCATCTAAGGAAGGAATACTCCAGTGGGAAGATGCATAGTCTATTAGTGATACTACAAGTATTGTTTGTGATAATTGAGCACATGGCACCTATGAGATGGTTAGGCATGAAGTAAGAAGTGTATTTGTGTAGAGAAGAAAACCTCGTTGTGTTAAGAGGATAGAAAACTCTATACCTCCGTACCCTAGAGAAGGAGACCCTACGGTATTCATGTGTGCCATGGAGGAGAAGTGGACAAATCAAGTTGAAATAAGAAATATGTTAGTGTATACCTTGCAGTGGAAGCAACGCGCTAGTGGATGGTTCACAGGAATAATCTTATAGAATGGAATGAAGTCAAGACCGATCTAATTACTCGGTCTTTCAGATCAACACACCTACTCAAAACCACATATAAGCATGGTAATCAACTTGTTCAGCACCACGTTCAGCAGTGTGAGAGACTCTAGACAAAGGGGTAGGAAGCTTTACCACTTTCACTATGGGTGCACAAACTTTATTCCACTTTACAAGGCTACGCACGAGCTTGGTATGTTTATGCGAACTACATAGGAGACCGGAAATTGGAAAGATTTTATTACAGAATGACCCATACTTTTGACTACTTCTCTACTAAAACTCCGGCGGAAGAGGCATTAAGGGTTATAAATCACTTAACTATGGGAGACAATACAAAGGCTAAAGAACTCATTTAGGAGTTATTTGGTGAGGTAGACTCAGGAGTGCATTTTGATGAAATATAAGAGATATATGCCACACTACTTAAGCATGCTTTATTTGAGAAAGAAAAATTTAAGATGGTATACATATTGTATGATGAAGAAGTAGAATATCTAAATATAGATTATTCAGCATGTACACGTGAGGTTTTGGACAAGTGTGGATAAAAATGTGTGTTCCTATCATGAACCTATGAAGACCAAGAAAGTGAACATTGGCACGGATGCTAAACCTAAAGAGGTAATAATTGGGGAATATTGATCGATTCAAGTGGGGAAAATAATTGAGTTACTATGAGATTTTCAAGACTTTTTCCTAAGGGCTACCATGAAATAAAAGGAGTGCATGAGTCATTAGGAGAGATGAAGATTAAGCTAAAGGAGGGTGTGCACCTGATTAGGAAGAGACCTTACAGGATGAACCCTAACCTATGTGTAAAATTTAAGGAAGAAATTGACAAAATGTTGAAATTTGGCATCATCAAGTCCCTAGAGGAATCAGAGTGGGTTAGCCCCGTGGTAATCAATATAAAGTAAGATGGTTGGATTAGGATTTTTGTGGATTACAGGAGCTGAATGCTGCATGCATGATTGATCCTTTTCATACACCTTTCACAAAGGAAATATTAGAAGGCATTGCTAGGCACAAAGTTTATTCTTTTACAGATGGATTCTTTGGATATCATTAGGTTAGAATTGCATAGGAGGATCAATATAAAATGACTTTTACCACTGAATGGGGAATTTTTGCATATACTATGATGCCCTTTGGTTTGGAGAACATGCCTGTTATATTTTCATGCATAGTAGTTCAAGCATTCCAAGATTTTATTCATAACTTCTTGTAGGTTTATTTGGATGATTGGATGGTGTATGGACTTATTAAGGATCATTGTGACAATTTGCACCTAATTTTTGTAAGATGTAGACAGTTGAGCATATCTTTAAACATCAAGAAGTGCATGTTTTCTACACCATTTGGAACTTTTTTAGGGCACATCATCTACAAGGAAGGCTTGTTAGTGGATCCAACTAAGGTTGTAGTTATTGTAGGCCTGGAAGAGCCTACTAGTCAGAGTGAGGTGCGCGGATTCTTGGGTCACACAGGGTATTACAGAAAATTTATCAAAGGATATGCAAAGATTTTCACACCCTTGGAAGAGTTACTAAAAGGAAAAGGGACGTTCTATTAGGGATAACCTCAAAGAACACGCATTTGAGACATTAAAGGAGACACTTATTACAATTACCTATTCTGCAATTTCCTTCATGGAACCAATTGTTTCATGTACATGTGGATGCCTCTAGCACAGCCATTGGCATAGTGTTAGCTCAACCTGGAGAGGGTATTATAGATCATCCTATATATTTTACTAGTAGAAAGTTGACTCCTGTAGAGTAGAATTATACAACAACAAAACATGAAGCCTTATCGATGATCTACACACTACATAAATTCAAACAGTACTTGCTAGCAACACCCTTTGTATTTTATATTGATCACATGGCATTAAAATATTTTGTAAACAAGCATGTTTTAGAGGGGCACATATGTTGATGGGTTCTCTTATTCCAAGAATTTGATTTCACAGTTGTGGTAAAACCAGGTAAAATTAATTTTGGCCCAGACCACTTATCAAGCATTCACCAAGGAAGACATGTAGACAATTGAATATACAATGTTAGATTCACATTTGTACAAAGTTACATCACTCACCTTTAGAATTAGAGGACATTGTTGTCTTTTTTTACACACGTATGGTGCTAGAAGGAATGAAAGCCTTAGAGAAGAAATAACTTGCAATTCGTGTGACACCCTTTATGTTGATCAGTGGTGACTTACACAAACTAGGCCAAGATGAAGTATTGCACCAATGTGTACTTGGAACATGAGAGTATAGATATCATGGAAGAGGCTCATGGCAGTATTATAGGTGGGCACCATGCGAGATGATTCCACCATGTGTAAAATTCTACTTGTTAGATTATGGTGGCAGACTCTGTCAAGGATTGTAAAGAGTATTGTAAGGTGTGTGATCATTTTCAATGCCTTGGAAAACCTAGGCAAAGAGATGAAATTCCTTTAAGACCTGTTCCTAGTTCGAGATCCATTTGAGAAATGGGCTATAGAATTTTTGTGTCCTATATTTCCAATCATGCGTAGAACTAGATCGCACTATATCATCACTTGATACGATTATCTTACAAGGTGGGCGAAGACCTACCAAGGATTGTACAACAGCTACAACAACCAGGTTCTTATGGGAAAATGTTCTTACTAGGTATGGATGTCCGCTAAGCTTGACAAGTGATAGGGGCACACACTTTTTGAATGAGATAATCAAGATATTATTGGATGAGTTTATGCTTGCGCACCACAAGACTACACCTTATCACCCATAGGAAAATGGGACTTGAGGTCTTCAATAAGATATTGAGCCAAACCTTGACAAAAAAATTTGATGTTGGAAGGAAATATTGGGATGATAAAGTTTATGTTATGCTTTGTCATATAGAACAACCTACAAGAGGTTGAATAATGCCACACCCTTTCATTTGGTGTTTGGCATAGAAGTAGTTTTTCCTATGGAATTCATGTTACCTTCTTTGTGTATTGCGCATGTTGGAGGTCTAGCTGATGAGAAAGTATTAGAAGAAATAATTGACAAGTTGATACAGTTGGATGAGAGGCGCATCATAACACATTGGAGTCAGAAGCAGGAAAAGGCTAGGTAGAAGGCATGGCATGACAGACACATCATGGACAAGAATTTTGAGGTTGGACAAAGTGTTGGGTTTTAAATAATACTTTTAATAAACCATAGTCGTGGGACAGCAAGTCCCTCCTCTTTAATGGGAGAGGTTCCTTATTGAAAGCAAGCAACAAAACTTATATACAATTATACAACTTTCAAAGTGAGGAATCCCGATAATTTGAAATGTAATATGTGCAAAGATCATCAATATGAATGAATATAATAACTAAGGAGATGAGAGAGGACAAACATAACAATAATTTTGGGAAATATATATAGCAGAGTATAATCTTATACGTATTGAGCAATGGAGATGCATAATGGAATCATTCACGTTTATAACAGATATAACTTCACAGACACAAAGTTTCCGAAATCGTATCAACAAGAACACAAAGTTTATTTTTATAAAAGATATATGATTCAAAAATTTCAGAGAAGGAGAGAAGGAATAGAAGAGGAATAAAGGGGAAAAACTTTTGTATTGATTACTTTCGAATCTATTATATTTATAGAGTACCAGGATCGAACCCCCCTTTACAATGAACGAAGATCTTACATTTATAGATGAAAAAAAGAGAGGAGGAGGAGAGGAGGAGGGAAATCAGATTTGGAAGCTCAACCACCAAACATAAATTCCCTTGCAAATCTGCCTACAATGTGTCAAGTCTGGTTCTCCATGTCTATTTGGTGTGTTAGATAAGGAAATATGGTAGATCAAATCAAATGTGGTTCTCAAAGCAATTTGATCACATATTAATGGCATGAAAGATGTTTTCCATCAAATCAAAATATCCAATCAGTTCTCCAAGTCTGTTTGGAGTGTTGGAGAAGGAAGAATGGTGGATCGAATCAAATCTGATCTGGTAAAGTAATTGATTTCATATTTATCGTGTGAAAGATGTTTCCAAATTCCCACCCATCAAATCCTACTGAAAATACTATTTTACACTTCCATGGCATAGAGGATGTCAAGATCTTTCCAACGGTATAAAATTTGTTGAATTTTGAGAAATGGATCAAAAGTTATGCCCATTTGAAATTATGCATCGAATCCTTACAAAAATGGTGAAAATGCAATTTTTTTCGCAAACCGGATCCGCAGCCCGAAACTACAACTTGCACCTTTTGCGAAAAAAAAAATTTTTTTAAAAACCTCCCGCAGCCCAAAATTCATTTTGATATAATCCCGACACGTGGCTCTCCCTAGGCATCGCCAGGTCACGATTTATTTTTACAATTTTAATTTATTTTGAGAAAAGGTTAAAATTTCCAAAATGCTCTCGATGACCTACCTCTCCATTTTGAATTTTCAATGCATATTCAATACCTAGCTTTAGTGGTGTCACAACTCATTTTATAACTTTACTCCTTTTTTGGAAATAAAACCAAAATTCCCAAAATGCTCCGATGCTCCACATTACTGCTTTGACTTTTCAACGTGGGCTTTATCTCGGTCCCGGCAGAGTTGCAGCCCACTTTCACAATTTTACTCTTTTCAAAATAAAGCTGAAGTTTCCCAAAGTAACCCAAAGATCTGCCTTCCTGATTTAGACCATAATGCATCAAAACACAAAAAGGGCCTACCTTTCCGCTTTTGACTTTTCAACGATGGAGTTGCGGCTCACTTTATAACTTTTATTCCTTTTTCCAAAACAAAGCCAAAAACTCTAAAGTGCTCCAGGTGATCCACCATTATGCCTCAAAACACAAAAAGGGTCCACCTTCCCACTTTTGACCATAATGTATCAAAACACCAAAAGGGGCCGCCTTTCCACCACTTCTCAATTTAGCCAATCGGATCCTTCGGGCCATAGGGCCAATTTAACACTTTTGTAAAAATAACAAAAATGTTAAGTTCACAAAAAGAAACTACCACGCCATGTCCAAGAAGAGATGTCCATGTATCCATGAGAATTGGGAAAAATTTGACAGGAAGATACACCCGTCATTCACGATTTGTGGAAAAATATAAAACGAGTGGGAAACCCTATTGTTCGCACCTAGATTTCAAATTGATCTTCACATAAAGAAAATTGTAAATAATAAATGGCTCAACTAGATCCACGACCGTGGAAAAGGATTGACAACAACATTCGATTGAAGGTAACAACTTTTCACACATTCGATGGGAAGACAGAAATTTTATCGAACCACGTGAGACTAGAGAATTTTTAAATGAAAAAGGAGAGATTAAAACCGAGAAACAAAGAATTCTAAACACAAATTTTTCTGTCTCTCCATACTTCTTACTCTATTTTAAACATTTCTCAAAGGCACCAACTCAAGATTTTCAAAACTGGTCTTCAAAATGAGGGGAATTTTGAGGGCGACAACATTTGGCTCTTTTCTGGGATGACTTGGCTTAAACAGAGGAAGGATGCAAGATCAAGAATCATAGAAAACTTCTAGGAAAGTAGACCAAAGGCCTTATCCATTGGGAAAATAGAGTCAAAGGTGAAGCAATACAAAAGACAACACACAAAAGTGAAACAAACCAAAAACAAAACACCGCACATAGTATATACAAAAGGACTACCTAATCACTTAGGACTTGAACAACTTCAAATATTGGCCACTATAAGGAAGTGGGAGAGAAGATCCATCCATATAATCCAAGTAGAAATAATATTCTCCAAAGAAAGTGTCTCGATTTTGAATGGACCAAGCCAAAGAGAATCAAACTTACCATGGTATCCTCAAGGTTCATGTCTTTTGTCCCACAATAGAAAAATGTATCCCACTTGGAAATATTTGGGTCGACCCTTCTTGTCAAAAAAATCCTTCAACTTCAGGTTGATGAGCTGAGATTTTATCAATAACTTACATCTTGTCTTCATCCACTTTCCGGAGATACATGATCCTCTTGTGCAAGGAACTAATGAAACTTATGTCCTCAATATCCTTCATTAAGTGCAAGGCCGGTAATTCCACTTTATTCTTGGAAGTTGAGCTTCCACACCATACACCACCTAGAATGGAGACATCTCAATTGGTCTTTTGGGTACAATTCTATCTTCCTAGAGAGCATCATGGAGCATCTTATATCAATTCCTTTGAGAGTCATTGACAAGATTCCAAATGATGGTTACCAAATTCTTATTTGTTGATTCTACTTGTCCATTCCCTTGAGGATAATAATATGAAGAATGAGAAAGGAAAATTCCATAGCCATAGCATAAATCCATCATCTCAGAAGAAGAAAAATTTGAAGCATTATTATTCACAATTTTGTTTGGCACCCCAAACCTTATCAAGATGTTCTCTTTAATGAAATTACACACCACCTCAGAATTAGTGCTTTTGACTAGAATAGCCTCTACCCACTTTGTGAAGTAATCTATAGCAGTTAGCACGTGAGTATGTCCAACACTAGAAGGTGGGTTTAGAGTTACAATAAAATCCAATCCCCACTGTTGAAAAGGCTCATCAATCACTACTAGTTTGAGTGGTAAAGCAGCCAACTTAGGTCTCCCAACAAAATTCTGACATGCTTCACACTTACCTACCCATTTTGATGCATCTTTGAACAATGTAGGCCAATAGTACCCTACACGAAGGATTTTATGAGTAAGCGATAATAGAATAAAAATGCCCTCCATAAGCTTGATCATGAAAAGCTGAAAAAAACTTCTTATTCTAGTCTTTGTCCACACACTTCATGAATCTTCCATCTATGCCTCTCTTGAATAAAGAATTTTCCCACAATACATATTATGCAGACCTTAGCTTAATAGCTCTCTTTTCCTTAGCACTCAAGTGGGATGGACATTCTCCATAGGTAAGAAAATGTGCAATATCAGCATACCACTCATTTGTTGAACTGAGAAAGAGGACAACAGGAACATCAACTGCTTTTGTGGAAGATTCTTCAACAACTCCCTCAGCAATAAGTTTACACAAGCCTTTACCCCGAGACTAGCTTAGTTAGCTCGATATCAAGGTCATATTCTTGAACTTTAGCTACCCAATTTCCTCTCTTAGTTCCAAACTCTTATTGTGTAATAATAGACTTGATGGTTGTATTAAGTACAAGCACAACAGAGTGAGAATTAATAATATAACATCGAAACTTATTAACAGCTTTGACTACTACAAAATCATGTTTCTCCATAAAATTATACTTCAATTCATGGGATTTCAAGACATAGCTCATGAAGGCAATTGGAAGTTCATGATCCTCATAATTTTTTTGAGTTAGCATAGTAACCAAGGTACTCTTTGTAGCATAGCAATAGATGATAAAATCCTTGCTAAAATTAGGACATGCTAAGATGGGAGTTCTAGCAATGGCTTTCTTGATACCTTCAAATGCTTCTTTACCTTTGGAATTCCAACAAAAAAATTTCTTTCCTTTCATCATGTGAGCAATGCTCATAATCGAGATCTGTAAAATCTGGAATGAATCTCCTCAGAAATTTATCTTACCAAAGAAAGAGTACACACCCTTTTTCTTGTGGGAAGAGGAATCTACTAGATTTCTCAAACTATTTTTGGATCTATCTTGATCCCTTCTTTGGAAATGATATTCCCAAAGAAATTACCTTCAAGAATATAGATGACAGAATTCTTAGGATTAATAGAAACTCCATGTTCTCTGCATTTTTAAGAACGGTTTCCAAATGTTGAAGATGATCTGCCCTTGTTTTGGAAAAAATAGTCAAATCATCAAGATACACAACAATGAATTTTCCTTCAGATTTGCCAAAAGATAAATCCATTCCCTCCGAAAAGTGGCACCAACATTGATAAGACCAAATGGAATTCTCTTATACGCAAAGGTGACCCAAGGAGTGGTGAAAGTAGTTTTGTGCTGATCTAGAGTACTCGACTTCCACCGATTATATCCAGAGAATCCATCTAGCATAGACAACATCTCAAAGCCCGAGACAGGCTTGCAAAACTTGATCCATCACAGGGAGAGGATAGTTGTCTTTTAAAGATGCCTGATTTAGATTTCTGAAATCCACACAAATGTGAATCTCACCATTCTTTTTTCTCACAAGCACGATGTTGGAAATCCATGTTGAATGATGTATAGGGAAAATGATCTTTGCTTTCAACAACTTCTAGATCTCCTAAAAATAGTATCAACAATCTTGGGATTGTACTTCCTTTTCTTCTACTTGAAAGGTTTTATCCCAAGTTTCGAGAGGGATATAGTGCCGCATATCCTTTGGTTGAAAATCCTTGATATCATCATATGAATAGGGAAGAACATCAGCATAATTTTTTTAATAGGTCATCCTTCCTTCTTTCTTCTTCCCGAGTGTAGCATTTTCCAATGTTCACCATCTTGGATTCATCCCGACTTCCAATATTAGCCTTTTCAATTTTAGAAGATTATTGAGCCCTTGAGAAGATTTGGATCTGATATACCTATCGCTGCTTGTCAAACAGATCTTCTAGACTCATCATTCCCTTAGGAATATTGTTACCTTTAAACTTAATATAGCCATCTTGATCAGTTTCTTCCATGATATCTTCTTCATGAGAGAGCACATACTCTCTAGGTATAGTTTCACTTCCTTCAAAATATAATTGTTCAAAGTTATCCTTAAGATCCAAGAAAGAGAGCAAGTGTTGATCATTATTGAAAACCTGCCATTGCTTACATTATCCGCACACCGGGCCTATGAATAATTTTGATGGTAAATTTATCTTGAGATAAATCTGGGTGAGGAATCAACAAAGATCTCAAGATAGCTAGAGAATCAGCTCTATTATTCTTCTCTCTTGGCACAGCTTTGATTGAGAAAGCATCAAAAAAATTAATGGAATCTCGACAAGATTCCTATAATGTTTCAATCTCCTATTATTAACCCGGTAAAGATCCCTTACATGTTTCACAAAATCAACTCTTCATCACCATGAGCAAAAATATTCTTCACTCCCATTTCCTTTTCCATGTTCAACCCAAGAATGAGAGCCTCATATTCAACTATATATTTGTAGTTTAAAAATGAAGCTTAAATGAAAAATAATGAATCTTCCCTTCCGGAGAGATCAACACCACACCAACTCCAAAACCAGCTGAAGAGTAGCTTCCATCAAACTCCAAATTCCAAATGCCATTGGGATCATGAATCACTTCCTTAGGAAGTTTTACCTCATCTTTTGACATGATCATGTAGTTACCATGCCCTATGTCCTCATAGAGTATTTGTGCTTTTGGATCATCAGTCTTTTACACAATATACTCAGTTTTCTTCTCTAGTAGCAACTTCTTTATTTTTCCATTGACCAGGATCAAAGCATGTGACCAATCCATCTGAATTTCACCTCCTACCTCCTTACATAAATTTCAACTCAATGAACATACCATATGAGGGAGGATTATCAACAACCAAAATAGTGGCTTTAACCCTTTTATCTGGATAAGCAGCAAAGGCTACTTGTGCATCTTTAATCCTCCCAACCAAAGGAAATTCTCTAATCTCTATGGAATACCAAGAACCAAAGGTACGTGTTAGAGTCAAGCCCAAAGCATGAGATAATTTTACAGGCATTACATTTTGTGATGCTCCTGAGTCTATAACACAATTATTGATTTTATGGCCAGCTATGAGGAGAGTCACATAGAATGGTTTAATTTTCTCATTAGGGGAAGTGACTGTAGCCACAAGAATTGGTTGAGGTGAGGAAGAGGGAGTGGGAAAAATACCTTTAGAAGCATTAGATGAGGCTTTGGATTTGGAATTAACAAAGTTCACCATTTTAGCTAAAGCTTTTGGATGAGTCTGGTAAAACTTTTCCTATGAGATTTGGATTTTGGTCCTTTTGACGTGATCAATGATATAAAAAGATCCAGAGGTGGATGGGGCATCATTTCCAGGAATAGGAGAAACTTTTGATTTATCAGTTTTAGGAGCTAGAGGGAAAGAATTTTTGGAATTAGAATTACTCACCTTTTGTGTGTAGGCATTGGGAATAGTTGCTCCTCTTCTCATAATTACTGGAATAGTTACGTGATACTCTTTGGATTTATTAGTAGGTTGCATCACTTTTTCTTCTCTGTTAATTTTCTCTCGAGTCATACCATCATATGGCTCACTATTCATATTTTCCACTCTTTCATCATATTCATCTTTATCATGGATACCTTTGGTGGTGAGGAAATGAACTTGAGATCCACCAAGTTCCTTATGTTCTCGCATTAACCGCTTCTTCTAGTTTTTGATAGTATTCATTAAAATCATCATCATTAGGTTCTTGAACTTCACAAGTTGCATTGACGACCGAACCTCGATGGGTGGACCTTCAATAGCCAATTTATTCGGGAAGGAGGTAACCGGTTCCGAGGCTGAAAATTCTTTCTTGGAATATCTTGGTAAGGAGCATGCTTGAGCCAATTTATTTTTAATGGAAATCGATCATTTTCCAACTTCTACACTAATTGATCCGAATTGGCTCCAAGAGAGGAAGAAGAAGATACTTTTGATTTATAAGGTTCTCTTTTTAATTTACCAAACATGATCAAAGTCATCCTCAACACTAATAGCCAATCTCTGATCAACATCCAAAGTTGCAAGGTTAGCTCTTCTTAGTGAAAAAATCACTTCATGAAACTAAGCATTGAGGAAGAAGCACTTTTGGATTTGATCAAAAGGACGAGTTTTATGTGGAATTTTATGATTCATCTTATTGAATTTATCCACAAACTCCCTCATGGGTTCATGTGGTTCCTTTTTTATATGAGATATTTGATCTAAAAGAGCATGCACATCTTTAAAAGGTTTGAAACGTTGCTTAAATCGAGTTTTCATAGTGGCCCAATCAATGAATTGACCCAACAGAAGATGATAGAACCAATCAAAGATCATTATCCCGCAATGTCTCCACATAGAGCATGACAAAGACATCTTCATGTTCAACCCTATGAATCCCACATGCAACAATGAAGGCTGCAATGTGTTCATCTGGGTGCAATTTCCCATCCCCTCAGAATTTAGAAAAATATTTCGTACTACTCTTGGGTAACTCATGCAATGGTTGGGGAAGAGCAAGAGGCCCAACCCATTTCCCCCAAGGAAAAGGTGTTGCCATCTATGGGAAGATTGTTTGAAGAGGAACTAAAACACCAGCAAGTATCAGAGCACGAAGATTAGGACCGAGTTATTCTAGAGTAATGTTATTCTTGTAATTTTTGTCCTTAACAGAGGTGTGCTCACGCAACGAGTTCTTTTGTTCCTTCTTGCTGGAAGAAGAGAGAAGTTCTGTTACTCTAGAAGTTGAAAATGAGAATATTCTACCCTGATATATATTTTCCCATGTGTATATCGTAGAGTCACTAGACTGAAAAAATGGTCTTGAAGTTGTTTTCAAAAGGGATACGTTGAAATGAAATCCCCAAATAGATTCGCCAAAACCCGTTGGGTTTTAAATAGTACTTTTAAGAAACCACAAACAAGGGACAACAAGTTCATCCTCTTTAATGGGATAGGTTCTCTTATTGAAAGAAAGTAGAAAAACTTATATACAAATGTACAACTTTTAAAGTGAGGAATCCCGATACTTTGAAACATAATATGCCCAAAGATCATCAATATGAAAGAATAGAAAAACTAAGGAGATGGAAGAGGAAGAACAAAACAATACTTTCAGGAAATATAGATAGCAGAGTATAACCTTATACGTATTGAGCAATGGAGATGCGAATGGAATCATTCACATTTATAACGTATATAACTTCACGCAGACACAAAGTTCCCGAAATCATATCAACAAGAACGCAAAGTTTCTTTTTATAAAAGATGGATGATTTGTAAATTTCAGAGAAGGAGAGAAGGAATAGCAGAGGAAGAAAGGGGAAAATCTTCTATATTGATTACTTTTGAATCTATTACATTTACATAGTACTAGGATCCAACCCCCTTTGTAATGAGCCAAGATCTTACATTTATAGATGAAGAGAGGAGAGGAGAAGGATAGGAGGAGGGAAATTAGATTTGGAAGCTCAACCACCAAACATCAATGCCCCTACAAATCCGCCTACAATCTGTCAAGTCTGGTTCTCCATGTCTATTTGGTGTTTAGAGAAGGAAATATGGCAGATCAGATAAAATGTGGTTCTTGAAGAAATCTGATAACATATTAATGGCAGAAAATATGTTTTCTATCAAATCCAAACATCCAAATCGTTTCTCCAAGTTTGTTTGGAGTGTTGGAGAAGGAAGAATGGCGGATCGAATCAAATCTAATATGGTAAAGCAATCAGATTTCATATTAATGGCGTGAAAGCATTTCTTTATTCCCACCAGTAAAATCCTACTGAAAATAATATTTTATGCTTCCATGGCATAGAGGAGGTCGAGATATTTCCAACGGTATAAAATTTGTTGAATTTTGAGCACTGGATCGAAAGTTATGCCCATTTGAAATTCTACATCGAATCCGTACAAAAATGGTGAAAATGATTTTTTTTTTGCAAAATGGATCTCGCAGCCCAAAACTACAAACTTGTGCCTTTTGTAAAAATGCAAAATTATAAAAACCTCCTATAGCCCCGTAGGCCCAAAATTCACTTTTGATATAATCCTGACACATGGCCCTCCCTAGGCATCATCAGGGTCACGGTTTACTTTTACAATTTTACTTTATTTTGAGAAAAGGTTAAAATTCCCAAAATGCTCCGATGACCCACCTCTCTGTTTTGAATTTTCAACGCGTATTCAATACTCGGCTTCAAAGTGTCACAGATCATTTTATAACTTTACTCATTTTTTGGAAATAAAACCAAAATTCCCAAAATGCTCTAAAGATCCGCATTCTCGCTTTGACTTTTCAATGCGGGCTTTATCTCGATTCCAGCAAGTTGTAGCCCACTTTCACAATTTTACTCTTTTCAAAATAAAGTGAAGTTTCCCAAAGTAACTCGATGATCCACCTTCCCGATTTAGACCATAATGCATCAAAACACAAAAAGGGCCCACCTTTCCACTTTTGACTTTTCAATGACATATTTATGGCTCACTTTATAACTTTTATTCCTTTTTCCAAAACGAAGTCAAAAACTCTAAAGTTCTCTGACGATCAGCCTCCCCACTTTTGAATTTTCAACACACCGATGGGGTCGTGCTCCATTCTTTACAACTTAACCCTTTTGGCGATAATTTCTCAAAACATGAAAAGGGCCCACCTTCCCACTTTCCACCATTATGCCTCAAAACACAAAAAGGCTCCGCCTTCCCACTTTTGACCATAATGTATCAAAACACCAAAAGGGGTCACCTTTCTGCCACTACTCTATTTAGCCAATCAGGATCCTTCGAGCTATGGGGCCAAATTAACACTTTTGTTAAAATAATAAAAATTCTAAGTTCAAAAATAGAAATAGCCACACCGCGTCCAATCAAATATGTCCATGTATCCGCGAGCATTGGGGAAAAATTTGACAGGGAAGATATCACCATCATTCATGATCGTGGAAAAATATAAAACAAAGGGGAAACCCCATTGTTCGCGCCCTGCAGTTTAAAATTTCTCTTCACAAAGAAAATCAGTAAATAATAAATGGCTCAACTGGATCCACGACCATGGAAAATTATTGACAACAATATTCGAATGAAGGTAACAACTTTTCACGCATTCGATGGGAAGATAAAAATTTTATCGACCACACAAGCCGGAGAATTTTTAAATGAAAAGGGTGAGATTAAAACTGAGCAACAATGACTTCCAAGCAAAAAAATTTCTATCTCTCCGCAGACTTCTTAACTGTTTTAAACATTTCTCAAAGGCACCAACTTAAAATTTTAGAAACTAGTCTTCAAAATGAGGGGAATTTCGAGGGTGAAAACAAACAGATGGTGCATCTTTATGATTCTAATTTTTGCATCATCCAGAAAGCTTAAGGTGCATTGATTGGGACCATATGTTATCACTCATATACTTGAATTGGGTGCTTGTTAGTTAGAGGAACTTGATGGAATACGGTTACCCAGTTACTTCAATGGGAGTAGGCTAAAGCCCTACTATAAATAAGTCTTCTTGTTCTTTGTAATAAGGAAGTGTTTCTATTTAGAATAGGTTTCCATTTCTGTATTTATTTCAATGTATTTCCTTCTTCATCGCTATGCTTTGTCAATTTAGTTTGGTGTTTTGTGTAATAATTGCATTCTCACACGGGAAGATAATTACAATCAATTATTTTTATGCACATAGGACCGTGCATACCATTAGTGTGGCATGGTTGTTATTTTTTATTCATAACTGGGTACACATGAGAAAAAACTAAGTTATTGGTGTTATTCAAGTATGGAAAGGAGTTTTTAGAAAGGATATTTCTTCTAAAGAAGACCATAGAGGGAGATAAATGAAGGAGCACTATAATACAAGGTAAGCAGTGGCCTTGGAAACTACTAGGGGAAGGTGCAGTGGCGAGGTACTCGGTGCATGGAAGTGCTTAGAAGGGAAGTCTGTAGCTATAAGGTAGGAAGGTGCACTAGAAGGTTATAGCTAGGGGCACTTTAATGAAATTACTTGTATAATTCAGATTAAGAGCAATAGTAGAGCACAAAATAACACAATATTTCATAATAATGATCTCAATATGCAATTAGAATAGCTTTGCCACTTCGAGGGGGCAACCTCCAAACCATATTAAAAGACTCAAATGCTCAAATGATAATGAAATAATACCTATAATCTCCTATATATACTAGTCATATGCTATGGCCATCACCAAGGCTGACCTATTAAGCATGAGAAAGTATAAATGATATAATAAAATGATATGGTAAGCCACAAGTCAGCTACTCATATCCTAATACAAGAAATAGGTTAAGGGCGTAGCATGCCCTTCCCCTTCAAACCAATGTTGTCCTCAACATTGAATAATCTTGGATGTTGCTACGAAATCCTTCATCCTCCTAGGTGGCGTCTTCTATGCTCGATTCTTCCACTTGATCGATATATTCCTTAATGTCTCTAGTTCTCAGCCTCTTAGTACATGTTTGCAGAATCTTCTCTAGCTCCAAAATGATTCTTCATTCCTCATCAAGTTTTGTAACTCGTCTGGCTTCAAATTTCTGTCCAATAACCTTCTTTAGGCATGAAACATGGATTACTTTGGATGTATGTGTGAAGATGGAGGCAACTCTAGTTTATAAGCAACACTTGCTAATTTTCTCGTAGACCCGATAAGGGCCATAATATTTAGGAGCAATTTTTTTCCTTTTTCTATTGCTTTAGGGACATCTATTTGTAAGGTTGAGACGTACAAAACCCAGTCCCGATTTCAAAATTTCTTTCACTACGATGTTGATCTCGCTTATTGTTTCATCCTGTTTTGTGCTAATGCTAAATTCTCCTTCAAACTAGCCAAAACCTGTTGTTGATGTTGAATGTGTTCCTCAACATCTCTGACCTTAGTTTGCACCCTCAAGGAGGAAGTGATAGAAGGTGGATGGTAACCATATAATGCTAAAAATGGGGTCATTTGAGAAGAGGTATGAAAAGATGTGTTATACCACCATTCTGCCAGTGGTAGCCATTTAATCCACCTTTCTTGCTTATCTGATACAAAACAACATAAATACCCCTCTAAGAATTTGTTGACCACTTCTGTTTTCCCATCAGTTTGAGGATGATAAGATGAACTGTGAGCTAGCTGAGTACCCAAACATGAAAATAATTCTATCCAAAAATTACTTGTGAAAATAGGATCACGATCACTCACAATTATCTTTGGGGTTCCATGTAGCCTTTGAACTGTCTCCAAAAAAATAGTTGCGACTGTATCAAGGTGCTGAAATGGATGTGATAGGGCACAAAAATGGGCATATTTTGTGAGCCTATCCACAATCACGAAAATAACATTCTTACCCTCTGAACAAGGCAATCCGGTGATGAAATCCATGGAGACCTCCTCCCATCTCTAGCTAGGAATTGGTAAGGGTTGCAATAGACCTAGTGTCTTAATTGTTTCCCCTTTGTTCTGTTAGCACACTAAACACTCTGATACAAAAATTTTTACATCCCCTTGAGTCCTTCCCAAAAGAATTTTGTTTTTATTCTATGATATGTCTTCAAAACCCGGAGTTTCCTCCAACATGTGAGGCGTGTAGCTCTACAAGAATCTTATGCTTCAACTTAGAATCTTTACTCAAGTATAACCTATCACTTGTACCATAGGACATTACCTTTCCACTCAAATCTGTTAGATGTCATAGATCCTTGCTTGATATTCTGTATTAGAGATTGTGTATCCTTATCTTGATTCCATTCCAATCTTGCTTCCTCCACCCAATCGGCCGTCAACATGGACATTCCACATAGTAAGGCATCTCATGGATGTATCCCTTCTGGATAACGCATCAGCTACTACATTTTCTTTACCCTTTTTGTATATGATTTCAAAATCATAACCCAACATTTTTGTTACCCACTTTTGTTGTTCCTCATATGATAACCTTTGCTCCAAAAAGTATTTGAGACTATCATGATCAGTTTTTACCTTGAAGTGTCTACCCATGAGATATGGCCTCCATTGCTTGACCGCATGAAGAATAGCCATCATTTCTTTCTCATAGAAAGGTTTGAGCAGATCTTTTCCTTTGAATTGACGACTCTCAAATGCAATTGGTCTTCCTTCCTACATTAGAACTACTCCCAATCCTGATCCTGAAGCGTCACATTCAACAATGAAGGTTTTTGAGAAGTTGGGAGTAGCCAAAATCAAAAGGTCTTTGCCACATGGCTTCCTTCAAATGCTCAAAGGATTTAGTGGCTACTTCTATCCAATGGAAGGCATTCTTCTTTACCAATGCAAAGTGAGTGGGGTTGCTATTCTACCATATCCGTACACAAATCTTCTATAGTACCCTGTTAGTCCTAGGAACCCACGTAGATTTTTGAGATTTTTGGGCCTTGGCCATTCCACCATAGCTTTGATCTTCTGAGGATCAACTTTGACGCCTTCATGGGATACAATATGACCCAAATACTCTACCTCTTGTACACCAAAAGAACATTTGGATGGCTTTGCATATAGAGTATGTTTCTCCAAAACTTCCAACACGTTATTTACATGTTGTAAGTGTTCTTCCCATGTCTTACTGTAAATCAATATGTCATCAAAGAAAACTAATACAAATTTCCTTTTAAAAGGCCTAAAAATAGTGTTCATCAAGCTTTGAAAGGTTGAGGGCGCATTTGTAAGACCAAAAGGCATTACCAAAAACTCATAATGGCCCTCATGAGTCCTAAAAGCCGTTTTATGAACATCTTCCTCTTTTATCCTAATTTGATGGTACCCTGAACGAAGATCTAATTTCGTGAAATAAACAACACCATGCAATTCATCAAGTAAATCATCAATTACTGGAATAGGAAACTTATCTTTGATGGTGTACTTGTTGAGTTCTTGGTAATCTGGACACATCCTCCATGTTTCATCCTTTTACGTACCATGACCACTAGTGAAGAATATGCACTCTGCTATGCCTGATGATACCTGCCTTCAACATTTCCTCCACCATTTTCTCGATCTCACTTTTTTGGGAATATGGGTATCTGTATGGTCTGATGTTAGGTGTTTGGCTCCCTAGAATCAACTGAATGGCATGATCATGATCCCTAACTGGTGGTAGTCCCTTTGGAATTGCATCAAAAATAGATGAGTGAGCATCCACAATCTTCTGAAGATCGGGTGGCATTGAAGACTCTATATTTTGTACTTCTATGGAAAATAGCTTTGCTATAAAGCCATCCACTCCTTTTCTAAGAACCTTCTACATCTGATGAGAGCTAATAATATATGGAGACTTAGCTACCATCCCATTTAATTTTATTTTCCTTCCATCTGAATGAAATCGCATGAACAATTCTTGGAAATTCATCTCAATAGTACCTAAGGTTGTGAGCCATTGGACCCCTAAAACAATATCTTCCCCTCCCATAGAAATAGCAAACATAGGTGAGTCTAACATGTAGTCTCCCATGGAAATCTTGATACTATGGCACTTTCTTGTGCACTTGATTGTCCCACCATCCGCAATCATAACTTGCATTTCTGGAGTTGGGTAAATAAAACAATTGAGGCGGGTAGCTAACTTACTATTTATGAAGTTATGAGTACTCCCCGAGTCAATCAACACCGTCACCTTCTATTTTTTGAGATAGCCAATAACCTTGAGTGTTTGAGGAGTACTAATACCTGACAATGCATGACAAGAAATTGTAGGTTGGTGATCCTCTACTTCATCTTCTACTAGTTCCTCAGCCTCTCCTATAATTTCAGCTTCCTCATCATCCTCATTACCTCCGTAAATATAGAACAACTTCTTCTCAACACATTTATGTCCCGGTCCATATTTTCTATCATAGTTAAAACATAATCCTTTTGCTCTCTTTTCTTCCATTTGTTGAGGAGTCAGTCTAATTGGCCTAACAAATGAAGGGGAAGAGATACTACGGTCTTTGGTGTTAATGAAAGGTGGCCTCCTACTACAAAGAATTTTTTCCTCTGCACAACGTGCCATGATAATAGAATCAAATAGCTTGATTGGATTAAACATCCACATCTCATGCTCGATGTGGTCCTTAAGACCCCCCAAGAAACAAGTCATTCAGATTCTCTTCTGGAATATTCGCCACCCTTAAGGATAGGTTTTGGAATTGATGCACATAATCTTTGACTGATCCTGTTTGTCATAAATTTTCTAATTAACTAAAGTAGTTATCTGAAACACTAGAACTATAGTGCAATTGCAACTCCTCGGTAAAAACTATCCAAGTGACACCTAGACCATTCTTTTTCCTTTGAGCACATAGCCAACGATACCAAACAAATTGGTCGTTCAAGATATAGGGATGTCAATGTCACCTTTTTTCCTGATGGTGTTTGATGTAACTCAAATAAGTTCTCCATTTGATTTATCCAATTCAGGGGATCCTTACCATCAAATTTGCGCATATCCACTTTTGGCATCATGTTTCGTGGTCATGCGATAAGTTTGATTCTGATGGGACTGGAAAAGTGATCCCATATGGTTAGTTTGTCCATGATTTTGAACTGAAGGTCCTCCTTGGTTGATATGGGCTGGATTTGGGCCATACTGGTTACCCTTTACATGTTGCATGATATCATCCAACCGATGATTGATTTGGGCTATGTCTCCTTTAGAGGCCATCTCAGATTGTACAATTCGTAACTCATACTCAAGTTGGCAAACCTTATGATCAACTGAGGTAAACCCTAGTGCTGAGGAATCTATATTTACCCCTTCTGACTCCATCTCTTCAATCACTACCCCCTCTTTATCTGGGGTTTTACCCGGAGTTACCGAATTCTTTTTTGCTCTTGTGGAAGGCCCCGCCATGATGTCAAATCTTAGGGTTTAGGGTTTCGATACAATTTCGGCCGAACAAGAAAAAACACAAAGAAGATACTAATACTATTTTTTTGAGAGATTTCCGAAAATGTAAAGAACTTAAAAATTTTCCACAATTTTCACCCTAGGGAGTGATTTTATGAAAAAACCTAAATTTGTAATAAATTTTGCAAAATAAATCAAAAAAGTCTGAAATTTTTAGGGAACCTTACTTGATATTCTTCACAACTCTGGTAAAAATATCTCCCACCAATTCGCTCTGGTTCACAATATGTGGTGGAAACAAAAAATTAGGGTTTTTGCCCTAAATTCGGCCCAGATCGCAGCTCTGATACCACTTGTAATGAAATTACTTGTATAATTCAGATTAAGAGCAATAGTAGAGCACAAAATAACACAATATTTCAGAATAATGATCTCAATATGCAATTAGAATAGCTTCGCCACTTCGAGGGGGCAACCTCCAAACCATATAACAAGACTCAAATGCTCAAATGATAATGAAATACTACCTATAATCCCCTATATATACTAGTCATATGCTATGGCCATCACCAAGGCCGACCTATTAAGCATGAGAAAGTATAAATGATATAATAAAATGATATGGTAAGCCACAAGTCGGCTACTCATATCCTAATACAAGCAATAGGTTAAGGGTATAGCGAGGCACGAAGATGTACCGAATGGAAATTGGGAAAATGGTCAATTAATGACAGGATTTTTGGTAGGTGAAGGTGTAATAAATTCACTAACTTTTTGAAAATATATATAAGTACGTGATGTGGGTTAATTTTTACCTTTGTAAACACAAGTATTTGAGTGGGCTAAGTGTGACCAAGCCAAGCGAATCATATTAAGGTGAGGAGAGTTATGAAACCAAACATGGAGAGAATATTTGAGAGTGGAAGAGGCTTGTATCCCCATTGGTGAAGGGTTTGAGTGAAGCAAAAGCATTGAGAAGGAGCTAGGGCACGTGGATTCAAGCTAGAGCATGCAATTTTGAGATTGGTTTTGAACTTACTTGACATAGAAAATAAAAGGTGGTATTTTTACAATGGCACCAAAGAAAGCATGTGTAGCAGGCACAAAGGGAAAGAAAAAGGTGGAGATTGAGGTTGAAATTTCTCCCGAGAGCAATTTTATAGAGATGCAATACCAAAAAGGAGTGACAGTCAGTCGGGATTGGGATTCACACATTCGACAATGCAAGATAAGTGATTACAATCATTGCACCACCGATAATAGGGTAGAATCTGATGCGTTGTTGAACAAGAAGACCAATAAGCACACGGTGGATTATATGCCAGTATATGATGATGCTTTGGGAGAAGTTTCTGAAGAAGGTAGGGGCTTATTAGTTATATGAATTCCCATACTTTGGAAACCCAGAGGATTTATACAAATGTCTTATGAGAATATTCCATGAGGACTTTTTCTATTTTTTTGGAAGGATGGTAAGGATCACAAAGAGCTTTGATTGCCACATTGACAGGACTGAAGGGCATAGGGATAGATATCATAAGTGATCTAACTGATAAGGAAGTTGTTATAGCCACCAAAGAAGGAGTTAGGATACTCCAAAGGTCCGCGTGGAATGGACATAGAAAAATTGAAGAAGTTTCTTGTAGTGTAGGTAGTTGCACATCTGCTCACAAAGTTAAATGATCAAGAGAGATGGTCACAAGTAAATACAATGTGGCTACACATTACAAAGAAGATGACAAAGGGAGAAATCTACAACTTGGTGGCTACATTGCAGAGACTATTATTGAGGAAGCATGCACAGTGAGAAGATAATTTTTGGTGCTATCCTACTATCTCTGGTGTTTTTAGAAATTGGAGTGCCTGATGGGCCAAAGAAAAAATTTGGGAATACCCCACAGAGAAGAAGTCCCTCGTAGATAGGTTTGAGAAATATTTATGTGAAGGATCAATGAGTGGGCTATTCAAGAAAAGTTCATAATGTGGTATGACCAACTTCACGTGGCATTTGAGGAGGAGTGGCACATTCCCAATGAGATACCCTCGGTAGTGGGCAAGGTAGTACAGTTCACGTTGTATCAACATTTCTGCATCACATGATTTTCCATGAAGGATGAGATATGTAGTCCATGGTGTAAATTTCCTATGCCTTCACCGCATGCTACTTCCAGGATTTAGTTCACAGATTCATTGATGTGTGCCAGCTAAAATTTGACATAGAAAAGGTATATTATGACTACCACACTCTAAGTAAAACATATCTATATCTAGGTCAGACTACCTACATTGAGAGGCTCATTTCAGATGTCATAAATATAAAGCTAGTAAGTTTGGATATTGCAGAAATTTGAGCTGCGCTCATATATCTTTAGCTCTAGCCTAGGCTGGAGAATAAAAATTATGTGGAGGATGAATTTCTGCTCCCAGGGCCACCTAAGGGCAAACATATAGTGGAGAATGTGCCAGCTCCAAATCCTGTTGCGACCATATAGATAAATGAGGAAGAAGAAGAACACGAAGATAGTGGAGGCTTGGATCATAGAGGTCAGAGGCATCCCATAGATAGAGTAGAGAGTGAGCATGCAGATACTCCGCTATAGACATAAGAAGTAGAAAAGGACTTGGACGTGGAAATAGTCCTCAAGAGCGCCGATTTAAAAGGGTATTCTAAAGAACCATGACCTAGGATGCAAGAACACCACATCCTGTAAGAAGATCACCTAGGCTCTCCCATCATAAAGAGTCACCTCCAAAGAAGAGAAGAAGAAATTTGAATCTTAATGAGGAGGAAGAGGAATCCGAAGAGATTGCGCACTGAACCCCAAAGCAACTGTAATATTTGGAGGATCCCAGAGATGAATATATGAGATATGAAGAAGAAGGGGTGAAAGAATTAGAAGAAACTATGGGTGAGAAAAGGAGCACAGTAGATACAACTCAGGTAGGAGGGCTAACTCCAAACCTTGGTTCTCAAGTTCCAAAGGGGCCAAGGATGAGGAGAAGTGAAGACTATTTGGTGGCAAGTATGGGCTATGTTGAGGACATAATAAAAAATGCCTGCGCCTAGTTTCAGAGCACATTGGACCTTAAGGAATTATATGGATGGGATTTGATGGACCTAGATATGTTCACTATGCACTTATGGAAAAAACTATCCTGGTCCATGCAGACTCACATGGATGAACCATATTTTGATGTATGCGAAGAGTCTTGTGTATCAAGGAGAGTGAAGAAGGCACCTTAGAGCAAGCACATGACCATAAAGCCCACTCTCATGTCTGATGAGTAGGTCAAAGCACTTCCTTAGTCAAGGTATATGTGCCTAAAGGTAGAGAAGGAAAGAGAATGAACAAAGAATTATGTATTCATTAGCATGGCAGAGGAGATTGGTGATTACATTCTGAAGGCAAGGCCTCATCTAGAACCAAATGTACTTGTCATCACCAATCTGACACTATGATAATTCACCACCGGGAACTCCTCATGCTATGATTATTTACTAATGCACAGCCTTTAGTTTAGTGGATGTAATCTAGAAACACAAAAACAAACATAACACAAGAATACCATAGACTATGATACGAAGGAATGATGAAAAATCTGAAAATATAGGTGTAAATTATAATATCAACATGAAATTGTTACAATCTCACCCATGAGGTACTTCAAGTGTTATTGACTTCACTTGCCTTCCAACAATAACTATGGGAGAAACTTCACAATTACACCTCTTAATGGCTTCTTTAATGCACCTTCAAAATGATGGCTTACTCATACAATATTTCTCACTACTTCCTTCTATGCCAAATGAGGGAAGGTGACCTCTTTATTTATAGGAATTCAGTTTATCCACCCTATCTCTAAGATAGGATAGGAAATCTCTTCCGGCCAATCATATTCCATGCCTAAACTCTTTCCTTTACATGTAGGCTTATCTTCTAAGATAAGATAAACCTTATCATCTCACATGGGTTCCACCTTTTTAGACTTTTCTACAA
The DNA here is from genome assembly GCA_018340775.1 of Taxus wallichiana var. yunnanensis. NCBI lineage: Eukaryota > Viridiplantae > Streptophyta > Pinopsida > Cupressales > Taxaceae > Taxus > Taxus wallichiana. The sequence goes on from CM031241.1 coordinate 57,672,385, forward strand.
ATAAAATACACAAAATATTTATGACATCACTCCTTGTCCTTATTACAAATATAATATTTCTAATTCCTAATCATGTAGACCCTACTTCTCTACTTACCCCAACTTTGACATTTTAACATTACTGGACCACTTACGAAAATATTTACTTTTACCACAACATTCCTTTTGTACTTTGATCATTACCGTACTCTACTTTATTGGCAAAGACCGCATCGACGGCGTTTTTTCTTCTATTAGACGCCACTACTAATTATACTTAACAACATCTTATTCCTAATACATACATTAATAAAATAGAAATTACGGAGGAAAATTTTAATGTCGACATTTTCCCCCTTCCTAGCTTCTACTCCGTCCTGAGTAGACTCTTATGGACATTCTAAAGCTGGTGCCTGGAAAATATTTAACTTTTCATGGTTGACCCATTTCATAATGGGAGTACCATCCAATTCCTCCAGTCGATATGTACCATTTTCATGCACAACTGCTATTTTGTAGGGCCCCATCCATTTGGGAAGAAATTTTCTCTGCCTTCTTTTTTTGTATCTAGAATCATATACTAGAACCAAGTCATTCACATGAAATGGAGACCAACGGATCTTTTGATCAAAGTATTCCTTCTGCTTCATTTTCTTCTTATAGCTTGTATCCTTCGTTATTTCCCTCATTTCCTCTAGAAAATGAAGATGCACCAACCTTTCTTTTACTGAATCACTTTCATCCATCCTTTCATTTTTCATAACTCTCACAATGGGAATATCAAACTCAATAGGAAGAACTGGATCAATGCCATAAGCCAACTAAAATGGGGAGTATCATGTTGCTGACTTTGATGTTTCCCTATATGCCCACAATGTTGCATGAATCCTTTTATCCCACTTATGTACCTGCAAGGTTGCATCTTTTACTAGAATTTGACATAACACAAAATTTGTTCGCTCCACCTGTCCATTTGTGTTTGGCTTGTATGTTGTTGCCTTCCTGTGCTTAATAGAAAACTTGTTGACTAGGGCTTCTACCACCTCATTAATGAAGTGGCTTCCTTGATTTGTTACAATTTCTAATGGGCAACCAAATCTAGTGACAATGCATTCATATATGAACCTTGCCACTTCATCCATGGAAGTTGTTTTCAATGGCCTAGCTTCAACCCACTTGGTTAAATAATCTGTGGCAACTACAATATACTTATTTTGGCATGGGGTAGTTGGAAGTGGACCTACAATATCTATTCCCCACTTTTCAAAGGGACCAAGTGGAATAATAGGGCATAATGGAGCTGATGAAGTCTTACGGTTACCATGTGTTTGACAAATATCACATGTCTTACAATAATTATAACAATCTCTAAAAAGAGTGGGCCAATGATAACTTGCATCCAAGATCCTTCTTGCTATAAGTTGTCTAGAGAAGTGTCCTCCACATGTACCATTGTGGAATTCTTCTATCAGCTCCTTCCCTTGATCACGTCCAACTACCCTCTCTTATACTATCCATCAGGTCCTATTCAAATAATACTCCATGCAGAATAGAATATGGATGACTGGCTTGAGTAATCTTCCTCTTAGTCTTTGCATTGGCACCATCAGGAAACTTGAATTCATTCAGATAATTCCAAATATCTATGTATTCACTAGGGATTGTGTCAAGGGATAACAATGCTGCATCTAGAAATCATCATCATCACAAGATGAACCTAAACCATCATAGGCTCAAGAGAGTGCATCTGCATTGACATGCTTCTTTCCTAGCCTATCTATAATATCAAATTCAAATTCTTGTAGAAAAATTATCCATCTTTCTATCCTCCCTGATGGGTTAGGCTTATTTACAATATATTTTAGAGCCTGATGATCTGTTACAACTATAAATTTCTACCCTAGCAAGTAATTTCTAAACTTCTTTACAAAGAAAAATGATAGCTAGAGCCTCTTTTTTAGTTATAGTATAATTTACCTCAGCACTGCTCATTTGTCTACTCCCAAAGTAAACTGGATGATCATTCCCATTTTCATCCTTTTGGCTCAGAGTACTTCCTAGTGCTACATCTGAGGCATCAATATACACAATGAATGGCTTTCTCCAATCTAGATTCTTTAAAATAGGTGAAGACACCAAAGCTTCCTTCAGTTGTTCAAAAGCTTCATGCGCCTTATTTCCTGGTTCATAAGTAACATCCTTCTTCAGAACTTAGGTTAGTGGTTGTGCAATCTTTGAGAAATTCTTGATGAACCTTCTATAGTAACCCACATGGCCTAAAAATGATCTCAACTTACTTCTATTCATAGGAAATGGTAACTCTTTGATTTTTGAAACTTTATCAGGATCAATACCAATACCATCTCTTAATACAACATGCCCTAACAAAATGCCTTTAGAACATCCAAAGACACACTTTTTAGGGTTTAGTGAGGCTTGTGCTTCATCTAACCTTTGAAATGTTGTCTCCATCTAGTGCAGGTGGTCCATCTTGCTCCCATAGATGGAAAATCATCCAAAAATACTCTGATGAAGTTCCCAATGTAGGGTTCAAACACCCTATTCATCAAACGTTAGAACGTTTCCAGAGCATTACACAACCCAAAAGGCATAACTCTATAAGAAAACGTTCCCCAAGGAGTGGTGAACATGGTCTTCAGCTGATCTTTCTCCGCTATACAAACTTGGTTGTATCCACTATATCCATCAAGAAACTATAAGCACTCCTGACCAGCTACTTCATCCAAGATCTAATTTGAGAATGGAAGAGGGTAATGATCCTTCTTTGTTGCCTTATTGAGCTTCCTATAATCAACAAAAATGCATAGCTTCCCATTATTTTTTATTGAGATCACAATGGGAGAAACCCATTCTAAATTCTCCACAACAAATATGAATCCTGCATCAAGCAACTTATCTATTTCTTCTTTTACAGTCTTCAAAAAATTAGATTCATTCTATATGGCATTTGCTTTATGGGCTTAGCACCATCTACCAGCTCAATAGAATGTTCTACCCAACTTACTTGAAGGAATTCCTTATAATCAAAAGTGAATATGTGTATGTACCTTCAAAGAGCCGGAGGTAGGATTCCTTCTCACTCTCCATCACAAAGATCACCAATCTTTATTTGTTGGAGACGATCATCAATTTCTTCTTCAGATAATTTTATGGGGTCATGAGTCGGTGTGACTAGAAGGATATCCATGACCGAAACATCAACCTCACTTTCTTCATCTTTGTGTCCACTTCACTAGTACTAGAGTAATCAGAGGATGTCCAATCATCGGGCCATCACTTGAATCCACAGTTCTGCCTTATGATGCTGAGGGATCACGTTTATCTTCACCCTCTCTCTACCACGTCCAAGTGTCATGAATCCATCATTCCAATGAGTTTCTTGCATGAACTCTCCTTAGCCATGGTCTTCCCAACAACATTGGGTATGCAACAAAGACATTTTTCATCACCCGAAAGTCTACCACACATACAACACCCATAACAGATATTTCCACATTTGAAACAATACCTTCTGGTTTAGTTTTTCCCTTATTTAATGACCTTAACATAAGTGTTGAGGGGCGATCAATTTTTAAACCCAACATATTCATTACAGACTTGGTCATTACATTAACTATAACACCTCCATCAACTAAGACATCATGAATTGAAATACCATTACATAATACCTCAGCTTGTGGAGCGTAGGGATCCACCTGTACCTCCAAAATAGGGACCTCAACCTCCTTCCTTCGTCGAGCATTGAGTCCACTTCGCAGCTCTCACCTCTTCTCATAAGACATAGCCAAGAGTTGACCATATGTAATATTTGTAGGCCTTTTGATAGATCTTCTAAGATGGAGTATGGTCCTTGTCCTTGTGAAATCAGAAAATCCTGCACACCCAACTTTCTTCTCCTATGTTTCTTACTAGTTTCTCCTTTCATCTTCTTAGGATCATTTCCATCTTGGTTATCTTTTTCTTTCTTTCTTTTTGTTACAAACACATCTAATTCATTATTTATGCTCTTATCTACTACATCAAAAGAATTCACAGGTGTTTTTCCTTTATCATTATCTCTTGTACTGATGTAGAAGCTCTATCTCGACAATTATACTTATAATGACCCTTTTATAACAACCATAACATACAACTTCAAAATATTTCTTTTTGACCTCTATCTCCTCCCTAAGAACTAAATTCCTTTCCTTGAAGAAGATTAATAGTTAACTGACCCATCTTCTTGAGTAGATCTTCATACTCAGTAGATGTACTAGGAGAAAGATTTGTGCTCACCGAGAGTGGTTGTGGATTCTAGACCAAAGGTGCTGGTGTAGGCTCTACTTTAGCAATAATTTCTTTGGGCTCCTCTTCCATGCTTTCTTCTTTCCTTCTTGCAATCTCCTTTGCTTGTTCAATGGTAGCTAGGCAGGTCATACTTCACTCGTTGTCTAATCTCTGGCTTCATCCCAAGAATGAAGTGCTTACAGAGGAGATTATCCATGCCATTCATCAACCCATCCGCTAATCCTTCCTTCCGGATCTGGGCATCGAGCTTCCTCCTTAGCTCTAGAACACGAGCATGATAATCTCTTATCTTCTCCTTCTCTCCTTGGGATAGCTTTGTGATCTCGATCATGAGATTTGCATATTTCTGTTGTTCACAAAATTCTTCAAGAAAACTTTCAGTTAATAAATCCCATGAGTTTTTCACATTATCACCTAGTGTTTCAAACCACCTAAGTGTTGAACCATCCAAAAAGGTAGGAAAAAATTCAGTCCATTGTTCCCTTCTTATGAGGCCATTAAAAATGCAAGATCGTTTAAACTCTTGAATGAAAGAGGAAGCATCTTCATTAGATTGGGCTAAAAAAATAAGAATCTTCCCCATTTTAAAAAGTAACCACAGTGAAATACCAACTCACAAGTACAATCAATAAGACTTATGTGCACAAATAATTGGACTCACTACAATAGAAAGTGACTTTACACCTTTCTACAGTAAAATGGTAATCTTACATTTACTATGGTAAAACTTGACTTACTACGGTAAAAACTGACTTTACTTTAACCGTGGTAAACAAACACTATTCACAAAAAAAAAGTAAAGTTACTATGGTAAATACTATTCATGGTAAAAAGTAAAGTTACTGTGGTAAATACTATTCACGGTAAAAGTGACTTTACCATGGTAACTACTATGCACAGTAAAAACAAGGTTACTCTCCAAATGATTTCTGACTAAGTGGGAATATCTCTCCAGAAAATCCACCAACGAGGAATGGTCCCGACAACGGAACCAAAATGTCATCACCAATCCGGCACTATGATAATTCACCACCGAACTCCTCATGCTATGATTATTTACTAATGCACAACCTTTAGTTTGGTGGATGTAATCTAGAAACACAACAACAAACATAACACAAGAATACCATAGACTATGATACAAAGGAATGATGAAAAATCTAAAAATATAGGTGTAAATTATAATATCAACATGAAATTGTTACAATCTCACCCATGAGGTACTTCAAGTGTTACTGACTTCACTTGCCTTCCAACAATAACTATGGGAGAAACTTCACAATTACACCTCTTAATGGCTTCTTTAACACACCTTCAAAATGATGGCTTACTCATACAATATTTCTCACTACTTCCTTCTATGCTAAATGAGGGAAGGTGACCTCTTTATTTATAGGAATTCAGGCTTATCCACCCTATCTCTAAGATAGGATAGGAAATATCTTCCGGCCAATCATATTCCATGCCTAAACTCTTGCCTTTACATGTAGGCTTATCTTCTAAGATAAGATAAACCTTATCATCTCACATGGGTTCCACCTTTTTAGACTTTTCTACAAATAAAATACACAAAATATTTATGACATCACTCCTTGTCCTTATTAAAAATATAATATTTCTAATTCCTAATCATGTAGACCCTACTTCTCTACTTACCCCAACTTTGACATTTTAACATTACTAGACCACTTATGAAAATATTTACTTTTTATCACAACATTCCTTTTGTACTTTGATTGTTACCATACTCTACTTTATTGGCAGCACCATACTAAGCAGCGCATTATCTTCTATTGGACGCCACTACTAATTATACTTAACAACATCTTATTCCTAATACATGCATTAATAAAATAGAAATTACGGAGGAAAATTTTAATGTCGATCAATGCATTATGTGCACACATTGGTTGATTTGGTGCTAGAAGATGGAAAAATTAGAATGTGTGCACCAAAATATGTTGAACAAGAAGCGAAATATCAAGGGCCTCTATGGTCATAAATATTTCAACTTACGAGGCATTGCTCTAGACTTTAAAGGATGAGCTACGAAAAGTAGACCAAGATCTAAACATATGTCCAAAGACTAGAAGCGTAATCGTAACAATAACTATAATTGAAGATAACAAATTTCTGAAAGAAATGAAAGATGAGACTTTAGGGCACACATAAATATTGGTACTATTAAAGTAAAAGCGTGAAGCCCTTACAACATCCTAAGATCCCCATAAGGAGAGAATAGATGAGATTGGGAAGCTCATAGCACATAAGATGGATCTTCTCGAGGGAATGATGTATGTTATGGTTAATGTTGTCTAATTATTGCATAATGAAGAAGAAAAGATTACTCAGACGAGTCCAATCCATTTCCACAGACATTCCAGAGAAGAAAAGGACCACACTGGATGAATGGTAGACATTAGAGGTTGAGATTAAAACTAAATATCCAGATTTGATCCTCCCGGTTGAAGAAGGGGAAGTCTGCAGAGTAAAGGTCTATTCTTTTATAAAATGATTCTTTGAATTCTTTCAATTATTATTATTTATTGTTGGGAACATTTCCCATTTTTAGGATGGGAATGTACTTTAGTGTCGGATAATGTTGACAAGACAAAATATTTTTCTCGGAGAAGGCACACAAAGGATTCATGCACAGAACAAGGCATATTTGAAGGCACATAAAGATAGTGGAGGAAACACGTGCTAGAACAAGTCGACTCGGGACTTAGCCGTTTTGTGAATACAAGCTATTTTTTAAAGATAGCGTGTGTAGCACACATCGGGATGGATACTTGCATGACATGTAAATGTTATTTTGGGAATGAGCGACTAATAAGTTTCATGCATGAGTTCCGGATAATAATATGATTAATTCTTCCAGCTTTAACTATAGGATTTCTAATATTAGCACACTTACATGTGTGCATGTTAATGTAAAGGCACATGGCTATTTTCATCATGCGACCTATTTTGAGAAGTGAGTAAGCGGTGAAAGGAAAGTCCCCACCCCTATAAATAAGTAGTGAACTATGTAATTTGGAGAGACTAAGTTATTGTAGAGTTATGATGTTGGATCTAATGCACACTTGAATTATGGTAATACTTGTAATTTAAAAATATTCTATGGTTTACGTGTTTAATATAATGTAGTATATTGGATGGATAACAAAGTTGTTAAACATGATCAGAATCGGTTCTTATATGGTTAATCTTATCATAGTTATTGTTTAATTCATGATTCTCTAAGATATAGATTTGGTTATGCACATCTAGAATTTTTATGGTTATTTATGGTTCCGAGTATGCTTTATCTTCATCACACTAACATCTTGCACAAGAAACTCTAAAGAGGGTCCTGTAACTTTGTGCACTTTGGGTGAGCACTCATCTCGTGACTAGGTGATGCACCAAAGGCACTGGTTTTATACAAGGGATTTTAGGCTACATCATCACCTTTAGTCACCTATACTTCACCGTTTGATCGCCAAATTTAGTAAAAATCTACAAAGAGAAAGAAACATCTTAAAAACCTAATACTCATCATATCCTACAAAGAAAAATATAGAAATGGGGAGTCGACCGACCTTGATTTTCACCTCGACTAAGTGAACATACAATCCAGTGTTGTACTACATTTTAGACTTCATGTATTTCTTCGTGTTTGTGTGTATGTAGAGTTGTGCCCTAGGTGACTCTTATCCAAGTCATGCTTGATAGTGAACAATAGCTAGATATAGAAAATGTGGATAGATGTGTTCATGGAAAAATGAACTTATCCTCCTATGAAGTATATGTAGAAGAATAAAGTCCCTTGTCCATTGAATAAATGTTAGATGGATGTTTTGATGCTCTTGTAATGCATTTAGATGTAACCTTGGGTGATGATAGTATATTCTTAGTACTTGGTCCTCTATTATGATCACATAGCTTTGTATATATATGATTACCCTATTTTAATTTCATAATTAACCACTAAAAGGCCAACTAGTAAGAAATAAGATGCCTAAACAACTAGAAAAGACCAAAAATATGTAAGTAAGATACAACGATGTCGGGGATGCCAAGAGAGGACATGGGCACTTAGGCACGACATGCTTTGGTCAAGGCGGTGGTGTCAAGACTTGGAAAAATAAAGTTTTGAAATTCGTAAGGGGAAATAAGGTGTGTAAGACTAGGAAGAAAACCAAAAAGCAAGCAAAGAGACCAAGGATAGTGGTTAATTAGTAATTTTCTCACTTTGAAATCATATGAATAGTTGTATGTGATCAAGACTAGAAATATACCCAAAGTAGGTGATTTAGTTTCGCATTTGCCCCTACTTTTTGTTGTTGAGTAAATGTATGATAACATAAAGTAGATAGGAGATGTGTACCTACTAACCATGTAGATCGATAGTGAAAAACATGCCGAGGAGACAAGAAAAAGGTGGAGTGATAAAAATATGAAGCATGGATGCTAGATAAGATGAATTTAAAATTACCCTAGTGGTGAGTGTGTATGTGTAGATGTTGCTTTATACCTATTGTCAATGTCATTTGATTCAGGATGATGTGACTTCTACTTTCCATAAGGACCGACCTATAAAAGAGAAGAGAAAACGCAATAAAATATGTGTATATGAAAATTTCAATCCAAATGAGTAAATAGTGTGTAAAAATTATGTAAATATGTGAAAAGGAACATGTGCCCTTGATCCATAATGAGTGAAAGAGATAGAAAGGGTCCTGAATATTTTTATAATAACTATTTTTGCATGATCTCGCACTAGTTGTGCCATGAACAAAAGAAGTGTATGGATAAAGGTCTAGTGTTTTTCTCCAACTTTTGATTTCTTTAAGATGTAAAAACCATTGCAGATGGTGTGTTCAAATCTAATCCATTTCAATCTAATGTCAAAATAGAAACAATGGTAGAATGCATGCATGTTGAATGTTAAAGGAATGTGCATGTCCTGTAAAATCCCCTATGTAAACTATTGTAAATTGTCCCAATATGAGAAATCCTCTATAACCTGTCCCTTTTCATAGGCGCCCAGAAGCGTCGGGATGCACAAACACTATTGGATGTGGCCGGGTATTGATTTCTGTGTTGTACTAAAGAGTCAAGTCATATTGTCGGTAGTTACTAATAATGTAGAATGTGTTATATTGGTATTGAAATGTGAATGTAAATTGATGTATGGGGTGAGTTTTACACCCAATGATTCCCCCTCATTGTGGGTGCATGTAACATTGCAAGGAGTATGCGGTCCACATGAGGAATAAACACTATGTTGAAATAGATGCCCTAGAGGTGGGAAATGTTCTTGGTATAAACCAAGGGACACACAAACAAAATGGTTTGAAAACAAGTGTTAGTGTAAACAAGATAATCATGCATGTAAAAGACAAAGTGTAATCTAGCAAGCTAGAAAATATTGTCTAATCTAGAAAAAGGAAGAATAAGTAGACCGTCAAAAGGGGTTTCAAACATTGGACATTACTCATGATGTCACAAGACATTTAAGGCATAAGTATTTTAAATCATAGATTTTGCACATAAGACAAAAGGAAAATCCTGCAAACATGGAAAACAATGACAAAGTGAGTAGAAATCAAAGTAACAGACAACCATGGTAACAAAGAGTTCCTTTAAGAAAAATATTACACATGAAGCACCCATTAGCATGTTAGAGAGATAAATGGTATGTTAAAGTGTGTATGATCTAATATTATGTAGCATGATAATATGAATAGGAAGTAGTATAAGCCAAAACAATATCACATGTGATGTGTACAAAGTGGATGCCCCCAGGAGCCTGCCAAGGGACCGGTAAGAGGTATAGAGCCAAGAATCTATGTTGCATGTAACGATCTATGTAAATTCTATGATCACAACTAGAATGACAGTGAATGTGCATGTGTATATGTTAAAGATAACTAAATACAAAGTAATTTTCTAACATGTTAAGAAAAGTGTAACATGCGAGTATAAGTAAGTAAGAACAATATACAACAAAGATATGGATTATGTTGTGGATGAGTGATATGGAATTGAATTTAGTATTATTTGTATAGAGTCACATGCCCCATGAGAAAATGTGAATGAAAATGTGTGAGATGAGGTTTGTTTATAAATTCCCCCTCTGCAGTGAAGAATGAACCATAGAACAAGAGTGCATCATCGGGAAATGGTTTGAAGTGTGCGCTAGATATATATGATTGATAAAGTGTAGAGAATAATGAGTGAGTGATTTTGGTGAGGTTAATTTCATATTTATACCCTCAACAGTTGAGTATGAACTATGGAACTAGATTTCATTATAGGGAAGTGTGTCGTGATGAATTTTCACTAAAAAGATGTCTCTTGAATGTACTGAGTGTGTAGTGTGTTTTGTGATGTGATGTGATGTGATGTGATTTTTATGTATGTATTAAGCCCTCAATAATCAAGTGTGAACCATAGCACAAGAGTGCGTCATCGGGTAATGACGATACAAATGTATCAAGATGTGTGAGACACATGTGCAAGATGAGATGTGAAGTAAGAAGTGAAATAGTAGAAGTGTGAGACACTTGAAAATGCTAGAAGAGGGGGAGAATAAGCATGATTCCCCCAAGTGTGTATTCATGAGTATGTTATATGATAAAAGTGAAAGACGAGGGTCCTCCACCTGATTATTGTGGAGATACAAGTGTGTGACCTTACTCAAAGATCGAAGTGTATGAGATAGATGATGTGTCATTGAATAAGACATATGTACTTAAGACCTTGATGGTGGTGAAAACCTATGTGAAGAAGAGCATGGAGGTGATGAACACCTATGTGGAGAAGAGCGTAGAGGTGATGAAAACCTATGTGGAGGAGACTGTGGAGGTGATGAAGGTCATTGTGAAGGAACTTGAGAAGGGGATGACCACTTATATGAAGGATTTTTCTAAGTGGTGGACCTAGATTGATTTGATGGACTAATAGACTGATGATACTAAGTAGGAAATGTGTGAGAAGGTGAGCTAGGAACAAATATTAATTTAGATTTGAGATGTCTTAAGGACTTAGATGCTCGAGAAAGTGCAATGAAAACCTCAAAAAAGGTTACGGCCATGGTGTAGATGGTATAAAACCATTAATGGTAATGAATTGTTTTTTGTGAATGAATTTTAGACAAAATTGATCCATGGAAATGATATCCTAACTATTATGGAGCCAAAAACACCTAAGAGCATGTGACACCCTTTGACTCAAGGAGACACAAGAAATGGCATAAAAATGGTAAGAGGACAAATTGATGGAAGCTAGACATAACCACATGATTTAGGGACCAGATATGAAATATACGAGAGTGGATAGATGATAGTGATAAGAAGTGCAATAGATCATGCGCTAACACGAACTAATGGATCACTCATATTGTTATTAATAAAAAAATATCCAATAGAATAATTAATATGTAATGTCTCATAGTAGAATATAGCATGATAATCATAGTCGAGAATGTAATAAATGGTGGAGATGTTTTAGCATGAGCAACTAGAAAATAAAGAGCCCATGATGAAGGTGAGGCACTACACGATATGAAGTTTTGGTTGTAGATTCAACCACTTTATTTTCATGCTTTGGAAGAGGATTGTTGAACATTTTAAGCTTGTGATTTTCATTGATCGGTCAGAGTCGGTAGGCTTAGGAAGCTCAATTGCATTATTATTGATAAGATCTTGAATAAGGTTTCAATTTTGAAACATCGATCTATATAATTCCCGATGTATTGATGATAGTTGCATTTGAAATTTCCATTGTAATTGTGAACTTTAGGATGAGATAGGTCTAGATTGAGCAGATGAGGAAGCGTAATAAGATTACTCAACCAGTTGTGGTAATAGAATATACAAGCACACAAGGAAATTTAGTAAACATGGTTAGGCGATTTACCATGAATATTTTCTGGATTATATATAACATTGATTATATCTTTAGATTTACTAGGTTTTGAAAATGGCTCGAAAGTTGATTTACTTTGAAGGTGTGTAGAAGATGAAACATGAACTCATGATAATTAGGCTTTCCTATGGATAGTAATTTATGTTCACATCACTTATGAGTATGACACAAATGATCTAATGATGGAGATGTCTTGAAGATAACACTCTCTTAAAGAGGTGGTAATAGACTTTGGAAAAATAAATCTTGAAGTTCAGAGTCCACAAGCACATTAGACATTTTAGCTAATTTATTCTTATATCGCAAGATATAATCCACTAGATTTTTATTATATCCTTGTGTAAGTTGCATGAGTTGAGCATAGGATATTTAATAGTCGATATTGATAGAAAATCGTGCAAGAAAATCATAGACTAAATGTGTAAAACATGTTACCAAGTGTACAAGTAGATCATAGAACCACGTTCACATTGCATAATCTTGAAGACTACGAGGAAATAGATTTGCTACTAAAGTATGATCATTCACATAATCTAGACATGCCACATGAAATGAAAATAGATTCTCTTGAGGGCCACCAATAGCTTTGAAATAGGTAGATTAGGAGTGACGAAATTAAGGGGAAGTGTATAAGTGTAAATGGAGAGTGCAAAAGGAGTATAAATTAATAATGTGGAACCTAGATATAGGGATGCATGAGAAGTGGCCAATTGAATTTGACGAAGTTGAGTTTACAAATATTTATATAAAGAAGTTAAACTAGGCGTATTTGAAGAAGCACTAGGTTGTGCATTATAAGCATTGGGTTGAAAGATTGGAGAGGTAATAGTGGGAATAGAAGAAGGAATATGAAGGGGTTGGGTGGAGGCCATGACAATAGAGGAAGAACTGAAAATAGGTGTTAAATTAACATCACAAGAGTTTTTATAAACAATCAAAACATGAAGAATATGTAGAAGATGAGAAGGATTATCACGTAAATATTGACGAAAATTTTTGATTTTTTAATTATTCTTTATCGACATTTTTTTCTTCATCATATGAGTGCTCACTATCAAATGCTTCAATGTTTTCAAGAGGAACTTCATGAGAGTTAGTGAGTGGATTATCAATTTCAGCCATTGATTTTGAAACCCCGTGGGAAGATGGAGGAAGTTCGAGATGTTCAAAAGTTCCAAAATGACCACTACATGTGACACGCATAAGAAGAAAACCCTATAAAGAAATTTGGAATCAAGCGGAGGGTTCACCAAAATTATTATGAAAATATTTAAATAAATAAATGCTAAATATAAATATGTAACAATGAAGTGAACATATATAGAAATGAAGTATAGATTTGACACAAACAAGTAATATACAAAAATATGAAACAAAAGAGTTACAAGAGAGGGGATAAAATACTTAGCCGATTCACAAAAAATCCTGAAAATGTTTCGAATCGGAGAATTTATGAAACAAGAATGTGAAGACACTAAATCATGTACTTTGGGTACATTTTTAGGTCCTAGTCACATATTACTATTCATATGTTTCCTAAGTAAGAAAATTTCTAATTAACCCCTCTATTTGGCCTCTTTATTTTATTTTTGTTTACCTTTTTGGTATTACGAGACATTATTTCCTAGTCCGACCTTTGACCCTTCAATTTCTCTCGAGTTCACACACTAGTTCCCATCCAGGATGTCATCTCTAGGCGCCTCCATCCCCTCTAGGTGCCCCTGACCTCTCTATATTTTTCTCAAATATTTTGTATTTTATATTCGTTTGGGAATTTGTATTTCTTGGTGGTCATCTTTTTTGGGGTTAATTATGAAATTAAATAAAGGTAATAATATAAATATAAAACTATGTGACCATAATAAAGGACCAAGCAATACTTGCATTAGCTATCATCACCTAAGGTTCCATCAAAAGGAAATTTACAAGAGCATTCAAACATCCATCTATCTCCACACTTTAGGGACAAGAGACTCGTTATTTCGCATACACGGATAGGACGGGAAGTTCATTCTTTCATGCACACATCTATCTATATTTTATACATCTATTTATTTACTCGTTATTCAAGTGCAACACACACAAGAACCACCTAGGGAAAGATTTTGAAACACGCACACACACTTAGAACTACATTGGGTATGTTATATAGTGAATCACACAATCGTAAGGTCACTCTTTTGACATTCGAGGAAAGTATGTCCCCTCATTTGCATTATATTATTTTTCAGATTTGATGCATTTTGGGGTTTTGCATGTCATTTCTTCATCGCAGTTACAAGAGGAATCTAGAAACTTTGTGCGACATACTAGCGATAGGAAGCGAACGATAATTAATACCTCACAACCCTATGAATTTGGTTTTCCAAGGTTCTAAGCAGCCACAGGAACCCAAGAGAGGTATGTAGTGCCTCATGTGCCCTTGACCCAGTCTATGCACCCTAGTCCAAGAAGATCCTATAGCTACACAATTTTATTAGCTTCGGTGTGAAACTTCTCTCTTTTTGTTCATAATTTTTTCACTTTAGTACATCTAGATTTAATTTCAAATCAGCTAAGTACTTTAATCCATTCTTTTACAACTATGGTTTCATTTTTCTAGCTTATTTTTCTTGGGTCGATCTGCATTTCATTGCATATCTATTTACCAACGTTGTTACATATTTAGATTAGCATTTATTTAAATCAATATTTTCTTAATCATTTTAATGAACCCACATTTTAATACTCTTGGTCATTCTATTTCTTCTTTCATGGCTCTTAAAATTTCTCAAATTTCTTTTTATGATTTAATTCAAATGCATCCTAATTGCCAAGTTTTTCATAAAAATCCCTAGACACCATGTATCTCCCTAGCGATACACTGCCACATCAAGTGAGTGTTATTTTTGATAATCTATCTCGAAAACCCTATTCTTCATGATCTTCCATCTAATCAACCCGTGTTGTAATCAATTCAAGCTTTGAATTTTTTATTTCAAGACAAATTTTAGGCTATGCAATCCATGATTACATCTCTTAAATATGAAACCAAACATCTTAAAGATGGTTCTCGGGTTCATGTTTGTTATCCTTCATCTCATCTTCATTCTATGTTTTCTACATGTGCTGATATTAGTGAACCTCAAATCTTTCCACTCCTCATGCCTATGAATTTTGCACTCAATGTTATGTAACAAGATATTCTTCCACATCTCATAGCTCATAAATTGATAAGTTTTCCAGCCACTCATTTCTATCCTCCTTATCACCGATCAAATATCAAGGTCTCCCTTTTTTCTTATCATAAAATTAATGGAAACAATGAAAATTATTTCTATTCTTTACAATGGAGAATAAAACATCTTGAGCATCAAGGTTTTATCTCATTCATTGTAGGAAATTATGCTACATGGTCATCTCCAATCAGTAACATCCCATTGGGTTCCTAAATCTTATTCATCTATGTCTAATGAGCATCATGCTACCACTTCTAATGTGGCTCCTTCATTCAATCTAGTGTCACCTATTGAACCCATTCCAGCTAAGAAATCACCTCTCAAGGTTCTTCTTCCATCACCTCCTCCTCTTAAGTCATATAGAACATTATCGAGTAAAACTAGGAAACCTCCTTTAACTATTGGTACAACTCCTCCACCTCTCAAGTCTTCTATGGAAAATAAGAAACCACTCACTACGCAAGACCACCAAAATCTGGTTTTCCTCTTTCAACTTCTACCACCCGAGGTCGTTTCACCATCTCCACTTCAACATCTAATCACTTTTTGTCAAGAAAATTGTTCCTTACTTTAATCCTAGAAACTGATTTCAAACACCGTCATAAATAATCATCTCTTACACACTTGGGGGCATCATGCTTACTCTTCCCACCTTCTATCATTTTTAGGTGTCTTACATTTATTATACTTCACTTCATACTTCACATTTAGTCTTTCACACATATCTTACACATCTTGATATAGTTGTATCTTCATCACCTAATGATGCACTCTTGTGCTGAGGTTCACACTTGACTATTGAGGGAATACTATATACATAAACCTCACACACTACACAATTCATTCTTCACACACACTTAACATCTCTTTCTCGTAGATTCTATAACACACTATGCACATTATTCACTCTATACATTCACGATGTATAATTCTTGTATTTAATTTTACATGTTGCACTCATTACCCTATGACACACTTTAGTTCCACGGTTCACACTTGAATTTTGAGGGCATACTACATACACGAAGCTCACACACTACACACTTAACACTTAACACATTCATGGAATCTCTTTCTCACAAATATCTCTATTACATATCGCATGTACGCACACTATACAAATTCATGTTAAATCTTTCTTGCATCTACTTTTACATGCTGCTCTCATTACCGTATGACACACTCTAGTTCCATGGTTCACACTTGAAATTTGAGGGAATATTACATGCACGAATCTCACACACTACACACTTCAAACTCCAAACATTCATGGAATCTCTTTCTCACAACTTCATTTTACGGATCATGTGCAAAGTGCACACTAGACAAATTCATGTTATATATTTCTTGCATCTACTATTACATAATGCGCTCATTACCCTATGATTCACTCTAGTTCCATGGTTGATACTCAATTTATGAGGGTATCAATCTAAAATTAACCCCACCATACTTAATCACTCACACTCTTTACGCTATATGCTTTCATGATCATATCTTTCTAGTGTACCATTTAAACCATTTCCTGATAGCACACTCTTATTTTATGGTTCATTGCCAACTACTGAGGGGGCATGTATAAATGAACCTCATCTCATGCATACTCATTCATAATCACTCGGGGGTATGCTTCTCCTATCACACTAAAACTACACTACATTCCTTTTCACACTCACAACATACTACATATCTTGGTTATAATTACATTTGCTTTCTTATTCTCACATGTATACTTTACTACACATGCTATTCGGATAAATTGTATGTCATTATATTTACCATATGCATATGTGTGTTCACTTTCCTTCTAGTTTTGATTGCAATATTTACACATATATTTACACGCACCATGGATGTTTGGCATACTACCTCATACTAGTATCATAGCGGCTCCCATGACATCCACTTTTGCACACACTACATGCGTTATTGTTTTAATTTTCATAAAACATTACTATATCAGATTATATATGCTTTGACATAATTTTCTATCTTTCTAACATGCTAACAGTGCTTCATTTGTAGCATTTTATTTATAGATCTATTTGCTTCCATGGTTGTCCGATTCTCCGGTTTCTACTATTTTCGTTTGTTTTCCATTTTTGTGGCATTTTCCCTTTTTCTTTCTTATTCACTTCTTTGTTCTTTTGGCTGCTTCACCTTGTTCATCTTGTGATATCATGAGTGATGTTCCATTTTACAACCCACCTTTTCGGTCTACACTATCTTATTGTGTATTGTCTTCTTACATTTTAGCTTTACATATTTTCTTCTTTTTAGCCAACGTATATCTTTTCTTATTTCATGCGTGTTTATCTTGCGTGTACCAACACATGTTATTTCACCGAATAGTTTGTGTAAAATAGATAAGGTAATAGGTTAGGAGAAATACCTATAAGATCAAATGTCAAAGGTTGAATGTGTATGTTATTGAATTTTCGATCTGAGTTGATCGTGGAGAGCTTCCCTTTAGCTAGGAGGAACAACTTGTAAGAAACATAACAAGACCACAAAATAGCATTAATAATATAGGTTAGTGGACCCTAGCGAGTGCTAGATCCAGAAGCGAGGTGCTTCCTAGAAGGTTTTCAATCCACTTTCAAATACAATTTAATGCAACAAATACCATGAAATAAGGAAATCCTACTGTAGTTGTACAATTTAGGTATCTTGTGCTAATACAATAAGTAAATATAATCTAACAAGAAAAGTTATGATTAGATCCGAGAGGTTTGGTAGGTTGTTCTGGGTTTTGTAGGTCTAATAGAGGTCTGATAAAGGGTCTAGGACTGATCAGGTGAGGTCTGGGTTAGTTTTGGTTGAATTGAAGGCTTTTTGGTTAGAGGGTATAAAATGACACAGAGACCGATATCAGTCAGTGACCAACACCAATATAGGGGTGAAACCGACAATGGTAGGGTAAACCGACGTCGGTAGGGGAAATGGGTAATAACTTAATAAAAATGGATTTTGGGCCTCTCTATGATTGCACAGAGTGAGGAAGGTGTGGTTAGGCTTGTAATATAACTGAGAAGACTCAAGAATGTAGAGAAAGAGGTTAGGAAAGGTGGAAAGAATTGAAATGGTTGGGTAGGTGGATTGGTGGGAAGATGGAAATATCCGGGTAATAGCAGAAATGGAAATACTTGAAGGAAGTAAAAGATCTACAGTAAAGTAAGCACAAATGTTTAAAATCACATTAAGCACTTTTTTCTATGAAGATCTCATGACTAAAGGTGGTTGTTGATTGATCGGTGATGTGATGGTTGCTTTAATTTCATGGAACTGCAGCTCATGTGTCCCTGTAGATACTCCAATGATCTAGAAGAGAACTTTGTTGCTTTTTTGCACTCTAGTGGTGTGTCATCATCATTTTAATGAAGGAATGGCTAAGAGATTCTCTCTTGATTGAAATACAAGTCCCAAAACTAAAATGACCAACCCATGTAGAGAGTTGTAAATTCGTATATAAAAGAACCGATGGTTGTTTAGGTGCTTGATGTTGGTCAAGGATAAACCACCATCGGTTACGGTGAATTAATCCAAGTTACCAAAAATAGCCTGATCTTTACTATTTTTGGCATGATTTTGATTGTTAATCTGGGTCTCAAGTGAGGGTTGGCACTTAGATAAGTAGGAGTGTTGTTGGAGAAGGAATAGGAATTTAATTTTAGGGTTAGACTAAGTCCCAATTGGTTGGGATAAGTAGGGACCTAGTCTTAATTAATTAATAGGCTAGGCATAAATCCATGGTGAGGTGTCTAGGTTATGTGTAAATTAACTTAATTAAAGTAATTACATTAATTAATAATGTGAGTGTTGATGCAAAATCACAACACCCCCGGATGCGGATCGGTTTCTAGGTTGATCACTTTGGCATCCAAAGTGTGATTGCATAACATTGAATCCTTTCTCCAAGTGTGGGACTTGAAAAATTGAGAAAGGATTCTCCAGAGAAGGTTGGTTCATATTCCTCTATTCGGATGCACAAATATGCGAGAGGGTTTTCTCAAAACCTAATCTAATCTGCCAAGGAGAAAAGGTAAGAGGATGCATAAAATAAATCTAAGCTAATAGAGGTGATGCACCGAGGAATGAAGAACACCTATTTTGCCAAGATAAACACGAGACCATTTGAATGTAATATAAGATCATGCACAGATGAAAAAACCTGTAGTGAAAGACCAGGAGGATGCAAAAATGAACACAGAGAGGGTTGAGAATCATCCACATACATTTATTACTTGCTAAAAAGATTGATAGAATACACTATAGAATGCCATGAGGTAGAATAGTATTACAGTTCAAATGAGAGGTTCGAACTCCATAAATTCCCCTGAGGAGAAGAAGGGAGAGGCAAAACAGAAAAATGTTCGACCTTTTAAAAGAAGCTCCTCTTTAAAATATATAGAAAGAATGAGAGAGGGAAGAGAGACAGAAAATCCAAATCTACCCCAACCACCTCCGTGTTGCATTCAATTTATCTCATTATGGCGAAGCGGCGGATCTGGCAAAACGGCGGGGTACATCTAATGTGACAGCGTGAATGTCCTGCTACATTGAAGTTATTTGTTGAAGCATTACTTCGCTTGTTATTTCGTGCCGAGGAGTTTCTTGATTTTCTCTCTCAAACTAAACCAAAATGCAAGATTGACCCCGGAATCATGTAGAGAATTTCACCACTTTCCATTGATATAAAGAACGTGCAAATCCGAGCTCTGGATCGAAAGACATGATGATATGAAGAGGGTACTGCATGAACAGACTCAAAACGGATTTTAAAATCTTTCTCACGCTTCGCCACTGGATGACACGTGGCGGGCTCTAATTCACTTTGAATAATTCTCTCTCCTCCACCTTTCGGCAAGCTTTTTTGAAATTTCCCTGTGGGCCCTAGCCAAGACACGTGGCACTATCCCATTGGTTCGGGCTGACCCTTCAAAACTTTCCCTTTGACTTTTTGACCTTTTCCATTGTGACACGTGTCATGATTTGATTGGTCTGCGGGCCTACCGGCTCTTTCGTGCCCTTCGCGTCTTTTTGTTCTAGATGTCCCAGTGTTGTTTGGGACAGAAACCTCCGATCCGTCTGAAATGGGCTTCCTCATCCCTCATTTGGCCGATGACACGTGGCATGCATTAATTAGCTTTCGGCTCCTTCGGCGATCCGTGTCTGCCGCATACTTTTGTCCCACATGTCCCAAACTGCCTGGAACAAAATCTTCCAGTTCGCTCGGTTCACATACTTTTGTCCCAGATGTCCCAAAGCAGTTAGTGCGAAAGTTCTCCTTTTCGGGTGAACCGGATGGTTTGACGCCTCGCGGCCCAGATGTCCCATTTGCTTCCGAACTGCTTTGTTCTCATTTCGGCTTATCCGGGTGGTTCACGTACTTCACGTACTCTTGTCCCGAATCGTCCCCCGCTCAACAAGCTTAGTCATTTTTCTTCCTCTTTCAATCGGATTGGCTTCCCACGTCCGTCGCGTACCTACGGCCTAGATGTCCCAATTCCTTCCTGGATCGCTGGCGGAAAGTCGGCCGATCCGCGTCTTTCGCGTATATTTGTTCCAACTGTCCCAAAGGAAACCTTGACAAAGACTTAGCTAATTTTCACGATTTTTCCTATTTCAATCTACTTGCTTGGGCTGGAAAAACTTCGATGCATGTTATCGAAATTTACCCTGGGGGTGAAATTTTGATAACATTTTATGACTTCAGGGGGTCACCTGCCTACTAGGTAGAAGATCAGTGGCCTTTTAGCGATCTATTGGGCATGGAGTCATAAGCAATAACCTCGAAATGAGCCGATATCTAATCCCGAGCCTCGATATCGCAACTTCTTCTCCAAAGAACACTCTCAAATCGTAGAAAACAACCCGAGAGCAACAAAACTCATGCCCAAAGCACTTAGGGAAATAGAAACCTAACTACCACAGGACAATGTGCATACACACTTAGAGGAATTAAAAATCTAAACTAATATTTACAAGGGTAAACCTTTTCTTTTCCAGTAGCAATGTTTAAGATAGATTCCGTTAACCGGAATCGGAAGTTCCTCTCCATCCAATGCAAAGAAATTGGAAGGCATTACTATTTTTGCATCCCGTGACCATGTAGGGACCACTCCAGATGGCATCAAACTTGGAATGCCTTCCTGGTTTTGCCCGATCTGCATCCCATTTCAGAACTAGGTCCCCTTCCTGGAAGGTCCTTGCTCTTGCTCTCTTATCAAACCATCTTTTTACTAAGGCCTGATCCTTTTCAATCGTCTGAACTGCATGTTCTCTGATTTCTTCTAATTCCATCAATTCTGCATACCTGACCTCCATTGGTTCGAACTCAGATAACTCAAACTGCTTCATGAGCTCCAAGGCTGGCAATTCTAATGATATAGGCAATACTGCCTCCTTCCCATAGACCAACTTGTAGGGAGAATTACCTATAGACCTCTTTGGTGTTATCCTGTCAGCCCATAACGCTGATTTTAGCCTTGTATGCCATGTTCTTTGATTTTCATCCAGAGTCCTTCTGATGATTTTTAGCAAATTCTTGTTTGTGGACTCTGCCTGTCCATTACCCTGCGGGTAATAATTTGAAGAGGTGCTCAAATAGATTCCATTCTTGACAGCCCATTCTGTAATTTTTGAACCTATGAATGCTAATGCATTATCTGATATGATGGTGGCCGGCACACCGAACCTGGTTGCTATTTCTTCATAAAAGTCTAGTATGTTAGACTCACTTGCCTCTTTGAGCGCTACTGCTTCGGTCCACTTGGTGAAATAGTCTGTCACATGAGAATCCACTTGTGGCCTTGACTCGAATTGGGATTGATGACTCCAATGAAGTCCAGTCCCCATTGCATGAATGGATGATCTACTGAAATTGGATGAAGGGGCAGTGCTGCTAACCTTCCTTTCCCTGTGAAGAATGCACATTTCTTGCATTTCTTAACCCATGAGTAGCAATCATTGAATACAGTAGGCCAATAGTAACCAGCTTTCATGATTTTGAGAGTGCATTAGTCATGGGGTGAAATGGCCGCCTGCCTCCCGTCATGGAACTCATGTAAGATCCTCTCAACTCCGACTGTCCCAATGCATCTTAATAGAACACCGTTGATGTCTTTTTTAAACAAAACACCATCAACAAGCACATATGGAACTGCTTGTAATCTGAAGTACCTTCTTTTTGCTTTGCTCATTTCTGGAGGGCACATGCCCGTCTGTAGGAAATGTATCATATTCTGAGTCCAACAGGGAGTGGACACATCATCATTTTCCTATTCTTGATCATCCTGTAATAGCAGGACAGCGTCTTCTTCATCTTCTGGGTCGTCTGGTTGTTTGGAAGCGAGCTGCTCACACAAACCTTTGCCTCTTACCAGCTTGGTGATCTTGATCTCAATGTCATACTCCATGACATGAGTGATCCATCCTGCCCTTTTCTCATTCAAATCCTTGTTGAGGAGGAAGTCCTTAACCCCAACATGTGAGACTAGCAACTGGACCTTGTTGTTTGAGACTAAATGCTTGAATTTCTTCAAGCTTCTGATTACTGCAAGCACATGCTTTTCAATAAAAGAGTACCTCACTTCGCAGTCATCTAGGCTCTGGCTGAAGAAGGCAATTGGCTATTCATCATTATCTTTGTTCTGTTGTACCAGAATGGCAGAAATAGTGTCATCACCTCCAAATGCATAGAGGATGAAATCCTTGGAAAAGTCTAGGTTGATGAGAGTGGGTGCTTGGAAGATGGCTTCTTTGATTGCTTCAAAACTCTCCTTGCCTTCTGTCGTCCACTTGAAAGCCATGCTTTTCCTTAACATTTTGGTGATGGGCTTGACAAGGGCTGCAAAATTTGGGACAAACCTCCGAACAAATTTTATCCTTCCCAGGAAACTCTGAAGGGCTTTCTTGTGGCTTGGCAATGGTAGTGCTCTTATGGCTTCAACCCTCTCTGGATCAATTACTAATCCTTCCTTGAAGACAATATGGCCAAGGAGCTTCCTTCATGTGCAAGAAATATGCACTTCTTAGGATTCAAAGACACTCCAAACTTTCTACACCTCTGAAACACTTGCCTGAGGTGAAAGAGATGGTCTGCTGCATTCTTTGAGAAGACAGTGATATCATCTAGGTATACTAGCACTATCTTGTTGATCAAGCCTTTGAATGCCATATCCATAGCTCGCTGGAATGTTTCTCCGGCATTCGACAGTCCAAATGGCATCTTCTTGTAAGCATATGTGCCCCATTTGGTTGTGAAGGTTGTCTTGAACTGGTCTTCCTCCTTCACCATAATCTGATTGAAGCCTGAGTAACCATCAAGTAGTGAAAACCTTTCTGAACCAGCTACGACCTGCAATATTTGCTCCATGGAAGGGAGTGGATAATGGTCCTTGAGAGAGGCTCTATTCAAATCTCTGAAGTCAACACATAGCCTGATCTCTCCACTCTTCTTTCTGACTGGAACTAAGTTGGCAACCCAACTAGAATGCTTGATTGGGAATATGATTCTTGACTCAATCAGCTTGTCCAATTCTTTCCTCATGAGAGGCTCCATGTGTGGATTGACTGGTCTCTGTTTCTTCCTGACAGGCTTAGTATTTGGATCCAATTCGATGGTATGCTGAGCTAAGTTGGGATTGAAACCTTTCAAGTCTTCATAGCTCCAAGCAAACACGTCAGGGAACTCTTGACATAGCTATATGAACTCACACCTTTCTTGCTCAGTTGTCATCTTTCCAATTTGCAATGGCTTGTTCTCTTCTACCAATATGGATACCGAATATTCTCTCTTGACCTGAATGTTTTCTTTCTCCTTTCTAAACTGATCATTGGGGTTAAAAATGGACTCCAAAGTGATAAGTCCCTTGGGCAGCTTGTCAGTTCTCAGCTGTATCACTTGGTCACCATATTGCTGTTCCAACTTTTCTTGATTCTTAGCTGAGAACTCAGCTTCTTCTTGCAAGAAATGGATGATTTGCTGGTCATTCTCAAATACTTGCCAACTGACATCATTATCCGGCACTGAAGGCCTCACAATCACGTGGATGTTTGGTCTGTACCTTGTCTTGTTGAATGTTTTCCACAATGTCAAAGGCTGCCCCTACTGCTGCAAGCCTGTCAGCAGCTTGATTCTCTTTCCTAGGAATGGCTTTGATGCCGAAACCCTCAAAATCTTCCATGAGGTCCCACACCCTGTTCTTGTAGCACCTGAGTAGATCATTTTTGGCAGCATGTTGTCCCTTGACCTGATTTACAATCAATTCACTGTCCCCAAAGACTTGCAAGTTCTTTATTTTTTTCTTGATTTCCCAATGCATCCCTTGCACCAAGGCTTCATATTCAGCAGTGTTATTGGAGCATGCAAATTGAAATCTAAAAGCTGAATAGTATTTAATTCCTTGAGGTGAAACAAGCACAGCTCCACCTCCTGCACCTTGTCTACTCCTTGATCCATCAAAAAACAGCTGTCATACCTCATTGTCATCCTTGTGGTCTGGCTTGATGATGCTAGGAATAGGTTGACTTTCTTCGTGTATACAATAGACTCCTAGCTCAGATTCTTCTACTTCTTGATAAGGATCAAAAGCATGTACCTTGCTTGCCCATTCATCAAGAGTTAAATCTGGGATACTTCCAACCTTAGTGTCAGCTTCATCAGTGCTAGGGTGATCTTCTTGATCAAATGCCGAGCAATTGACATTAATCTGACTTGGAGTGTAGGGCTCAATATGGAAGTTTGCAATAGGTTCAGATCTGATTGTGGTCTTAGTTCCATATCTTGTCCTAAATAGCATGTGAGACCAATCAACGGACAAATATCCCCCAATCTTGGCAGTGAAGTCCCTTGACAAACATAGGGCAAAGAGTGGTGGAAGGTCTATAACTGACACATCTTGTAAAACAACAACATTTGGACATGCGTGCAAGGTAAGACTCAAATTTCTAATCACTCCAACTGTTGCTATTGCTGTCCCATCCAACTGCACTACTCCCTTAGATGTTATTTCATACTAGAGCCCTAACTGATCAGCTATCTATTTAGGCATTACTGAGCTACTTGCCCCGGAGTCTATCATGCAATTGTGCACTAGCTGATTTCCAATGATTAACGAAACATAGAAAGGAGGGGGTTTCAACATCTTACCTTGTTGTCCTCCATGACTTCCTTTAGATTGGGCAGCATTTGTAAGCACTTTGTCTTGCATCTGCTGATTCGAAGCTGGCCAGTCCTTCATGGCAGCTTGCAGCAGATCTCTTTGGCCTGGGATAGATAGGGATTCCCACATAGATATATTGACGTTTGTTTTCTTCATCTGATCAATGATACTGAATGGAGATGAAGTACCCTTTTGTTGTCCCTTGGTTTGCACATTCACCTCTTGTACGTGGGCAGCAACAGCTGGCATTTGAGTTGGCCTAGAGGCTGTTCTTGGCTGCCCTTGTGCATTTGAAACTGGGTTTTGCTTGCCAATCATTTGAGGAGCCGTGGAAGGTTGTGGATTGGCTGGGGCTAATGGCTGTTCTTCACCCAAATTTCTCCTTTTTGACCTTGTGTTGGCTGCAACACCTTGAGAAACTACCTGATTCATGCCACAGAAATCCTCTGCTTGCCAATTTACCAATGTGGTGTCATTTGGGGCTGATTGTTGTTGGAATGTTTCTTGCTGAGGTGCTTCATGCTGCTGATCTCCTTCGTGGCTGGGCTCTTGCGACCCACCGACGGTTTGCACCATCAGGGCCTGATTTAATGCACCATTAAAGCACATTGATTGGTTATGTGGCTGACTACACGGGAAACACCAATCATATTCCTGGGCCATGTTATTTTGCACCGGTACCAGAGCTCTAGATGTGGATGCAACATTGGGATTATAGGGCTGAAATGGTCTGTTGGCAGGAGGCCTTGCTTGATTCTGATTTACAGCTGGATTGGGTGGCCTTTGAGGCTGATATGGCTGCCTATTAGGTTGAGCTTGAGGCTGATACGAAGGTCTAAAACCTTGAGCTTGCTGTCTTTTGAGTGTAACCAGCTCATTACCTAAATTTTGCAGTTGCTTCATGACTTCTTGAAGTTCATTTGAGGCACTAGAAGATGAAGTAGAAGCTTCATTTGAACTCTGATTTCTAGGAGTGGGAATAGGAGCTAAGACAGGTGCTTGACTAGTACTTGGGCTCTCTAAACTTGGATATAATGGCATTGGAGGCCTAGGAGCCAATTTACCAGCTTGGATAAGACAGTTTTCGGCTCTAATGGCAATGCTATAAGTAGCAGGTAAGGTTGTGCCTCCCATAGATTGAATTAACATAGAAATATCAGAATTCAAAGCTTTAAGATAGTATAGAAAAGCACCTTCTGCTGTTGGCCTGACTGCCACTGGAATCCTATCCCAAGACCTTTGAAATCTGAAGTTGAAATCAGTCAGCTGCTCGTTGGGGGCTCTCTTGATAGTTGTCAATTGTTCTAGTAGAGACAAATTGTCTCCCTTTTCTCCAAACTGCTCATGGAGAACTATGCATAACTGATTCCAATTTGTGATAGAACCAGCTTCAAGGCTCCTGAACCATTGCAATGCCTTCCCTTTGAACGATGATGCCAGCAATTTGACAGCCACATCCATTTCATTTATCTCATGGATTGCACAGACGTTAGCAATGTCTTTGACATGATCACCAGGAGTGGTATGATTTTCTCCAGTGAAAAATGGAATGTTCTTCAATGCTGCAATTGGAACTGGATTCTGTGCATTGAGGGCAAGTGGGCTACTGCCAGTGAAATTGACAAAGGGATTTAGTGGTTGCACCATTCTGATTGGCCTGAGAACCCTTGTTGATGCGAGAAAAGGTCTACCAGGTGGAGGTGTAGACAAAGTTCTATTAGGTGGAGACGCAGATCTTTGAGCTCTTCTTCCCCTTCTTTCTCTACCTGGAGATAGATGTAGATAAACAAACAATCCTTCCTCCCTAGTTCTTGATCTGGTCTGTATTCTTCTCATAAATTTGCCAGGCTTGGACTGCTGAAACCAGTGGATTATGCCTCTTTTGGAGTCACCAGATGTGCGATTTTAAAGCTCCTTCAAATTTGGAACTTACAACAAGTGCACATCGATCTTGTTGTAATGAAAGTGAAGACCTCTAAGGTCCCACCGGGCGTGCCAAAACTGTTGATGCAAAATCACAACACCCCTGGATGCAGATCAGGTTTCTAGGTTGATCATTTTGGCATCCAATGTGATTGCATAACATTGAATCCTTTCTCCAAGTGTGGGACTTGAAAAATTGAGAAAGGATTCTCCAGAGAACGCTGGTTCCTATTTCTCTGTTCAGATGCACACGAAATATGCAAAGGGTTTTCTCAAAACCTAATCTAATCTGCCAAGGAGACAAGGTAAGAAAATGCATAAAAATAAATCTAAACTAATGGAGGTGATGCACCGAGGAATGAAGAACACTTATTTTGCCAATAAACACAGACCACTTGAATGTGATATAAGATCATGCACGATGAAAGAACCTGCAGTAAAAGACCAGGAGGATGCAAAATGAACACAGAGAGGGTTGAGAATCATCCACAGACATGTATTACTTGCTCCAAAGATTGATACAATACACTACAGAATGCCAAGAGGTAGAATAGTATTACAGTTCAAATGAGAGGTTCGAACTCCACAAATTCGCCTGAGGAGAAGAAGGGAGAGGCAAAACAGAAAAATGTTTGACCTTTTAAAAGAAGCTCCTCTTTACAATATATAGAAAGAATGAGAGAGGGAAGAGAGAGAGAAAGCCAAATCTACCCCAACCACCTCCAGGTTGCATTCAATTTATCTCATTATGGCAGAAGCGGCGGATCCTGGAAAAACGGCGGGCTGTCTAACGAGTGGCGGCCCATCGCTCTTGCATTGAAGCATTACTTACTACTTGTTATTTCACGCCGAGGCGTTTCTTGATTTTCTCTCTCCAAACTAAACCAAAATGCAAGATTGACCCCGAAATCGTGTAGATAATTTCACCATCTTTCCATTGATATAAAGAACGTGCAAATCCGAGAGCTCTGGATTGAAAGATATGATGATCGAAGATTTAGGGCATGGAGCAGACCAAAACGGATTTTGAAATCTTTCCGCGCTTCGCCACTGGATGACATGTGGCGTGCTCGATTCACCGAATAATTCTCTCTCCCCCACCTTTCGGTGGGATTTTTGAAATTTCCTGTGGGCCCTAGCCAGGACACGTGGTACTATCCCATTGGTTCGGGCTGACCCTTCAAAACTCGCCCTTTGACTTTTTGACCTTTTCCATTGTGATATGTGTCATGATTTGATTGGTCTACGGGCTCTTTGGCTCTTTTGCGCCCTTCACATCTTTTTTTCTTTGGATGTCCCGTCTTTGTTTGGGACAGAAACCTCTGATCCACCCGAAATGGGCTTCCTCGTCCTTCATTTGGCCGATGACACGTGGCATGCATTGATTGGCTTTTGGCTCCTTCGGCGATCTGTGCCTGCCACATACTTTTGTCCCACATGTCCCAACTGCCTAGAAAAAAATCTTCCGGTTCACCGGTTTGCGTACTTTTGTCCCAGATGTCCCAAAGCAGTTAGTGTGAAAGTTCTCCTTTTCGGCGAACCCGAGGTTCGCGTCCTCGTGGCCCGATGTCCCATTTGCTTCCGGGACTGTTTGTTCTCATTTCGCCGATCCGGGTGGTTCGCGTACTTCGCATACTCTTGTCTGATTTGTCCCACTCGGCGATTAGTCATTTTCTTCCTCTTTCGGCCCGGATCGGCTTCCGCGTCCCGCCGCGTACTGCGGCCTAGATGTCCCGGTTCCTTCCGGACTACCTAGTGGCAAGTCGGCCGATCCGCGTCTTTTGCGTATATTTGTTCCGAATGTCCCAAAGGAAACCTTGAGAAATACTTAACCAATTTTCACGATTTTTCCTTTTTCAATCTACTTGCTTGAAGCGCAAAAAACTCGATGCATGTTATCGAAATTTACCCTGGGGGGTGAAATTTTGATAAAAGTGAGGATGAACATTAATTCAACTGTAAGTAATTAAATTAATATGAATGGAGGTAAGGGGTCATGGTTAGGTGAATATGTTACGTTAATTAATTAAAGGGAATCAAGGGAGTGTGACCCAAATTTGGTGTCTACACATGTCTTCTAGCCATTTTTCTTGAGTGTGACTTTGTTTATACCAAGAACATTACCTCCCCACTTACGGGGCATCCATTTTAGTTCTACGATCAGTCCTCCTTTGGGCGATACACTCCTTAGTGATGTCTCATGCACCCAAAATGAGGTAGGCATCATTTGGTGAAAACCTCACCCCGTACAACATCTTACGGTAATAATTTAGTATCAGACAACACAATCTTCAATATCGAAATGGCCTAGAATATAACTTGGGTACTCGCCACTGCATAGATAGTGGTTCCTTGCACCAAACATTAGCTCCTAGGTTCCCCGATCCTTTCTAGATGCCTCGTGACCATGGGATAGTTACGCAACATTTTTTAACTAATCACATTTTCGGAAGTTTACACAACAGATTTTACAGGACAGATAGTCCTTCAACACTCATCATGCATGCATTACACCTTTCTTTTCTACTTTCACATTGAATTGAAATGGATCAAATTTTTACACACAATGCAGTAGTGATGTATTTACTTGGAAGCGATTAAATGTTGGAGAAAAACACTAGACATTTCTTCCTACACTTCTTCTATACTTGGCACAGCTAGCGTGAGATCTCCCTAAAAACTCACATTCAGCGCAACTGGCATGAGATCACCCAAAAAAAAAATTCTTCTATAACATTATCGGGACTTTTTATCTCTTTCACTCATCATGGATCACATGCACATGTTCCTTTTCACATTTTTACATATTTTCTTACATACATTTTACGCGTTTTGATCAAATTTCTCATATATACGTATTTGACTACTTTTTCATTCTTCTCTTTTGCAATCCTATCCTTATGGGAAGTAGTATTCAAATCAAGTGACATCAACAACAATTAAAAAAGTGACATCCACGCATACACTTTCACCCCTAGGTTTGTCATCATCTGTTTCACTTCTGCTCTCTAGCCATGCTTCATATTTTTATCATTCCACACTTTTTTTCATCTCTCCTCAAGCATGCTTTTCGCCATCAATATACATGGTTATTAATTACCCATCTCTTATCTACTTTATGTTATCGATCATTCTCTTAACAACATAAAGTGGGGAAAATTTGACACTAAATCATGCACTTTTGGTAAATTTCTAGGTCCTAGTCACATATTACTATTCATATGATTCTTAAGTAAGAAAAGTATTAATTTACCCCTCTCCTTGGCCTCTTTTCTTGTTTACAGTTTTCCTTTTTGGTCTTACACAAATTATTTCCCAGTCTGATCTTCAACCCTTCAATGTTTTTGATTCTGGATAACAACGCTCAACCAGGACACTAGTGTCAAGTGCCCCCAATCACGTTGTATTTTTATCACATATTTTGGGTCCTTTCTAGCAATTTAGGCATCTTATTTTATTGGTAGTTTTCCTTTTCGGGGTTAATTATGAAATTCAAAAAAGTTACTTTCATATAAATATAAAGTTATGTGACCACAATAAAGGACCAAGCACTACACATTAGCTATCACCACCTTAGGTAGCATTCAAAGGCCATTTACAAGAGCATTAAAATATCCATCTAACTCAATGTAAGGGACAAGGGACTATTATTTCAACACACACACATAGGATAGGAAGTTAATTATTTCATGCATGCATCTATCTACATTTTCTACATCTAACTACTTGCTCACTATTCAAGTGTGACACGTCAAGAGCCACCTACATCAAAATTTTAACACACACACACACACACATAATACTACATTCGGTTACCGAGATGCGGTGTAATGCTCAGCCATAAGTTCACTTTTTATAGACAAGGACAGTCTAACCCCTCATTTGCATTATTTTCTTTTTGGGATTTGATGTGTTTTAGGGTTTTGTAGGTCATTTCTTCATTGCGGAGTTCAAACGACATCTACAAACTTGGTGTGACATACTAATGACAGAAGCGAAGAACAAAGAACATCTTGCGACCCTCCAAATATGGTTTTTAAGGTTTTGATAAGTCATAGGTGCCTAGGAGAGGTTTGTAGTGCTCCAAGCACCCTTTACCTAGTCCAAGAGCCCCAATATAGACAAATCCCATGATCGCATAATTTTTTAAGCTTCAATGAAACACTTCTCTCCTTATGTTCATCAGTTTGATACTTTGGAATAATCTAAATTTAATTGTGAATCAACTAAGTACTTTTATCCCTTCATTTGTAACTAGGGTTTTATTTTCTAGATTTTTTTTCTTGGGTCAGATTTTTATTTCATTTCATATCTATATACTAATGTTGTTATATATTTAGATTAGAATTTATTTAAATCTATATTTTTTTAATCATAATCTTGGAAGTCGTAACTAAGCCCAAAAAAATGTAGAATCATCATGAATTTCTTGACTAGGGTGCCCGAATCAAGTCGGGGGCGTCCCGGGTGTTGTAGACCTCTAATGGGCACATGTGACTACTCATAACCTCATAAACTTAGTTTCACATGGTTGCAAGATGTTCACTAGATGTCTCCTTTAGTCACATATACTTCACTTCTTGATGAATTGACATGAATCCTATAAAGAGAAAGAAACAAATGTAAAACCCCAAAACACATCAAATCCTAAAAAATAAAAATATGTCAATGGGGAGTCACACTAACCCTGATGGGCACCCGACCGAGTGAACTTGCGATCTATGTGCTTCACTACATTTGAGACTACATGTAGTTCTATGTGTGTGTAGATTTGTGCCCTGTTTGGATCTTGCGTGAGTCATACTTGATAGCGAGAAATATCTAGATGTAGAAAATATAGATAGATGTGTGCATGGAAAAATGAGCATCCCCTCCTATGAAGTGTATGTAGGATAATGCAATATTTTTCCCTTGAATGGATGCTAGGTGGATGTTTTTATGCTCTTATAATTCCTTTGGATACAACCTTATGTGATGATAGTATATTATTATTTATTGGTCCTCTATTATGATCACATAGCTTTGTGTTTATATGATTATCATATTTGAATTTATTAATTAACTAATAAAAGGATAACTAGTAAGAAATAAGATGCCAAAACAAATAGAAAATACCCAAAATATAAGAGCAAGATACAAAGAGGTCAAAGGTTCCCGGAGGGACGGGGGGCACTGGTGCTGGTGTCCAGGACTCAAAAAATCTGAAGTACCGAATTTTAGACTATGCAAGAAGATGTGTAAGACCACGAAGAAAACCAGAAAGTGATAAAAGAGGCCAAGGAAAATGGTAAATTAGTAATTTTCTCTCTTACGAATCATATGAATAGTGGTATGTGATCAAGAATAGAATTATACCCAAAGTGCATGATTTCTTGTCTACACCTTCTGTCATGAAAGAAAATATTATAAATCTTTAAAAATATGGTGTGTATATAGATCTCCTAGTTTGTTTTTCATTTTCCTATATATCTTTAGATTACATATGAAATCAGCTAAGTTCTTATATACATTTGTTTTGTTTTTTCTATTTCATGTTTGGTTAATCGACATGTGTTAACTATTTGTCTCTAATAAAAGTTATAAATTTGAGTTATTTTTTCTATTTTAACATATTTATAATCGGTCTCTTCTGAGTGGTTCTATTTTACTGGAACAACCTTCTTCGCAGCGAGACACATTCTTTCTCGGGGTGTAGCTAGAAGCTTGGGGATGGACAAAACATAAACTTCTGGACTGATAAGTGGACTGATTCTAATTGGATTTCTGCTTATGATCACATTAAAGACAACTTAATTACAAAGTATGGGCACAAAATCCAGGGGTACATTGAGAGGGATGGAAACAAAAGAAAATGGAAACAACTAAAAGTGGAGAATGATAATGTACAGGCTGATGTTTCATCTTTATAGAATCAACTTTCTCTAATCCATATAAGTAATCAAAATCTTAAGGATGAACTCATCTGGAAAGATTCTTTTGATGGGGAATACTCTGTTAAATCAGGATATAATTCTTTCTTTGTATCCATGGAAAGTGAAATTAAGTGGCACAAGTTGTGGATGCCAGAGTTAACCCCTAGAGTGAACTTATTTTGGTGGCTAATCATTAATGGCAAGATCCTAACTAATGACAACCTCATCAAGAAGGGATTCATCATGCCGAATAGATGTTGCATGTGTCAGAAAGAGGCAGAAGATATAAAGCATTTATTCCTCCATTGTGAGTTTGCTTCCAAAATTTGGCAGCTTGTTTTTGCAAAGTTTAATCAGAGATGGATTTTTCCCCTTACCTGTCTTTAGGCCTAGGAACAATGGGACTCTCCATTTAAGCATTGTGTGGTGAAAAGATTGTGGTAACTTGTTTTACCCCACACTATGTGGAGAGTTTGGAAGGCTCGTAATGATAACATTTTCAGAAACAATAGAAAGGCATGTAACAAAGTCTACAAGGAAATTATCATTGTTGTGCAAGATAATATTGCTAGATTTAAACCTCCTAAAAATAGGCTTTACCCTGAGAAGGAAGAATACATCCTGACTGATTGGAATATTGACACTGTCAATAAGAATAACAATGGTATTGATAGAAACACAGTCCGATGGATTAAGCCTCCCACTGATTGGCACAAGTTAAATTTTGATGGGGCCTCAAAAGGCAATCCGGGGGACTCTGGAGGAGGGGGAGTCATCAGAGATCAAAGAGGCTGTTTTGTTGCTACTTTTTCTGGGAGAATGGGCAGGCAGACTAATCATTACTCTGAAGCCCTGGCGGCTCTTTGGGGTATAAGACTTACCAGAGATTGTAATATTCTGAATATTATAATTGAAGGTGATTCTCTGAATATCATCAATCTATTAAACAAAAAGCAACACCCCAGCTGGTCTATCAGAGATTTCATTGGGGAAGCTATTGATATATGCAAGAGCTTTGAAAATGTTAAAATCACCCACACCTATCGGGAAGGAAATAGGGTCGCAGACAGTTTGGCTAACCTCGGTGTTACTAATACCTTTCAAACTTGGCTTAGGGGGGACGTTCTGCCCACTCAAATCAATAAAGCCATAATCAATGATCTACATGGCCGAGAAAATCAGCACTAACGGCTGTAATATGGACGCTAATGTGTGGATCCTCAAGTACAATATGATGACATCACATAAGATATGGATGATTGATGTGATATGTGTGAGATGGACTGTCATCATTTCTAGGCATAGGAGGAAAGCCGAGGAGCGGGACAATAATTACAAGTATGGTATAATAATTAAACCTGCTTTCACGGAAAGGAAAGATTCAAAAACCAACATCAAAGCTCTGCCTGTCCCGCATAGTGATAGCATTTTTACCATTGAGAACAGGAAAAGGAATAGTGGAAACATGGGGGGTCCACCTTGCAAAACTGAACCGACCCACAATCCGGCGTGGAAAGAGGATACGGTGCTTTGGAACTACCTTCAAATCGGGGGTCTGTCTAATTTTATTGAAAGGATTCAAGGATTTGACCAAGACATTTCTATCAGATTCACCCAGGGATGGAAGAATCGGATTGTCAAATACAGTAACATGGAGATTGAGATCACGGGCCTCAGCCTGGAGGGCACCAAATTCTTCAGTAAGAAGGTGGAAAGGGAGATGGAGACCAAGATGTTCCTGGACGATGGGGAGAATCTTGAATTTGTGACTGTTGGCATCAAGGTGGCGTCGATTCCTGAGCCTTTTCCTGAGCTTGCCAGGATAGTTGTTAGGTATGTAACTCTTGAAGGAAGATTTGTAACTATACCTCAAAAAAATTTGATATTTCTTAATCACTTTCGTAGAAATATCATCATCAACTTTCCTCACTATTTGATAAACTCACTGGAGAAATCAATTAGGGAAGTTCAGAGCCACTCTAGGGCTATCCCTTTGCACCAAGGGCTTATCCTCCTGATCCATCGCCACTGTTCTAGCTGCCCCCATGAATCCTACCCCACCTTCTTCCTCCATACCTCCACCTGCTCACACCGCTTCCACTCCCCCTGCTGAAAAGGAAGATTGAAGCTGCTGCTTCCAGCAAGAAAAGCAAGAGCATAAAAGCTAAAATCCCTTCTTCTCAACGGGTCCTAAGGAGCCACAAAGACCTGGAACTTGCTGAGAACCTCCTGCATATCAGTAAACCGATGGAGGAGCCCAAGGAGGAGGAATTGATGGACAGAGTGGATAGGTTAGAAAAGGAGATACAAGAGCTCAAAGGGACTATAAAAAATATGGAAAGAGCTAAGGGAAAAGGAATTCTTCAAAGTGATGATGAAGAGGGGGTTATTGCTGAAGTCTTCAAGAAGTTACAGTCTTTGGATGGCAGAATGGGGAATGCAAAAGTTGCAATGACTACATATTATCTGCCCTTAAAAGCATTTATAATTTCATTGAACAACATGTTCATAGTGTCTGCAGTTTAAGTGGGATTAATGAAGACATTTGGGGCCCTAAAGAGAAAAGGGATATTGCAATTGCTCAGGTGGATATGAAAGACTCCTCTCAGGCCACTGTCATTTCCTTCTTCATGTTGCTACAGGCTATCAAGACCAAGATTGACAGGGCTATCAAGTAACGGGTTGTTGTGTTGTTGTTTTTTGGCTGCGAAGTTGTTGTTATTTGGTGGTTCTGGAGCTGCTTTTTGGCGGAGTTTTATATGTTGTATCTCTTTTGGTTGCTTTTTGATCTTTTCTTGCTTCTTTTTGGATCATTGTTCATTTGGATCCTTTCTTCACATGTATTGTCATATTTGGCTGTTGAGCCCTCTTAGGTTGGTCATTTTTCCCTTCTCTGGGTTGTTTCTCTCACCTTTGCTATCTGGATTTTGATCCCTTTTGTATACAGGGTATAGTCCCTTCAAAACTATTTTCCCTTAATAAAAAAAAACATATTTATAATATTAGTAATCAACTCATAATTCTATACTACTCATAATAAATTTGACCTAACATTTAACTAAAAGCTAAGCATGTAACAAAAATATTTCAATTGACATCCCTTTTTAGAAAAATTAGGAGTTCTTTATGTTGTTTGTTCCCTTTTCAATTATATTGATCATCTTGTTTTTTTTTTTTGTGACATTAAATATAGTCAAAAATATTCTATATGGGTAGTTCTATCAATACTATTGGTGTTAGAGAGTCATATATGATTTTATGACTAAATTCTTAGAGTGGGGACCTCAAATTTACAACATACATTTTATAGGCTTCACATATTTTACCTTTCTTTAATTTGGGATAGTGTAGTCGAAACTTGATATGGATCATGGTAATTTAATTTTTTTCTTCATATAATCTAGTGAGATTATCCAATACTTATTTATTTATCCAATACTTTGATAATCTAGTTTCTTAGATGGGATTATATCTTAATGTGCATCAAGAAATAAAATTTTAATTTTTATTTAATGATTAAATGCAATTCTATACATATTTTGAGATACCACACCTAAAGTTCTAGTGCACTTTTTATTTTTAGTTACTTTACCTTCATCTAGGCAATATAGTGGTTTGTTTAGATATTCTATGACTCATTCAAAAACCGGTATTTATGAATCACTGGCATTTTGTACCTATATATACATACATTATATAACATATCCTTTGACAATGGATTTTGTATATCTATTCTAATACCATGAATTATAAATGCATTCTAATCCCGATTAACATATACTTATATCTCCCCATGACTTTCTCATCTCTCGTACATTTTTACATCATTCCCCCACTTAGATGAATTCATACAAAATAGTATGTCATTGGAATGCATATCACCTATAATATTTCTTAAACATTATTAATTTCATTTTCAAAACCATATAGTATGGGACCATTTTTGTGTATGGTTTGGGACAACTTGTCTTGTCTTATCACTCACTCTCTAAACAATATTTCTATAATTTAAATTATCTTATGGGTAATTTATTATCCTATGAGTCGAGACATAATGTGATAAATAACCTATGAAATTCTATATGATAAAATCTAATTCATATAATAACCCACATTGCATTCTCAAGAACATATATTATGTATTACATTCCAAAATAACTAAGGACCTCCTAAACATCCTTAAGTAGTTGCACATCTTGTACATCATCCACCAAACAATTATAAAGTACTCAAACTATATTCAATAATATATCTTTATGGATTTCTAATCCTCCAAATTTCATAGAGATAATTCTTAGCAATATAAATTCCCTCTATGAATATTCAAATGTCTTAAGGGAAAATGAAGTCCATATTAGAATTCTAATCACATCCAGATTCATAACTACTGTATGCGTTATATCTCCATTCTATCTATAGTTACACCTTTTGTGTTAAGATATATGTAGGAAATATAGTATTTGTCTTATGCATGCACATTAAATTGTACCTATACTAGGATAACTACAAAAGGTTTTCTCTCACTTTCAAGAGGATGTAGTGCGGTTCCTAGTTTGGTCGAGTAGGTTATGACCACTAGGCTCAATATAAATCAACTTGAAACAAATTTTATTTATGTTTATATAATTATGTGTGTGAAGTGATAGTACAAGATTCCCATGGATTTTTATTACAATTCATTATAACAAGTTTTCATATAGTTTTAAGAACTAGAGATAAATAGCTTAACACATTTTTATGTCACCAACAGATACTAGACTTTATAGACATATAATTCCTAAAATTCACCATCTAAAATCACAAGAAAATAAATTTTTCTTGATATATTGGATATATCCTCAATGATGTGTACGTAACAACAACCACAAATACAACTAACCTCATATCACATTCAAAATGTACACTCAAATAATAAGTTGAAATTTTGTTTAAAAAAGAGAGGTAAAATGGAATATATATAAAATTATCATACAAAATCAAGTGTATAAATAATACTTTCAAAGGGTCAAGACTATCATCAACCCTATTTTTAATTCTATCAAAGGAGGAACAATAGGACCTTGGTTCCTCTATGTTGATAAACACATAACACATAAATATACCATTTTTATGTCCATCTATAACTATTCCTCTTTTCTCTCCATTAGTGGAAAACTATGAAGTACCTCGATTCATCCAAATAAGACACATGAAAACCATGCATGTAAACCCTTATATCTCCATCAGATAACCCACAATTTTTCTTCAATCTAATATGATAGCTCTCACTCCCCATGTACACATAATTAATCTTACATGCCCACAATGTTGTGATGTAATTTTAAAGTATTAAATAAAAATAATATCACATTATCAACGTCAAAATAAATACATTTTTCTATACATCTAGGGAAGAGAGGATGAGGTAAATGATCACCTATACAACTCAAAATAAAACAAGTAAATCCTACATCCTATCCATCATGCCCAATTATTGGCCAATCCATGAATACCATTGAATCCAAGTAACCAAGAAAATATTTGTATAGATTATGACCTAAGAGTCACATTACATACCCTTAAAATCCCCAAAAACTATCAAGTTAACACAAAATAATATGATATTCCATTATAGCTATTATACTTCAACCTTTGCTAGCTGATCTTATCTCTAAACAACAAAGTGGCTTCATAAAAGGAATGATTATACAGGATGGGGTAATCATGGTTCATGAAACCATTCACTCCATGGATAAAAGTGAAAAATCAGGTATGGCAATAAAATTGGACATTCATAAGGCCTTTGATAGAGTATCTTGGAAAATTTTAGATATCTTCCTTTCAAATTTTGGTTTCTAGAGTAAATTTAGAAAAATCATTCAGGCCTGCATCACTACTTCTAGATTTTCAGTGGTTGTAAATGGTACCTGGTGGGATTCTTTGCTAGTAGTAGAGGTATAAGACAAGGGGACACCATATCCCCCTTAATTTTAATTATTATGGCTGACAGACTTAGCAGATCCATAACTAAGGTTGTGACTAATGGCATGTTAAAAGGATTCAAACTAGCTTCCACCAATCATATAACTTCGCATCAGCAATTTTCTGATGACACAATCCACCCTTCTCGATGGCTTCTATTCTAGAGGCAAAGACATAAATACTATTCTCAAATTCTATGAAGCAGCTTTTGGCCAAAAATTCAACTTTGATAAAATCTCGGTGTATCTTTTCAATACTCCTAATGATAGGCAGAAAAAAATTGCACTTATTTTGGGATGTAAAATTAGTTCTTTACCCACTACCTATTTAGGATTACCTTTGGGTACTAATAAAGTCTCTAATGTTATTTGGAGTGCCGTCTTAGATAGATTCCATAGGAAATTAGTAGGATGGAAAGGTGTCATTCTCTCTAGTTCTAAAAAATGTTTACTAATCAAAAGCACACTTCATAATTTGCCCACATATATCATGTCAATGTACATCATTCCATGAGTAATTGTGGACAGCATTGAGAGAATTCAAAAGCAATTTCTATGGCATAGGACTTTGAAGAAATATTTAGATACCATTTAGTGTCTTGGGATCAAGTCTGTATTCCAAAAAGATTTGTGGGCTAGGAATCAAGGATATCAGAAAGATGAATGTTGCTCTTATTGCCAAAATGGGTTGAATCTCTTGCTCAAAGAAAATAAGCCTTGGACTAGACTCATTAGGATAAAATACTTGGCTCAAGAAAAATGTTAATTCATTCCTTTTTGAACATCATCTTCCCACTAGCTCCATTTTCTGGAACAACTTACTTCAAATCAAGCATATTCTTGTCAAAGGGAGTAGATGGAAAGTTGGCAATGGTTAGGATATACTTTTTTGGCAAGATAATTGGACTGATTTCAAGATGAGTGATAAATTTGGCTCCCTCAAAGACATTCTATGTGAGAAATATGGTAGTAAAGTAGAATATTACATTGAAGAGGCTGGGAATAAGAGAAATTAGAAACAACTTGAAGTTGATGAGGAAAATCAGCTTGATGTATCCTCTTTGCAACAAAAAATTTCTCTCATTCCTCTTAACAAAAAGGATAGCAAAGATGAGATCCTCTGGGTTGATTCTTTTGATGGGGACTATATAGTCAAATCAGGATACAATACTTTCTTTGCTAGTAATCAAAATGGTTTAAATTGGAGCAGAATCTGGATGCCTGAGTTAACCCCTAAAGTAATTTTTTGTGGCTAGTGTTAAAAGGAAAGATTCTTACCAATGATAATCTAATAAAAAGGGTTTCATTATGCCCAACAGATGCAGTATGTGCAAAAAATAGGTTGAAGACATCAAACATATTTTCTTGCATTGTGAATATGCTTCAAATATTTGGAGCCTTATTTTTACAAATTTCAGCCTTCACTGGGTCCTTCCTAACTCCTTCTTGCAGACCTGAGAGAAATGGGATCCACCTTATAAACATTGTATGATAATAATATTATGGAATTTGGTTTTACCTCATACCATATGGAGATTGTGGAAAACCGAAATGATATAATTTTCAGAACAACAGACATATATATGTAATAAGGTCTTTAAGGAAATTGTTATTATTGTCAAGGATAGCATTGAAAGATTTATACCTCCTAAAAATAAACTTTATCCAAAGGAAGAAGAGCATATAATTATTTCATGGAAGATCGACATTGACAATCATCATAGGAATGATCCAAATATAATTGACAGATTGACAGTTCACTAGATTCAGCCACCTTCTTTACAAGATCTGAAACTAAATTATTATGGAGCCTCCAAAGAAAATTTTCGGGCTTCGGGAGGAGGTGGAGTAATCAGGGATCATAGAGGTTGTCTTGTTACTACTTTTGTAGGTAAAATGGGTCACCAAATAAATAACTATTACAAACACTTTGGAAGTGTTGTGGGGGATAAGACTAGCGAGGGATTGCAACATTTCCACTATTATAATTGGAGGGGACTCTTTGAACATAATCAATATCCTAAATCAAGTTCAAACCCCTAGTTGGACTATTAGGGATTTCATATATGAATCTATTGAGATTTGTAAATCCTTTGTGAACTTTCAAATCATTCATACATACCATGAAGGAAACAAAGTGGCGGATAGTCTTGCTAACTATGGTGTTAGTAATAACATGTAAAAATGGTTTAGTAATGGCATTATCCCTAGCAAAGCATGCGATGACATCATTAAGGATAAATATGATATTAAAAATCATCATTAATGAATCCCCCTCATCGATTTGAAAATAATTATATCCTTCACACGCAGGGTAATTAAGATCACTCTCATTTCGCATTCCTTTTGGGTATGTGAAGAAGGTGTTCAGAAGTGGTTTTGGGGAAGAAGAATTACAGTTGGAAACAAAAAAATTAACAGCAAGATGGGTGGGTCTCCATGTAAAAAGGAACCCATTTTCAACCCGGCCTGGAAGGAGGATGAGGTCTTATGGACCTATTTACAAATGGGTGGGGTTTCTAATCTCATGGAGAAAATACAGGGCTATGATCAAGACGTCTCTGTTCAATTTACAGCTGGTGGAAGCAAAGGACAGTTGAATATGGGGAAATCCACATCAAAATTACTAAAGAACTTATTGCAGAGGTCACGGGACTGAGTCTAGAAGGGGCTAGATTTTTCAGTAAAAGGGTTGACAAAATGTTAAAGCCAAGAAATTCCTTGAAGATGGAGAAAATTTTGAATTTGTTATGGCAGGGATAAAAGTGGCCTCCATTCCTGAGCCCTTCGACAAAATTACAAGGATGATTATCAGGTATGTAACTTTGGAAGGCAGATATGTGACGGTTCCTCTTAAGCATATGGTTTTCCTAAATCACTTTAGAAGGAATTTGCATGTTAGCTTTCCACATTATCTTTTAAATTCCTTGGAACATTTTATTCTTGAGTTTCAAAACCACACCCATGTCACCCCCTCCATCAAGGTCTCATTCTGCTGCTGCATCGACATTGTCTTTCCATGCTTCATGCAATCCCAACTACCCCCGCCCCTCTCACACTCTGTCACCACTAACCCCACCACTGCATATGATCGTTGGAAATTCATAACTAAAATCATTTTTACCCCATCAATCATCCACTCCTCCTAAATGGTCCTTCACATTAAAGAAAAGGGGGAAGGGCTACTCAAAGGCATAATTGATAAGTTAGAAAAGGAAGTTGGAGACCTGAA
The DNA here is from genome assembly GCA_018340775.1 of Taxus wallichiana var. yunnanensis. NCBI lineage: Eukaryota > Viridiplantae > Streptophyta > Pinopsida > Cupressales > Taxaceae > Taxus > Taxus wallichiana. Next base: position 57,715,000 of record CM031241.1, read on the forward strand.
AGAAGATCTCAAACAGATTGGAAAGAGAGAAGGAAAAAGAAAGATGAATAATGACCTAGATACGGATAATGAGCAGACTTTGCAAATCTATAAAAACTTAACTCTATGGACAATAGACTGGGTTTTGCAAAAGGAAAGCATGAATTTACTGTGCAATGCTCAAGGAAATGTACAACTTCATGGAGCAACATGTTAAAAGTGTTTGCATCCTCAATAACATTCATGTTGTCATCTAGGAGTCAGATTCAACAAGGGACTGGTTCTTTCACACCTAGATAAAAGGATCCCTCCCATGTCACTACCCTGGCATTATTCACCTCTCTTCAGAAGATAAAAACTAAAATTGATAAAGCAGTCAAGTAATGTGGACTCTAAATTAAATTTGATATTTGTTGTAAATTTCAATTTCATAATAAATATCATATCATAAAAAATTCTAATGTTTATTATATAATTGATTTTATTTCCTAGAATTGAAATTTATTATTAAAATTTTTAAATTTTATCATAAATTTGAATTTTTATAATATAGAAATATATATAACAAATTATTTATTTTTCATAAATTTAATATCTAAATTTTAAAATTTATGATTAAAAATTTTAAACTCAAAATTCCACCATCCTTTGGTATCGTAAAGTTAATTTCAATGGGGCTTCCATAGGGAACCCAAGTCTTTCGGGGGCGGGGTGTGTCCTTCGTAATGAGCAAGGTGAGTTGATTAGTTCTGGCTCATTCCATTTGCAAGATGGAACTTGCAATATATTTGAAGATTAGGCCCTCCTCTTCAAGGTGAAATTAGCAGCGGAAATGTGGGAGCTCCCACCTTTTCATTGAAGGTGATTCCCAAATTATTGTTCAAGTTGTAAAGAATGGTAAAGATTTTCATTAGGCCTTAGATGATTTTATCTTGAACATCCTCTTTTGGTTAGCCAAGATGGAATCATGGCATATTAGTCATGTTTTAAGAGAGGCCAACTCAACAGCTGACCTATTGGTGAATGAAGGGGTGACGCAAGCAGAGGAGATCATCACTTCAAGTGATGTTGCTTTATGTGGTCGGAGTTTGCAGAGATCATTGAAAGGGAATCCCATCCCAATAATTCCTAAGTGTGTCGGAAGGGCTCGCATGACTATAATCCTTAAGGAAAAGGTGATCGGTTCATTCCTCTTCATTATTGCCCCTCTCTTTTGTTTTTCTATGTGTAAAAGGCCGGTGTTTCATTGCTTTGTCTTGTCAAGATTCCTCCATTCCCTAGCCTCTTTTAAAAAGAATAATCCAGAAAATGGATTTTTATTGTTTTTTTCTCAAGCCCAACTTAAGAAAGCCTTCCGCATTGTTTTTGAATCGGTTTGTATCACATTGGAGCACATCATAGGAGATAAATATCTCTAGGAGAGTGAAAGGGCAAGGGTTAACGCAGAAATATCTTCTACCTTTGTCTCTAGCCTACTATTAATTGGGAAAAAAAGAGAAGGCATTGTTGATCGTTCGCCATATAATATAACCGAAGCATGGAGTAGGGTTAGAAGAAGTGGTTTCCAATTTTAGTCTACCCTCTACCTTCTTTCAGGCATCTGCGATGGGGGAGCCCAATTTGGATGTTGGGGCTTGTATGATAGAGCTGGAAAAGAGGAATGCAAAGTGCTCTAGAGTTTTTGGTTACGGTTTGTAATATTTACGAGAATGAAGATCTCTAGCCCTTCTTCCATCCAACCACTAGATTTGAACTCCCTTGTCACTCCTATCGCCTTGTCCTTTCTTTCATCTTCCAAATCTTGGCCAAGGAAAATCTTCCTATGATTTCCTCCCGAAGGTGGCGAAGGCAAAGGAAGTAGAGCGTCGAACTAGCCAAAATAAAAGGAAAGAAGAATCCATGGATGTGACCGAGGTCAATAGAAAGAAGCAAGTGGATCCCGATGCCCAAGTCAAGGTGGAAAGCACTAATCTGTCTTATTAGAGCTATAGTATAGTTTATAGCATTCGATATACGGTATAGTTTATTGTAGTTTTGATATCAAGGTGGCACCAATTAATGTAAAATGTATTTTCTACCCTATATTTTGATCGGTTTTAATATTTTAAGGATGAGGTCCCCTTAACCCCCCCAATTCATAGCTCCGGTAAAAAGTGTTTGCTTATCAAAAAAAAAAACTCAAAAAAATTAATTTTGAAATTTTAAATTTTATCATCCATCTTGATTTATTGAATTTGGTTCATAACTCCTTGTATAAAGAATTTATCGATTAAAAAAGAAATCAGTTGCATGTAAAACCTTACATTTTAGGAAGTGACAATTTTAGACAATGTTAAATATTGATATGATTGTTTGAGTTCTATATAATATCAATTTTTCTTCATTATTATTATTATTTTGAATAAAATATGGATGTATTTAAATATTTTGGTACTTAGTGTTAAATGAACAAAGAATGTTTGTGTTTGTAGATAACTTAAATTTAAATTAGTATCGATATCTTAAATACATAGATATGAAATATGTCTAGAGATCATATTAATTTTAGATTTTTATAATTCCCATTATTTCACACACTTCATTAGCTAATAATTTTATTATCTTTTATCCCAATGTTGTTTGATAGGTGAAAATGGTAATTATCTAATTACACCATTCTATTAAGTTTGGAATTTTTCTTGGCAAAAAAATATGTTTAGAAGAAAATTTTTAAGTAAATATTGAATAAGAGTAAAATCAAAAGTTGCAATTTCACAATATTGATCAAAAAATGTAAATTTAAACTCATACATAAAGTGAACAACTCACTTCATTAAACTTCATGAAAATACTAGTATAGAATGCCTAACAACATAATTAAGGCTCTATTAATGTTGAAATGATATTAAAACAATTAAATATAAAAAGGCTTGTGTTGGCAAACGACGGATGCATGGACAAACAATTGATGCTTTGACTAGTCTTCTCGAGGTAAACCTCGGTCTTCTTTGTATGCTTCCTTTGGTGATGATCTGGTGGCCATGAACAATGGGGATGGATGGACTAAGGTCCAGTCTAAGAAATTAAAATTAGTTCGGTCGGAGCGTGTGACATGAAGTCATCATAGTGGTGGTGGGTCTTGAGTTTCCCCTTCCCTTCTCTAGGGTCATGTTTATTATTGTTTTATTTCCGTTGATTGACCTCTTTCTGCTTTACGGGCACTTCGATCTCTTGTGACCATGCTTATGTATGGTATCATTGGGTTTGTTTCGGCTTTTGGCGAGAGGCTTCATGGTTTTCTCTCCTTTGCAATATCTTCTCCATTGTACTAATGGGTTTTTGGTCCCCCAAACCAAAAAGTTACCAAATCAATAAATATAACATAAAAGCTGTAATATTTATTATATAATTGATTTTATTTCCCATAATTGAAATCTATTATTAAAATTTTTAAGTTTTATTATAAATTTGAATTTGTTATAATATAGAAATATATACCAAATTACTATTTTTCATAAATTTAATATCGAAATTTCAAAATTTATGATTACTAATTGTAATTTATTATAAATTTTCAATTTGCGAGTTTTCAAAAAAATTATATTAAATTTTATAATTTTTTGATGATTGAATTTGAATTACAAAATTATAAATTACAAATATTATATGAAATTTTAATATTTATTGTAAATTTAAAAGTTTATTATAAATTATACATTTTATAGTTTATTTTACGTTATACATTATATAAAGTTTACTATATACATTATGCTTTAAACAAACGTAATTGCACCGAAGGTGCTATTGTTAATCTATAATTATTTATTTGATTTTAATGAATTTGGTTCATAACTCTTGCATAAATAATTTATCAATTTAAAAAAAAAAATCAGTTGCATATGAAACCTTACATTTTAACTAGTGATAATTTTAGACAATGTTAAATATTGATATGATTGTTTGAGTTCTATATAATATCAATTGTTCTTCATTATTATTATTTTTGAATAAAGGACGGATGTATCTAAATATGTTTATACTTAGTGTTAAATGAACAGTAATAATGTAAACACGACCAATTGTCTTCACCAAGTATATAAATTTCGACTTACATCTAAATTCGGAAAATATAGAACGTGTCCGCAAAATAGTGGCTTCCATTTTAAAGTGCATAGACACCAACCATGAATGAATTACATCCTGATATGCATAATCCTTTTCACTTCACTATCTTTCTATAAATTACTCCCTTCTTTCTCTTAAAGTGGTCAATTTAAAGAAGGATTTAGTTAACTATACGCGAAGTGATTAAAACGTTTGAAGTAGAATAGAGTCGTAACGTTTAAGAAGGGAATGAATATATAGATTGACAGAAATTTGTAACCGCTTCTCAAAAACATTAAATTCTGTGGATTGTATGAAGTTGAAATTGCTCCTCGATATCAAAACATAAAATTGTCTGCGCCAGAGCTTTATGTTTTGTATTTCAATTTGGAATAGAAGTCTTGTGTAGAGATTTGATCATTTGAAATATGGAAGGAGCGGAGGATGCACCTGTGCAACTCCGTTGCCGCTACTGCAAAAGAAACGTGAGGGCATTCGGTTGCCGATGTGATGAAAGCGGGCGCATCAGTGGCAGACACTTTGAGAACATTAAGAGAGAAGCTGTTTCACGATGGCTCATTCAATGAAGAGTTTAGCCGGGTATTATTCATTCAAGTTCTGAAATACATAGTAGAAATAGGAGCTCCCAACATACCAAATGTAAACTCCAGAAGTGGAACCTCCCTCGCTGCAGTGTACGAGCCTTTTGCAAGGGATAACAGAACCGCTTTACTCAGGCAAATCTACTGCGATAGAGACCGTATTACCATTTATCTCAACTTGCTATTTCCCATCTAATGGACGCCTGGAATAATGATAGTGTTAATCATAATATTATTGCCAATGAAGAATTAATCACAGCGGAAACAAGCCCACAAAACATTTTCCCTCTTCACTTAACATTAGGGTATACCAACGAAATCCCCGTAACAATTAGAATTTCAGGCCGCTGATTTTATCGGCAAGACATATTGGAATCTGTGCAGAATGGCAGCACCGTATTACAATGGCGGTGTACGTCTTATGAACCATATCGTAATGATCCCATTGAATACGAAAGCCGCAACGGCCACATTATCGGTGGAATGAGAATGGAAGATTATGCAGAGGATGACGCACACTATCAACGTATTGTTAACATGCTTGCTGATCGTTATGAATCAGAAAATGAAGCTCGGAGAATTCCTGCGGCGAGCTCTGCAGTAGACAAGTTAATCACAATTGAAATGAATAATATCAGTGACATTTACTACTGCTGTGTTCGCCAGGAGCACATCACTGAGGATGATGTGGTAAAGGAGATGCCCTGCCACCATCGTTACCATGCCAAGTGTATTTTCAAGTGGTTGACCTACGCTAATTTTTGTCCAGTTTGCAAACATACGCTTCCCATCGCTGAAAATCACCATGAATAATAAAATATCAGAACTATAACTGTTTCCGTTTTCCGCAATAAATAACAATGCTATAGCTGACTTCCGTTTTCCTCAATAAATAACAATGCTATACATAGTTTTGGTGTGCACTAATATTTAAGGACTCTCCCAAATATAGTTTATAGGGAAAACATAATCTTGATCTTATTAAGAACTTGAGAGTGTAGTAAGATAGTATGGTATCAAAACTTGGGGCTGCGCTATTGACTGAGATTCGGGTAAATTATTAGTGTGATGTGTTCTCAACATAATGTAAGGAAAATTAGTAAAGGAAAAATATAAAGTTGATCTTATATAGTACGATTTTATAGTATTAAAACTTGGGTCAATATTATTAAGTAAGATTCAAGCTAATTATTAGAGTGTGATGTGTTCTAAATATAGTGCAAGGGAAATTAGTATAGGAAAAATGTAGTCCTGCTTCCTTCGACACCTTTTTATTATTTTTTCCTTTAATCACTACTTTTGTATCACAAATTCTTCACAATTTATTTGTGAATGGCTTTATTAAAACAAATGTTGATTGTTCTAATGGATATGTTGTGACTAACTTTTGATTTAATATGTTTGTAGATGTCGAGATCTTAAACTATTATTTATTTGATTCGTATATAATGCATATGGACCATTAGAGACATTTGATGTTGATATTGATAGACAGTTGACATGGTCATTTATCTATATTTTCAACATGTGATATATTTAGTCATATTGAGTAGATCTTGATAATTGGAATAATGTTGTGATCATTTTGACATGTATAAAATGTGGGATAGAAATGTGCTAGAAATCGTAAGTGATATCATATTTTTAATAGATGATATTAATTTGTATATAGTTGATTTCATATTTATATTTCATAATTGACATGAATGTTTTAATACGGCCACGAAATTTAAACAGGCCGAAGGAGGTATTCTTTGTTTTACAGGTATATTATATTCACAACAACGTAACTTTCGGGGGATTGGAGACCAACCACATCGGAATTCAAGAAGAATTCAACTAGGGTCACCATGGCAACGTGTAATTGTGTGTGTGTGTTAGAACTATGGGTTAGGAGAAAATTTTGACCTAGGGATCTTGCATTGATAATGCCGTTAATTTTAGTAGTAATTGTTTCCGTAACACATTTATAGGAAAAAAAGTCTATTCGTGTGCATAGATTTAGGGCCAATTTATAGGCATGACGTATTATTAAATTGTTTTAATTTTTCTTTCCTATTATGTTAGTATGTGTTTTATTTTAGTAGCGAAATTTTACTTGTTTTATTATTTAGATTTTTGGATATGTGTTTACCCCCTTATTATTCATGGGTTGTGGTGTCTTAATTAAGCTAACTTAAATTTATCCTAAACTAATTAAAGATGTGACAAAAAAAAAGAGTTCATTTATTATACTTGATTTACTTTTGGATTTTGTGTTGAGTGATGTGTGTTTGATTTTTGAGTGTAGCATACTCTATCCTTCATGGGAAACTCGAATTTGGTCATAGAGGCCAAATTTGGAAGCTTGTGGGACAAGTCAAACTTACCCCACACCTCTTAAATACCCATGCAAACCCTACCTATGGGTTGGGGGGTCAAATTTAGGCTCTTTCAGGTGTTTTGGGAAGTTAAAAATGTGAAATATTAATTGCACTTTCTTTCAAATATTTAATTTTGCCCTTTGGGGGAGTGGGCTTAGATGGAGTGTGTAAGGTTTTTGTCATTCCTCCAACCACTTATTAATTGTGCATTGGAATATGAGGTTGACCAAGTGATGTGCAATTTAATGGAGAGGAAATAAGGTGGCATCCTACTTGGAGCCACATCATCCCTCTCTCTCCTTTCTCTATTTATTGAATTCTTTTTGCTTGTTTGGGGGTTGGATGATCATTTGAGTCTCTTGAATTTTTGGAGAATGAGGGGATTTTTGAGAGAGTTGTGGATTTTGGAGCTTTGTGGATGCTTGCTTGATCTTTGGAGAAGCTTGGAACTTCATACTTGGAACAAGCTCTACCATGGAGAGGTAGGAGCTTCACCTTAGTTAAATTATGTTATTTGTTTTATTGTATGTGTGTATATGTTGTGTTGCATATTGTTTTCTCTTTGAAATGCTTGTTGGGTGTGGGTAGAATGCCTAAGTTGGGAGTGGGAGGAGACTATGGGGAGTTTTCTTGTAGGGAGGCATAAGAGATCACTTTCTTGTGGAGGGAGTTTGGGTTGGGTGCCCCATCTAGTATGAGGAATGCTTGCATTTCTTCTTGTTCTTATTATGAGGGAGACATAAGAGTTTTGTAGGGAGGCATAAGAGTGTATGGAGGTATAAGGGGTACTTGAGGGAGGCATAAGAGTTGATAGGGGAAATTGTGTTTGCATTGGAGGCTTTTAGGTGGGCACCCATTCCCATTAGGAGGCATAAGTGGCCTCCCCATATGTCTTACTCTTTTGGCTTCTTGAAGAGACTTGTGATCTTGTTGCTTTGATTTTTTTTCTTCTTGTTGAGTTGTTATTATTTTTTTATGATAATGCAATGAATGTGAAGTTGTTTATCAAGTATTGTGGAAGCTAGTACTTGCCATGAGTTGAGACCTTCTCCCATTGTAATGTGGTTGGGGCTCGGGGGCCAATGGAGAGGATGGCTTCTCCTCTCCATTGGATGTCTTGGTTGGGTGAAGAGTGTTGCCTTTCCCCTGCTCTTGTTGTGATCAGATTCAAAGGATGAGAATCTACATGTTGTTGTTCTGGAGTGGAGAAAAAAAAAGACAGTTTGATAGTCCCTATGAAATGAAATATTATTTTAACCCTTTCTCACTTTGATGTGGATGATCTGTATTTCATTTGTAATGGAAAATATACCTTGCATTGACAATGAAAGTTGTAAATTGAAATATGAAAGATATATACTCAATTTCTAGTTTTTGAAAGAAAGACATGTATTTTGTACGTTGTATTTTGAAGGTATATGGAAAAGGAGTTATAAAAGATTCAGTAAATTAATGGAAGTTGTCTTATCCTATTCAACATGGCTTGGTTATAATTAAACTCTGTATTTGATATCCCTGTTTGGAAAAATTTGAAGAAAGAAATGCCTATGAAGAAAATACATTGCTCTGTTTTGTTGAAATGTATGATTCAAAAGAAAAAAATTAGTTGCATCCTTATTTGTCTAAATTTTGATGTAAGGAAGATAACTCTTTAAAACTAGTATGGAATTGATTCAATGTATTTATAGTATGACAAAAGAAAAAGATTAATCTCTGTTTTTGAAATGCATAACTTCTTGTCTTTATTTTACCGTAAACTCTGCACATTTTGTTATTAAAAATGTACAGATAGACCCTGCAACCTTAGAAGATGAAATAAAATGATTGAATTGAAGTTACATGATCAAAACGACCCTATACAAACTAAAACAATTAATAAATTTCTTAAAACAACTTAGTAAAATAGGCTTAAACCGTTTCCATCATTTCACAGTCATTTTTTGTCAAAGGTTGGAAAATTTGATTTGCCACTTAATAAAATAAATTTAACTTCCAATTCCATCCTACATTCATCTAAGAACAATCCTTCAGGTATAATTAACAAGTTGTGAGATGAAGAAGATCAATTGATTAAAATTTCAGAAGTTAAAATTTAATAGTCTGCCTTTTAAAAGTCTCTAGGCCATTTTCTCAAAATTGACCCTTAAAATTATCTAATCTAAATTCCTAAGGTTCTTATGCAAACAGGATGTCGAGATATTTCCAAAAAGTCCTCGTTTTCATAAATCTGAGCTCCCTAGCAAAAGTTATTGCTCTTTGAAGTTCGGAGAAAAAGCCAGAATTTCATGAGCGCACACCTTGCGTGCTGACACTTACTGTGCATGCGTCCTTGCACACCGCACATGCCCATGTGCACCCTTGCATGCCCAGCACATTTTATGCCTTCCCTTGTGTTCCCGATTTATGCCACCAGGTCCATCTAGCGCGCCCGGGAGAGAATGAGTCTCTCCTACACCCGTCTCTCACGCCCATGATCAATTCAGCCCTTTGCGCACCCATCTTCTGTGCTGGGGATAGAAGGAGTTTCTCCTGCACTTATCTTCCACACCCAGAGGAAAATTTTCCTTCCATGTTCCCTCTTTAGCACCTAGGAAAATCTCTTCCACGCGCCCCACAAGAAAATTTATCTGTGCTAAGGATGAGTTTCTCACTCTTAGTGTGTGTAGGAAACTTAATAAAGGGTCTTTTAAGCTATTAAGGTAATGAATTTAATAAAATTAGTATAAGGTTAACCTTGTTAGGATTGAACCATTAATTGAAGAGTAGGAAACATTTAATCAAGTAAATTAATCCTTGTATTATAACCTTCTTTATAACTTAAAACAAAAAAAAAGTCGCATTTTCGGGTTAAGTGTTAGGTTAAAGCTTGTTCTTGGAACGTCATTTTTGCAGGCATTACACTTGGTATCAGATCCATGGGTTCAAAATCTTGGACCCTTGGGCACACCTAGAAAACATGAAACATGAACATTTAACCTAGTGCAAAGTTGATTCTTTCAAATCTAGAAAACCACAATGTTTGATAATTGTATGAAATAGAAAACTTAGAAAACTGAAACAAGACCTAGAACAATGAACTAACTCTCACCTTGATCTATGCAGGAGGCACGGATCAGACAAGGGGTCCTTTTATATAGACCTAGATATACCACCGCCAGAGCAAGCTGTTGCGGCCATTCTACCTCATATTTTACAGACGCTTCAGGACGTCAATGTCGTCATACGCGGAGAGCCCTTGGGAGGATGATTTTCTACACATGTCATGGAGCCATCAGTAGAGGCTCGGGAATCCCCTCGACACAGTGGGGAGTATAGGGTAAATAAATTCCGTGCGAGTCGGATAGAGTAGAGTCACCACAAAGAGGACATATGGAAAGGTCTTGGAGCCCTAGACAGAGGGAGGAGCATGCAGAGAGACCTAGGGGTCATCAGACGTCAGTAGCAGACCATATCAGGGAGATCCTAAAGCTATGACCATCTTAGTATTCGGGTGATACAGGTGGTTTTCAGGCAGATTCCTGGTTGGTCAGCTTGAGAGAATGATTTAAGCTCTACCCTTGCACTAGCAACACAAAATATCGTGTTGCGATCCACCTTCTGAGGGATGGAGAAGGATTTTGGTGGAGTACCGAGGAGCAAAAGCTCCATGTTGACTCAGAGACAATCACCTAGGAGCTCTTTGAGGAGTGTTTCAAGAGAAGGTATTTACCTAGGAGGTTTATACAGCAATGGATTGACAATTTTCAATACCTCTATCAGGGCATCAATGACCGTAGTGGCAGTATGAGAGTCGATTTATGGATCTACTCTAGTACGTCGAATATATGTAGGATGAGCAGGTATGGATTCATAGGTTCATCCAAGGCCTGAAATTTGATTTGGATGGTGCGGTGCACATTCACTACCCACAGACACTAACAGAGGTTGTGGAGAAGGCCTATATTGTAGAGGAGACACAGGGGAAGACATAGCGAGGCTAGAGACATAGTTCGAGTCATATCTAGAAAATGTAGGATGGTAGGTCAAAGGGTTCAGTCCCTCCTCCACGTGGTGGATAGAGTTCAAGACAGGCTTCATTCATGCCACCAAAGTAGCAGTAGCAATAGTAGACCCACCCACCTTACAGACCTCCTCAGATATTTGATGCGTAGAGAGGGTAGAGTATTGGGCCTCCTCCTAAGGGTTCCATCAAGACACAGGGTGCACCGAGATCTTAGACAAACGGAGCTCATCGGTAGATACCTCAACAGTCTATAGTTGGATCATAAGTATCCACAGCTTAGACATATAGAGTACCGGATAGAGCTATATCTCACTGGAGAGGACCAAGAAGTTGTTATGGTTGTGGTGTTGTTGGACATCATTAGAGAGAGTTCCCACGAAACTTAACAACCAGGGGTAAGGCGAAGATATCGAGCCTATTGTTGGAGATATGACATGGAGCCATCGGATATACGTAGTGGTCGAGAACTACTAGGCCGAGCACCGAGTACGGTGATTGAGCGACAGGTAGTATTGGTGGTATTTCCACCTCTATATTATTTGATTCTAGTTCTTTTGATTCATTTATTACATCATCCTTAGTAGAGCGTTGTAGGCTAGTGGCAGTTAGGTAGGGTCATTTTTGGGACGTTGAGATGGCTTCGGAGCCAAGATTTCTATACATTCCTTAGTTAAGGAGTGTGTACTGGATTTGGGACCCTTCACCACTACTTCAGATCTTTGAATCCTTCCATTAGGATCTTATGGTGTCATTTTGGGCATAGACTATTTGTCTGCTCACAAGGCTAGACTGGACTGTTACCATAAGACTATTGCTTGTATAGATGATCTTGGGGTGGAGTCAGTGATATCAGGAGTTTGGAGACCCATTTCCATCTGCACCATCTCTGCTATGTAGCTTAATCGGTGTGCATGATGGGGTTTTCAGTTGTCTGCTGTTATGGTTAGTAACAGATTGGAGGATGAGTCTAGTGGACCATCCCTTGATGACCACCCCATTTTGAGAGAGTTTGCTGATGTGTTTTCAGGGGAGCTACCGGGGTTACCACCCCCACATGAGATTGATTTCCACATAGACCTAGTTCGGGAGTAGATCCTATCTCACGAGCACCTTATCGAATGACTACCCCCGATCTATATGAGATCAAGTTGCAACTGAGGGCCTTCTTGAGAATGGCCTAATCTGTCCCTAGTGTATCCCCTTGGGGTGCACCAAAGGTGATCTTCATGAAGAAGAAGGATGGATCTCTACGATTGTGTATTAATTACCATCGAGTTGAACAAGGTAGCGACCAAGAATCGTTACCCCCTTCCATGCATTGATGACCTATTTTATTAGAAGAAGGGGGCTACAGTTTTCTCCAAGATAGATCTTAAGTCAGGGTACCACCATCTCAGGATCATGGAGGTAGATATCCATAAGACCACTTTTCATACGAGATATGGTCACTACAAGTTCACAGTGGTACCTTTTGGTTTGACGAATGCCCCAGCAATGTTTATGAGTTTAATGAATGGGGTATTCAGGAATTTTCTAGATCGCTTCGTGCTCATCTTCCTTGATGAAATTTTGATTTACTCATGTACACATGAGGAGCATGAGGAACACCTTCGCCAGGTTCTTCAATGTCTTTGTGAGCAGCACCTTTACAGGAACTTGGAGAAGTGTGCATTCTTTCAGATAGAGGTGCAGTAATTGGGCCACATCATTTTTGGGGAAGGTATCGTAGTCAATCCTTCCAATATTCAAGCTATCATGGATTGGCCAGCACCCACTAGTGTGACCGAGGTGCATAGATTCATGGGGTTAGTAGGTTATTATAACAGATTTGTTCAGGACTTTTCGCGGATTGCACACCCCATTACTTCCCTTAAGTGGAAAGGGAAGAAGTTTGTATGGTCAAACCGGTGTGAGCATGTTTTCAGTACACTAAAGGAATGCCTCATGACAACACCTATTCTTGTAGTGAAAAATCCTCAGGGTGAGTTCTACGTTTGTACAGATGCTTCTTTGGTAGGACTTGGAGGTGTGTTGATGCAAGAGGGTAGAGTAGTTTCCTTTGAGTCCCGTAAACTCAAAAATTATGAGCTCAATTATCTAACTCATGATCTTGAGCTTGTAGCAGATTGTTCATGCCTTAGTGCGGGGGAAAATTTTCTTCTTGATCATAGGTTTACTCTCGGGACTAATCACTTGAGTCTTCGCCACCTCTTCACGTAGCCCAATCTCAACGCTCATCAGCGGCATTGGATGGAGTTACTTTGTGAGTATTACATGGAGATAGAGCATGTGAAAGGGAAGGAGAATGTGGTTGCAGACGCTTTGAGTAGACGAAGACATGTGGCTATGGCCATTTCAATGGGCACAGATTTGGAGCAAGAATTTATATCAGCTTCCTCGGGATAGTTTCTACCTTACACCAGAGCGAGATTAAGTCTCAGAGACCCCTTGAGGGGAGATTTGATGGATTTTCATTAGAGACAGATGGCCTTCCCAGACACAAAGGTTGGATATATGTTCTTAGAGATGGAGGCTTGAGACAGGACATTTTGACTGAGGCTCATCGTGCACCTTATTTAGCCCATCCTAGAGTGAAGAAGATGCATGGCACCTTGAGATAGTTGTATTTTTGGAGGGGACTTTGAAGATACGTGGCCTTGTTTGTTTCACGTTGCTTAGAGTGCCAGAGGTTAAAGGTTGAGCATTAGCATCCTGCTGGCCTTCTATATCCTCATGCCATACCTGAGTGGAAATGGGACAACATTTCCATGGACTTCATCGTTGGGTTAACTATGTCAAGATACCACCACGACGCCATCATGGTCACTATGGATAAATTGATGAACGTAGCTCATTTTTCTCTGGTGAAGACAACCTATATAGCCAGTGTAGTGGCACGACTATACCTTGATGAGATTTTCAGATTACATGGGATCCCATGGAAGATTGTTTGCTACCGCGATCCTTTGTACACTTCTCATTTCTAGACGACCATGTAGTATGCTCTTGGGACGAGGATCAATTTCAGCATATCATATCACCTTGAGACAAATGGATAGACTGAGTGGGTGAATCAAATCCTAGAGGACATGCTTAGGATGTATGTTATGGATCACTAGGAAAGATGGGAGGAGTATCTATATTTGGTGGAGTTTTCCTACAATAATAGTTTTCAAAGATCAATAGGCATGGCTCCTTTTCAGGCATTATATGGTAGAGAGTGTAGGACACCTCTTAGTTTGGACAGGTAAGAGGACAGGGTTTCTCTTAAGCCAAAGCATTATTGTAAGATATGGAGTAGTAGGTTACCTTGATCAAACAGAGATTGCGGGAGGTGCAAGACAGATAGAAGAAGTATGCGGACCAGCATAAGATAGATTGTAGTTTTGAGGTGGGCATGAAGGTGTTTCTTCATGTCAGGCCACATAAGAGCCCTATCCATTACGGAAAATGTCCTAAGCTTGCTCCTAGGTTTTTGGGTCCCTTTGACATCTTGGAGTGCCTCGGTCCCTTGGCCTATCGTCTAGCATTGCCACCTAGCTTGTCTCACGTCCATGATGTGTTTCATGTTTCTATGCTTAGGAGATATATTTATGATCCTTCTCACATACTATATTGGACCACATTGCAGGTATAGGATCAGGGGTAGGTGATGGTGGAGCCTATATGCATTATAGAGCACAAGACCACGGGCCTTCGCGGTAGAGAGATGATCGAGTTTGGGTCTAGTGGGACATATATGATGAGGCCGCAAATACACGGAGAATGTTACTTTGCTACGAGTGTAGTTTCTACACCTATTCCAGTGACTTCCAGGAGGAAGTCGAGTCTAAGTGGAGGGGGATGTAGTTCCCACTTCCCTTCGACACCTTTTTTATTATTTTTTCCTTTACTGTTGACTTCTCTAATGGATATGTTACAGACTTTTTGATTTAGCATGTTAGTAGATGTCAGAGATATTAAATTGTTATTTATTTGATTCGTATATGATGCATATGGACCATTAGAGACATTTGATGTTGATATTGATATACAGTTGACATGGTCATTTATCTATATTTCCGACATGTGATATATTTAGTCATATTGAGTAGATCTTGATAATTGGATTAATGTTGTGATCATTTTGACATGTGTAAAATGTGGAATAGAAATGTGCTAGAAATCATAAATGATATCATATTTGTATAGATGATATTAATTTGTATATAGTTGTTTTCATATTTATATTGCATAATTGACATGAATGTTTTAATACAACCACAAGGTCGAAGGAGGTATTCTTTGTTTTACAGGTATATTATATTCACAACAAACATCGAGGGATTTGAGACCAACCACATCGGAATTCGAGAAGAATTCAACTAGGGTCACCGTATGCGATGGAAAAGTGACAAGTGAGCATGGGAATCTACAAGTAACTCTTCCTCGCACCTGACCTCCCAAGGTCGTGCCGAGACAGCCAGTGGGGATAGAATATACATGGGGTATAGGAAAACTAGTTAGGTAATCTTATATCTTTGACACGTACTAATGGATTCTGCGAATATAAGGAAAAGAAGGCCCTCCTAACCTAAACCAGTTTGATAGATTGGTTAGCGAGGATGACTTCTCGAAGGCTTCAATCAATATCAAGCTCTAGTGTGATCCGATCTATAGGTTGTGGGATACGGGGAAAATGACCTGGAATTGTTTCGTGTATATTTCCAGATAGGGTCATAAGATGGATGATGGATATAGTGGATTCTATGGGCAATTCTCTGGTCTATTCTAGAAATCCTTAGTTTGATTAGCTATTATGTCTAGTGAGGATAATTGTGAGATGATGACTGGTGGAAGTGGAGTAGATCTAAATACCAATGTGTGTAAACCAGCATCAATGTCTGATTGACCTATGGACTCGTTGGGTTGTGGGAACTGTGAATCACAGCCGTAAGTTTGTGGTCGTTGTGGACCTCCTATGGTCATATGCAGAATCAATCCCTAATTCCTAATATCCAGTATTCGTATGCCTTTTCGGCCTCTATATTTAGAACTAAAAGTTTTGCAACCTTCTCAGAGTACCTTACAGGCGTTCTGGCAACTTGAATTCTTAAGCTAGTGTCTATGTCAGTGTGAATGTCTCATGTGTTTGGTCATGGGACCAAAGGATCACAACCGAACATTTTGTCTCTTCCAGCCCTTCTACAGTCATGCGGATATTTATCTAGGGTAATCTATAGTTTGGCTGGTTTGACCGAATGTATGTGCTTTGTCGTCTTCTATTTTTAGTCCTCTCAGCTGTGCGCTAATTTCTTGTAGGTCTATTGTTACTTGGAAGACCTGAATTCTGAGATTCTGGTCTATATCAGTTATTGCTGTAACAAGATTGGGCTGAAGCACTATTGGCTCGAATACATATTCTCTGGGCTCTCTAGGTCCCGTGATTGTCATACAAAAGGAAAAGATATAAGTCTAAATAATGAAAGAATAAATTAACTACGCAAGATATATCTATGTATATTCCTCTATTTTGTATTTTTGATAAATTATTGAATAGAATTGAAAGAGCAATTATTTAATATATCTAGAAATTGAAAACTAAACTAATAATGAAATTAAAACAAACAAAAGTAGCCGAGTATAGCTACTTTCCTGTGCAGTTGTAAATCTATTCTAAATAACTGAATAACTGATCTAATCTATTTGAAAGACTCTCGATCCTACCTCAGAAGTGAGAAGTGAATCATAGTTTCTCAAAAACTATCAATCCCCACAGCTTCCCCGACAATATCGAAAGTGAGATTAATTGAAATGAAATGATTCACTATTCTATTTGATATGTTTTAACTAGAACTTTGAAAGCTTGAACCTAGATTTTGCATAACAGTGGCAAATCCGATGGTGTGTGGCTTTGTCCCCTCAGTGTGATCTCCTCATTCCTTCGTGCTCACGTGAATCTAGAAAAGCATGTGATGTTAGCATCAACAAAAGTTGGTATCAAAATAATGGCAGCTTAGGATGCAAACTGAATACAATGCGAGTAGGAGAGGGATAGCACAAGAGAACAGAGCTTGGCTTATGCAATTCCTAGTGGGATTTATTGCAAGTCATACAACATAAAACGTCCAGAACCTGAAACTATCCCTTTTGACAAACAAAACCTATAACTTTAATGGCTTCTGACTGAAAATGGAACTGTCCTACCTCAATTGACTGTATGAAACAATAACAACACTAGCACAAGAAGATTATGTGGCTTCCAAACAACAAAACAACACTATGCATGCAACAAATAAACTACTTCAACTCCTAAACAAGAACTGAAAAACTAGAATTTGAAATGAGAAGATGAGAGACAAATTTGAGGGGCCTTTTGCTTGAAGATCAACCAGCTATTTATAGAATTCCCATTTACCCAAAGGTAAAAACCAATTTGAACTCTTTAACCATAAACAATGCAAAAAAACTATTCCAAGGAACCAGAATTATAAATACGAGAAAAGGTGGTGAAAAAATCTAGTAAACGTTGAAATTTACATGACTCGTGATAAAAGAAATGTTCTGGAAAAACACGTGACGGACCGCCGCCTCGCTTGGCGGCGGTTTCGTAACTAAAGACCAAAACACAAAGAAAAAGAGGGCAGAAGAGAAAAACAAAGCACGCAAGGGCTAAGCGGGACATGTGGGATGTTAACACGTACTTGGAGAGCTTTTCTGGATCTCGAACACCTTAAGAAGAGACCTGTATCATCATCAGGGCACATGTAACGTTGTTCCTGGTGGTGCAAGTACCTACAATTTTGGGTACGTACATATTTCCCCCTCCAAGAAGCATTTTAGCCATGAAGAGGTGTAAAACGATGGGTCCGAGTATGGCGGTCCCAAATGGGAAGTTAGAAGTTATACCGATGCACCCACATGTCGAAATGATGCCATCCAAAATTCCCACTACCTGCAAAATGTAAAGAGGACTCAAGTGCAGATAGATAAAATAAGTCAAAAAAGAAATACAAAAATAATACAAAGTGAGGACTTACCATTCATGTGGGGATAAGAACTTACCTCCGTCGGTGCTCCAAACCTGCAAAAGGGGGCATTCGAAATGAGTCAAGATGTTATATATGTGAAAATGGGCCCATTTTCCTATTCATTTGTGCATGTTGATTTGATTGATTTTGAGCTCTGGGACCCATGGTGATGGTTTTGAAGAGAGTATAGTCAAAATGTTCATGAAGAGATAGTGATCATGCCTTCGCGAGTGGAACATCGACCCGCAAGATCACAGGTTAGCTTTTTTTATTTAACGTTTTTATCCCTAAAATGTTAAAATGATGAAATCTTTGTCATGGGGGTTTATTTTTGAAAATGTCAATTTTAATAGGGTCACTTAGGGGGCACCTAATGGGTAGGCTTTGTTTTGGTCAAAAATAGTCGTTTTTCATGTTTTTAGCCATTTTTAGGGCACGTGACCCATGCGGAAATTCGGGACACGACCGCTGCCCTGAGCAAGGCGGCGGTTACACGACCGCCGCCCTGATCAAGGTGGTGGTCACAGACCGCCGCCATTAAGGTGGTGGTTATGGAACCACCACCCTGCTCAAGGTGGTGGTCCTTTACAGAATTCCAAAATCATACTTGTTTGAAATCATTTTTGCATTTCTAGCATTCTTACCTGCTTTCATGATTTTTCCAATGTCATTTGAATACTAACTTACTCCTTTTTGTGTGTTTTTGGGTGTATGCAGGTGAAGGAGGAATATATCAGATGGAGCCGAGAGAGAGAGTGTGATTGGCTTCTAGTAGTGTTGGATGCACTTTATCAGCCGAGTAGGATACGCTTCAGAGGGCTGGCATATTACGTATATCACGGGTCCTGCATGTTGCACCTTATAGTCACATACTTTGTGACTTGTTTCAATATTGGGATGTTGATTGGAACACTCTTCGATTTCCAGGATTCATGGGTGAGTGGACTATCACCCTGGAGGATGTCTACCATATCTTGGGGTCCCGATCATCGGGAGACGACTTACACTTGAGACAGCAGGGTCACAGGCTCAGATAGCACAGTGGGCTACATACATGGGAGATGCAATTATCTCCACTGGTTCGAAGAAGGGGATGAGGGTTCATTCTATTCCTATCCCGCATATCCCCTTGGTTCGTTAGGCCATTATGGGGATCCTTGGCTCGAGATTGATTGGGAACAAGGGAGGAGACACTTTACTTTATTGTTGGTCCCCTATTATTACACAAATTGAGGCACATGACTAGATTTATGCATGCAAAACTAAAATACTTGGGACCACCTATCATGATTTGTACCAAGTGGTTTGTTTACAGGGATAGTATTTGAGCCATCCGACCCTGGTTATGAGCTAGTTCTATGAGTGTTTCATCCCTTATGGGAGAGGTGTAGAGGTGACGGATCTTGGAGCTATGAGGGAAGCTAGATGGACAGATATGTCGATGCTCAAAGTACCCCACTAGCTAGATGCCTCCCTGACCACTGATGATATGGAGGCCACACCTTATCAAGCCATGGTAGGGTTATGGGTCGAGGAGACCCTTATGTTGATTTCCTGCTCTACTACAGGGCAGCTTGTGGACAGGACAGGGAAGGTGGAGACACGCCCTTTTGATCGAGTGCCTCAGCAGTTTGGCCTTCCTTACATCAGTATGCTTCCCCAAGTGGTGCTAGTTTTTAGATCAGTTCGGGAGGCTAGGGGAGGTCCTGGAGGCCAGGGTTGGACTGTTGTCACTCCTGGCGTCCCTATTGTAGCTAGGCAGGTGGTACATGATCGAAGGAGAGCCAGTGCTCCTCAAGCACCCTTACTTCAAATTGCCACTGGTCCTGCCCACAACAGCAACAACCCCATTGATATAGACTCTGAGTCTGAGAAGTTCATAGGGGGAGAGACAGAGGAGGAGACCGACGCTGAGGTCAATGCCTTGGGTGGAGAAGAGGACAGTGATCCCGAGTGGCATGATACTCAAGAGATCTTACAGGTGGAGAGGGCGGAGCAGAGTGCGGAGAGGGTGACCCTAGTCTCAGAGGAGCCACCCTCTCAGGACCTAGGTAGGGAGGATGAGTCTGTAGCAGGATGCTATGTTGCTCCAGACATGGGAGGAGCACATCGACCAACGGAAAATTTTTTGCCAGGTGTTGACCCTAGGGATCCCTCTTGAAGGCCCAAAGATCCGAGTGAGTTATCATCCTTCTCTTAATGTTTGTTTCTAGTTAGGATAGCCTTAGTTACTATTTCTCCCTTTGTTTAAGTTTGTTTCTATCTGTTGATTATTTCTAATTTGTTTTCTCCTTTTCTTGCAGAGACTTCTGAAAAATTGCGAGACCTGATTCACCGGGTATGCACTGATACCCTGATGATCCCCATGGAGAGGACTCACGCGGAGCTATACATGGATGTAGGGGAGTCTTCAACAGCTGGTAGGCATACCGACAATTTGTCCCCTGTCTGGCATGTGGCCAAGATGGTGACTACCCTTCGTACCAAGTTTGCGGGGTATAGGACAGCAGAGCCCCTGATGAGGAGTTGCTCTCATAGCGAGGCCGCAACTGCTCCTTGGGACCATGAGACCTTAGTGCATTAAGAGCGCCGGCGTAGCTGGAATCCTAGATGTGGTCATGCACCTTTAGAGGGATCTCATAGGGGTTGAGAGGCTGCTTGGCTCTCTTAGATTGTTTATATGATTTATTTTGTATTTCCTAGGCTCATTGAGCATTTTGACCATGCCTAGCGCATGATGGCATTATACAAGAAACTTGATTATATATATATTCTTTTTGGATCAGACCCTTGGTATCTAGGTGTTTGTGATTCATTTCCACATGTATATTATAATGTTGTTTTTATATGCTTTTCAGAATGTATGTAATGGAGAACAAATGATACAAATGCTTTCTTTCTTTTTGTATTTCATGATGCTGATATATGATAACATAGACACAATGTGATTTTGAACTTTAGCTTCTATAAGAAATTTTCTAGTTCTTCATATTTATTTTGAAAAAATGAGATGATAAACTCGTTATGATGAGCAGATGAACTTACCCCACTCCTAACTCCACGCAACTAGTAAGATGTGAGGGCTCACCACTAAGAGCTAGAAAGGGCACAAGCTATGAAATTTGTTAAATGGTAGTGATGAGAGATAGACAAAGATTTGGTGGAACCAAATTAGGATGCTACAAACCTACTCTACTTAAGTGACTCCATAGTTTACAATTCTACTTGCTTTGCAGTTCATCTAGACTTAGATCCGTAGATGGCCACATGATAGACAAAATCTAGTTTTCAGGGTTTTGAGCTCTCTTGGAATTTTGGACATCTGATTCACTTGTTTTTGACTCAAGATTTCAAAGGTTTATTTGAACTGTTTGTTTATGACCTTCAACGTTTATTGTCAAGAGGACCCCCCACACCTTGCCTCATGTTACTAGTACACCATGGACAAGGCATAGGCAAGTAAGGGCATTCCCATCCTTTCCCAACCCTACGTCACTAGTAAGAGACACAAGTTCATCACCGAAGGTTGGTAGGGCAAGGAAATGTGTCAAAAATAAAATTTTCTATTTGATCTACATTTGACTTATTTATTTGAGAAAAATGTCAATATGTTCTTCCAAAGAGATATACATACAGGATAGATGTGACACTATGAATCTTCTAGAACAGACCATAGGCAAGACACCTATCCTAGGAAGAAACCGAAAGTGAGAACAAGCATGCAGACCTTGGTATGGTTACCTTTAAGAATTTTTCATATCTAGCTTTATATGGATGAAATGATTCTGAAACGGGTGATGATGTTATGAAAATGAAGAAGTATGATTGGAAGGATTATACCAATACCATCATAAGTTTGTAATGCATTACTTTGAGAATAAGTTCCTTGATCACAAAATTTTATGAAACGAGTGGAAAAAATGAGCCTAACTACATGAAGATGCAATGTAGATATAATTATACAAATAGTGCTGGTCGCTTATGCATAGAATCATTTAAGATGCAAGGAATTGATTGTTTCATTGAATTCCTCACCTTCCAGTGTACATAAGAGATATGCACCATTTCCATAGTCTTTCGTGACTCGATATGGGCCCAACCATTTCGGCCAAAAATTCCTTCCTTCACAAGTATTTTTATCGATCCGATCTGCCTAGTCTTAGAACTAGATCTCCTTCATATATATCTCGTTCATAGACCTTTTTATTATACTTTGCCGGCACATCCAAATAAGATAGACTCTATGCCATTGTTCAGCATCTAGCCTGGCCTCATCTATGCTTTCTAGTTGGGAGAGACGTGCTTCTCTATAAGCTTCTTCATCCAAAATCCCTTGTAGTGAGATGCGGAGACTAGGTATTTCAACCTCAAGTGGGAGAACTGCTTCTGCTCCGAAATACCAATGAGAAAGGAGTTGCTCCTGTTGGTGTTCTTATTAAGGTTTGGTGGGCCCACAAGGCCGGATATAAATTTAAATGCCAATCTCGTTTGTTTTATTTTACCATTTTGAGGAGAATAGCTTTCAACATCTTGTTTGTTGCTTCAGCCTGCCCATTAGCTTGAGGGTAATACAGGGAGGCTGTATGATGGCTTATTTTAAATTTATTGCATAGCTCACAGACCTCGTCATTCTTAAAGGAAGTGCCATGATCTAAGATAATGATTTACAGGACACCATACCGGAAAATGATCTAGTTCAAAATGAACTTGGTGATCATGGAACTGGTATAAAGGTGGTGAGAGGCATAGCCTCTACCCATTTGGTAAAATACTTGGTGGCCGTGATTATGAAGTTATGGCCCATGTTGGGCTCTTTAGGTCCCATGATTGTCATGCAAAAGAAAAAGATACAAGTCTAACTAATGACAAAATAAATTAACTATGCAAGATATATCTATGTATATTCTTCTATTTTGTATTTTTTATAAACTATTGAATAGAATTGAAAGAGAAATTATTTAATATATCTACAAATTGACAACTAAACTAATAATGAAATTAAAAGAAACAAAAACAGCCGAGTATAGCTACTTTCCTGTGCAATTGCAAATCTATTCTAACTAACCGAATAACTGATCTAATCTATTTGAAAGACTCTCGATCCTACCTCATACGTGACAAGTGAATCATAGTTTCTCAGAAACTATCAATCCCCATAGCTTCCCTAGAAATATCGAAAGTGAGATTAACTGAAATGAAATGATTCACTATTCTATTTGATATGTTTTAACTAGAACTTTGAAACCTTGAGCCTGGATTTTGCGAACAATGGCAAATTCGATGTTGCATGGCTTTGTCCCCTCATTGTGATCTTCTCGTTCCTTTGTGCTCACGTGAATCCAGAAAAGCATGTGATGTTAGCATCAATAGAATTTGGTATCAAAATAATGGTAGCTTAGGATGCAGACTAAATACAATGTGAGTAGGAGAGGGATAGCGCAAGAGAACAGAGCTTGGCTTATGCAATTCCTAGTGGGATTTATTGCAAGTCATACAACATAAAACGTCTAGAACTTGAAACTATCCCTTTTGACAAACAAAACATGTAACTTTAATGGTTGTTGACTAAAAATGGAACTGTCCTACCTCAATTGACTTTATGAAACAATAACAACACTAGCACAAGAAGATTATATGGCTTCCAAACAACAAAACAACACTATGCATGCAACAAATAAACTACTTCAACTCCTAAACAAGAACTGAAAAACTAGAATTTGAAATGAGAAGATGAGAGACAAATTTGAGGGGCCTTTTGCTTAAAGTTCAACCAACTATTTATAGAATTCCCATTTACCCAAAGGTGAAAACCAATTTGAAATATTTAACAATAAACAATGCAAAAACAAAATTCTAGGGAACCAGATTCATAAATACAAGCAAAGGCGGTGAAAAAAGATGGTAAACATTGAAATTTACGCGAGTCGCGATAAAATAAAATGTTCGGAAAAAGCGCGTAAAGGACCACCACCCTGAGCAGGGCAGCGGTTTCATAATTGAACACCAAAATGCAAAGAAAAAGAGGGGAGAAGAGAAAAACAAAGCACGCAGGGGTTAAGCGGGACATGTGGGATGTTAACGCATACTTGGAGAGATTTTTTGATCCCGAACACCTTGCGAGGAGACCTGTATCATCATCGGGGCACGTGTAATGCGTGGTCACCATGGCAATGTGTAATTGTGTGTGTGTTAGAACTATGGGTTAGGAGAAAATTGTGACCTAGGGGTCATGCGTTGTTTTCTTTTAATTTTTTATTTTCTATTATGTTAGTATGGGTTTTCTTTTAGTAGCGAAATTTTACTTGTTTTATTATTTAGATTTTTGGATATGTGTTTACCCCTTATTATTCATGGGTTGTAGTGTCTTAATTAAGCTAACTTAAATTTATCCTAAACTAATTAAAGATGTGACAAAAAAGGAGTTCATTTATTATACTTGATTTACTCTTGGATTTTGTGTTGAGTGATGTTTGTTTGATTTTTGAGTGTAGCACACTCTATCCTTCATGGGAAACTCGAATTTGGCCATAGAGGCCAAATTTAGAAGCTTGTGGGACAGGCCAAACTTTTGCCACACCTCTTAAATTCCCATGCCAACACTACCTATGGGTTGGGGGGTCAAATTTAGGCTCTTTTAGGTGTTTTGGGAAGTTAAAAAGGTGAAATGTTAATTACACTTTCTTTCAAATATTTAGTTTTTCCCTTTGGGGGAGTGCGCTTAGATGGAGTGTGTAAGGTTCTTGTCATTCCTCCAACCACTTATTAATTGTGCATTGGAATATGAGGTTGACCAAGTGATGTGGAGTGGAGAGGAAATAAGGTGGCATCCTACTTGGAGGCACATCATCCCTCCCTCTCATTTCTCTATTTATTGAATTCTTTTTGCTTGTTTGGGGTTGGATGATCATTCGAGTCTCTTGAATTTTTGGAGAGTGAGGTGATTTTTGAGAGAGTTGTGGATTTTGGAGCTTTTTGGATGCTTGCTTGACCTTTAGAGAAGCTTGGAAATTCGTATTTGGAACAAGATCGATCATGGAATGGTAGGAGCTTCATGTTAGTGAAATTATGTTATTTGTTTTATTTTATGTATGTATATGTTGTGTTGCATATTCTGTCTCTTTGAAATGCTTGTTGGGTGTGAGTAGAATGCCTAAGTTGGGAGTAGGAGGAGACTATGGGGAGTTTTCTTGTAGGGAGGTATAAGAGATCACCTTCTTGTGGAGGGAGTTTAGGTTGGGTGCCCCACCTAGTATGAGGAATTCTTGCATTTCTTCTTATTCTTTATTATGAGGAGACATAATATTTTTAGGGAGGCATAAGAGTGTATATAGGTATAAGGGGTACTTGAGGGAGGCATAAGAGTTAATAGGGAAATTGTGTTTGAATTGGAGGCTTTTAGGTGGGCACCCATTCCCATTGGGAGGCATACGTGGCCTCCCCATATATCTTACTCTTTATGCTTCTTGAAGAGCCTTGTCATCTTTTTGCTTTGATTTTTTTATTCTTGTTGAGTTGTTATTGTGTTTTTATGATAATGGAATGAATGAGAAGTTTTTATCAAATATTGTGCAAGCTATCAGTTTCCATGAGTTGAGACCTTCTCTCATTGTAATGTGGTTGGGGCTCGGGGGCCAATGGAGAGGATGGATTCTCCTCTCCATTGGATGTCTTGGTTGGGTGGAGAGCGTTTCCTTTCCCCTGCTCTTGTTGTGATCAGATTGAAAGGATGAGAATCTACATGTTGTTTTTCTGGAGCTGAGAAAAAAATATACAATTTGACAGTCCCTATGAAATGAAATATTATTTTAACCCTTTCCCACTTTGAAGTGGATGATCTATATTTTATTTGTAATAAAAAATATACCTTGCATTGACAATGAAAGTTGTAAATTGAAATATGAAAGATATATACTCAGTTTCCGGTTTTTGAAAGAAAGACATGTATTTTTTACGTTGTATTTTGAAGGTATATGGAAAAGGAGTTATAAAAGATTCAGTAAATTAATGGAAGTTGTCTTATCATATTCAACATGGCTTGGTTATAATTAAAATATGTATTTGATATCCCTGTTTGGAAAAATTTGAACAAAGAAATGTGTATGAAGAAAATGCATTGCTCTGTTTTGTTGAAATGTATGATTCAAAAAAAAAAGAAGTTGCATCCTTGTTTGTCTAGATTTTGATTAAAGGAAGATAACTATTTAAAACTAGTATGGAATTGATTCAATGTATTTATAGTATGAAAAAGAAAAAGATTAATCTCTATTTTTGAAATGCATAACTTCATTTTTATATTTTATTGTAAACTATGCACATTTTGTTATTAGAAATGTACAGAACAACCCTATAACCTTAGAAGATGAAATAAAATGATTGAATTGAAGTTACATGATCAAAACCACCCTAGACAAACTAAAATAATGAAGAAATTTCTTAAAACAACTTAGTAAAATCAACTTAAACCATTTCTGTCATTTCACAGTCATTTTTTTGTCAAAGGTTGGAAAATTGTATTTATCACTCAATAAAATAAATTTACCTTGAAATTCCATACTAAATTATTCTAAGAACAATCCTCCGTGTCTAATTAACAAGTTTTGAGATGAAGAAGATCAATTGAGTAAAATTGCGAAGTTAAATTTAACAATCACCTTATAAAATCCTATAGGCCATTTTCTAAAAATATACCCTTAAAAATTTATCCAATCTAAATTCTTTAGGTTCTTATGCAAACAAGACGTTGATAGCTTTCTGAAAATTTATCGTTTGCCAAAATTTGAGCTCCCAAACAAAATTTATGGCTCTCTGAAGTTCACCGAAAAATCCAAAATTTCATGCACGCATGCCTCGTGCATGCTCAACACCTTTGTGTGCACCCTTGTGCACCCAGAGCCTTATGCGTGCCCTCCTTGCATTCCCAAGTTAAAATGGGGCCCTTACATGCCTGATTTGCATGCCCAGGTCTGTCTAGCGTGCTCATGAGAGAATGAGTCTCTCCCACACCCATCTTGTGCACCCATGATCAATTGAGCCCCTTGTGCGCCCATTTTGTGTGCCCGGGATAGAAGGAGTTTCTCCCGCAGCTTCTCTTCTCGCACCGGGAGGAAAAGTTTCCTTCCACACTCCCTCTTCGCTCTTGGGAAAATCTCTTCCACGTGCCCCGCAAGAAAATTTATCTCTGCGCTTAAATATGATTTTCTCACCCTTAGTGTGTGTAGGAAACTTAATAAAGGGTCCTTTAAGCTATTAAGGTAATGAATTTAATAAAATTAGTATAAGGTTAACCTTATTAGGATTGAACCATTAATTGAAGAGTAGAAAACATTTAATCAAGTAAATTAATCCTTGTATCGTAACCTTCTTTATAACTTAAATAAAAAAAAATTAGTCACATTTTCGGGTTAAGTGTTAGGTTGAAGCTTGTTCTTGGAATGTCGTTTTTCACCGGTGTTATACTTGGTATCAGAGTCATGGGTTCAAAATCCTATACCCTTGGGCACACCTAGAAAAAATGAAACATGAACATTAACCTAGTGCAAAGTTGATTCTTTCAAATATAGAAACCCACAATGTTTGATAATTGTATGAAATAGGAAACTTAGAAAACTGAAACAAGAACTAGAATAATGAAATAACTCTCACCTTGATCTATGCAGGAGGAACGGATCAAATGAGGGGTCTTTTCATATAGACCTAGATATACCACCGTCGAGTAAGTCAGTAGCAGCCATTCTAGCTCATATTTTCCGATGCTTCAGGGACATCAATGATTCCATACGTGGTGAGCCCTTGGGAGGACGATTTTCTACACGTCATGGAGCCGTCGAGAGGCTCGGGAATCCCCTTGACACAGCGGGAGTACAAGGTAGAGAAATTTCACATAAATTCATCTAGAACAAAGTCACCAAAGAGAGAACATATGGTCGTCTCGGAGCCCTAGACAGAGGGAGGAGCATGCAGAGAGACCCAGGGGTCATCAGACATTAGCAGTAAACCATAACATGGATATCCTGAAGCTACGACCATCTCAGTGTTTGGGTGAGATTGAACGAATGTTGTAAGCTCTTCCTTGCACTAACAACATGAAATCTTGTGTTTTGATCCACCTTCGAGGGATGGAGCACAAGTTTGGTGGAGGTATGAGGTGCGAAGCTCCATGTTGACTCGGAGACGATGTCTGGGAGCTATTTAAGGAGCATTTCAGAGCAAGTATTTTCCCGGGAGGTTTCTACAAAGAGTGGATTGACGAGTTTCACGCCTCCGTCAGGCATCGATGACTGTAGCCAAGTATGAGAGTCGATTTCTTAATCTACTCCAGTATGTCGACTATATGCAGGATGAGCAGGTACGGATTCACAAGTTCATCCGGGGCCTGAACTTGGATTTGGGTGATGTGGTGCACATTCATTTCCCATAGACATTAGTAGAGGCCATGGAGAAGGCCTATATTGTAGAGGAGACACGGGGAAGATGCATTAGGCTAGAGACATAGTTCGGAGCCGTATCCAGCAGAGATGTAGGATGGTAGGTTAAAGGGGTTAGTCCCTCCTCCGCATGGTGGATAGATTTTAGGACAGGCTTCATTCAGGACACCGAGCAACGGTTGCAGCGTGACCCACCCACCTTACGGATCTCCTCGATATTTGATGCGCAGAGAGGGCAGAGTATGGGGCCTCCTCGTAGGGGTCCCATTAGGACACAGGGTACACCGAGAGCTCAATTAGTAGGAGCTCATTAGCAGAGACCTTAGTAGTACGTAGCTAGATCATCAAGATCCATAACTCAGACATCTAGAGTACCGGCTGGAGCCGCATCTCACTTGATAGGACCAGGTAGCTGTTATGGTTATGGTGTTGTTGGACATCATTAGATAGAGTTCCCACATAACCCTAACAACCAGGGTAAGACGCAGATCTCAAATCCTACTATTGGAGATATGACATGGAGCCATCGGATATACACAGTGGTTGAGAACCTCCAGGCTGAGCACCAGAGTACCATGATTGATGCGACAGGTAGTATTTGTGGTATTTCTTCCTCTATATTATTTGATTCTGGTTCTTCTGATTCATTTATTGCACCATCCTTAGTAGAGTGTTGCAGCTGGTGGTTAATATGGCTTCGGAGCAAAGATTTTTAGTAGACTCCTTAGTTAAGGAGTGTGTAGTGGATTTGGGACCCTTCACCACTACTTCGGATCTTCGAATCCTTCCATTAGGATCTTATGGTGTCATTTTTGGCATGCACTGGTTGTCTACTCACGAGGATACACTGGACTATTACCATAATACTATTGCTTGCATAGATGATCTTGGGGTGGAGTCGGTGATATCAAGAGTTAGGATACTGTTTCCATCCACACCATCTCCACTATTCAACTTAAGCGGTGTGTGCGACGAGGTTGTTAGTTGTATGCTACTATGGTTAGTGACAAATCGGAGGATGATTCTAGTGGACCATCCCTTGATGACCACCCCATTTTGAGAGAGTTTTTTTATGTGTTTCTAGGGGATCTATCGGGGTTACCACTCTCATATGAGATTGATTTCCACATAGACCTAGTTTTGGGAGTAGAGCCTATCTCACGAGCACCTTTCGATGACTACCCCTGATTTATGTGATCTCAAGTTGTAGCTTGAGGTCCTTCTCGGAGAAGGGCCTAATCCATCTTAGTGTATCCTCTGGGGTGCACCAATGATGTTCGTGAAGAAGAAGGATGGATCTCTAAGGTTGTGTATTAATTACCGTCAACTAAACAAGGTAACGATCAAGAATCGTTACCACCTTCCACACATTGATGACCTATTTGATCAGATGAAGGGGGCTATAGTTTTCTCCAAGATAGATCTTAAGTCAGGGTAGCACCAGCTCAAGATCACAGAGGTGGATATTTATAAGACCCCTTTTTGTATGAGATATGGCCACAATGAGTTCACAGTGGTACCTTTTAGTTTGACGAATGCCCCAGTAGTATTTATGAGTTTGATGAATGGGGTATTAAGGAATTTTCTAGATCACTTCTTGCTCATCTTCCTTGATGAAATTATAATTTACTCATGTATGCATGAGGAGCTTGAGGAGCACCTTCGCCAAGTTCTCCAGTGTCTTTGTGAGTAGCACCTTTACGGGAACTTGGAGAAGTGTGCATTCATTCATACAGAGGTGCAGTATTTGGGCCACATCATTTCTAGGGAAGGTATTACATTTGATCCTTCCAAGATTCGAGCTATCATGGATTCACCAAAGCACCCACTAGTGTGACTGAGGTACGTAGCTTCATGGGGTTAGCAGGTTATTATAGGATATTTGTTTAGGAATTTTCTCGGATTGCGCACCCCATCACTTCCCTTCATTTGAAAGGGA